>JAABKJ010000076.1:12811880-13411880 GCA_011634705.1 Andricus grossulariae | reverse complement strand
GGTCAAAAAGTCAAATATTCATTAAAAATTTATTTTTTCATCGAAGATTCCTAATTCTCGTTAAAAATTCATCTCTTTGGCTGAAAATTCAGCTAATTTGTTCATAATTGTTTTTTTTTGTTGAAAATTAATTTTCTAAACTGAAAACTTTACTATTTCATTTTTGGTTCAAAATTGATATTTTTTAGTGAAAAGTAAAACTGTTTTCTTGAAAAGTCGTCTTTTCAGTATAAAATTAATCTTCATGGTTGAAAATTGTTTTTTATGGTCAAAAAGTCAAATATTTATTAAAAATTCATTTTTTATTGAAGATTCCTCATTTTAGTTAAAAATTCGTCTCTTCCATTGGAAATTCGTTTGTTTTATTTATTTAAAATTAATTTTTTCAACTGAAAATTTCACCACTTCATTTTTTATTCAAAATTGATCCTTTTTAGTGAAAAAGGAAAGTATTTCGTTGAAAAATCGTTTTTTTGTATAAAATTAATCTTCTTCTTTGAAAATTGATCTTCATGGTAAAAAATTAATTATTTAGTTGAAAATTCAATTTTTTATCGAAGATTCATAATTTTAGTTCAAAATTCATCTCTCTGGTTGAAAATTCATTTTCTTAACTGAAAATTTTACTATTTCATTTTTGGTTCAAAATTGATCTTTGTTAGTGAAAAATAAAAGTATTTTGTTAAAAATTCATCTTTTCAGTATAAAATGAATCTTTTTCGTTGGCAATAAATAATCTTTATGGTCAAAAAATCAACTAATTAGTTACAATTCACTTTTTCATTCAACATTCCTAATTTTAGTTGAAAATTTATCCATTTGCTAGAAAATTCAGCTAATTTGTCTATAATTCTTTTTTTTTGTTTGAAAATTAATATTTTTAACTGAAAACTTTACTATTTCATTTTTGGTTCAAAATTTATCTTTTTCAGTGAAAATTAAAAGTATTTTGTTGAAAATTCATTTTTTTGGTATGAAATTAATCTTCTTCTTTGAAAATTGATCTTTATGGTAAAAAATTAACTATTTAGTTGAAAATTCAATTTTTTCATTGAAGATTCATCATTTTAGTTGAAAATTCATCTCTTTGGTTTAAAATTAATTTTTCTAACTGAAGTTCCACTATTTGATTATCGATTAAAATATGAGTTATATTTCGTTTTTCGTTGAGAAGTTGAGAAGAAGAATTCACCTTTTTTGGTTCAAAAATAATTTTTGCAACTGAAAATTTCACTATTCCATTTTTGTTGAAAATTTATATTTGGTTGAAGATGCATTTAAATAGTCGAAAATCGATATATTTCATTAAAAATTTGTCTTTTTCGGTAGAAAATTAATGTTCTGGATTGAAAATTCACCTTTTTTTAAATTAAAATTTCAACTACTTACTTGAAAGTTGAACTTGATGGTAATTTTTTGTACGCTAAAATTGTTCTCGAGATGAGAAGAAGTTATTGCATAGAGAAGAACAAGTTCAAAAATTCTATGTATGTGTATTTGTTTACAACAATTATTTATTATAAGCAATTGTCGTTAAATGGTAATCTTTTGTGTCACGATATTATTCTTGAGATGAAATAAGGGATACGCTGAAAAGAAACATTTTCATGATAAAATGCGAAATAAGTGAATTTGTTTATAAAAATCATTCATAACCATTATAATTCTTATTAAATGACAATATTTTCTTTGTTAATATTACAATTCAGAGAATGGAAGAAGTGACTTTACTAAAAAGAAAAATGTTTAACTTTTTGTTTTCTTTCAACTTCAATAAGAATTTGGTGATTTTTTTTTTAATCGGCCTCGAACAGACTCTTTGAAATTTATAATTACCTTCAATTTGATAAACAAAACTTTTAAATCGGTTCATAAATATTACCCCTGGAACTTTTTGAACCCAAATATCTCGTTTCGCCGCAATGTTAGAGATATTAATTAATCATCCTGCCTTTTATTGCTCTAAAGCAGATGCTTTCAGCGCAAAGTAATTTCAAAATAAAATGTTGTATGAGCAATTGGCAATTTTAAGGATTTCCTTCTTAAATTTGGAATAATCTACAGATTTTGAAAACACACCTCCTAAAGGCGCCTTATAAAGTCCTTGGGTACCTAGGCCATTTCCTATATTTGCCTTATGGTCAATTTGGCACGGTGATCATAGTTATTTCTCAATATCTAATCCACATTTTCTAATAAGTCACCCGATTACTAATCGTATAAAATATGCAGCTTTTATTGTTAGAAATGAGTTAACTTATTTATAATCATTACTTTAGAAACCCGAGTTTCTTTCTTGAATTTTATTGGTTTGACATTCTATAGAAGAAGGACGTACAATCGTAACATAAATAATAACACCGGTAGTATTTCATCGTGGACTATGACCGGACTGGACAAATTGCGGAACAACTGCTAGTGGATTTGCTATTTATGGACTCTTGTGTGCTCTTCGTTTTTGTCTTTGCCCCTTTCGCTTATACCTGATGGCACAAATCCCGTGTGTCTCACGGTGAAAATAAGTTATTTTTTACCGCATCAGAGTCGCTCAAAAGAAAGAGCAACTCCGTTCTTCAGTTTAGATGTCACTCTGAACGCTGCTATATCAAAACCCTATGACATACATTTCCTTTCATTGTGGTTTTCAACCCGTAGTTTTGTCAGCTTTCTAAAGAAGTTAGAAGAATAAAGACTGTATGTCATTTACTAATGTATTAGATAGCGTCCTGAAAGTTCTTGAAAACCTGGAAAAGTCCTTAAATTTTGATTATGGTCCTGGAATTTGTATTCCCTTGAACGAAAAATTGGTTTTTAAATTTGTTCTCTGCTGAACGAAAAAAGACTGCTTAACCGTTTTTTGTTAGGCGAATCAATATAAGAATGCATAACTCCGAATTTTTTCAACTTCAACAAAAATTTAATAACATTTTTTTTCATCCAATAGTTTTTTGCTCAAAATATATTGAAAGTAAGTTCAATTACGCGTGTAGTAAGCTTTTATTGATTAGAATTGGTTGAAATGTGACTGAGTCAGGGAATATTAATGGTCAGGGAAAATAAAAAATTGATCAGAGAAAAGTTAGGGAATTTTGAAAATGAAATTTGCGACTATTCTGAAATAATATTCTCATTGATAATTTATTTGCCTTGTATTAGTGTTTCTTTTTTTTTAGTTGCTTCCTCCTGGTAATTATATTTTTAGTTAAGAATTCTATTATTTGATTGCAAATTCAACAGTTTTAGTAAAAAGACATACTTCTTGTTTGAAATAGGTACTATCACATTATTCGTTGAGAATTCATCTTTTTTTAGAAAATTCAATTACTTTGGTAAAGATTGAACCACTTTCTTGAAAAACCATTTTTTTGTTGACGATTTTTAGTTGAAAGATTAACTGCTTCGTTGAATTTTTTTTTTTAATTTTAAATTAATTTTTCACCTAAAAATGTAAGTTTTCCATTTTTGGTTAAAAATTTATCTTTTGGTTGAAAGTTTCTCTTTTTTTGTTAAAACTGCGACTGGTTGGTGGAAATTTGACTTTTTTGTTGAAAATTCATATTTTTGGGTTGACAATGCAACTTATTTCAGAGAAAATTCGACTTTTGGCTTGAAAGTTCATCAATTTGGATGAATTTCTTTCTTTCTTGACTGAAAAATCTCTGCTTGTTGAAAATTCGTGTTTTGGGTTAGAAAATTTATCTTCTGGGTTGAAAATTCAACTAATTTGTAGAAAATTCGTCTTTTGAGTTAAAAAATGGTCTTATTTGTTTAACAGTTGACCTACTTTGCCAAAAATTAATTTCCTTAGTTGGAGATACATTATTCTAGTTGAAAATTTATCGCTTTGCTTAAAAATACAACTATTTTGTTAAAAAAAATTTTTTTACTGAAAAAGTATCTTTTTTTAATTGAAAATTCAACTAACTCAACTATTTGGTGAAAAGTTCGACTACTTTGTTGTAAATTTAATTGTTTTGTGGAAAAATCAACTGTTTTTGGTTGAAACTTAATATTTTTCGTTTCAAAATTCGATTCTTTGGTTGAAAATTCATTTTTGAAGGTATAGAAAATTCAAGTATTTTGTTAAAAAGTAATCCATTTTGCTCGAAAATTCAACTGTTTTGTTGAATATTCGTCTATTTGGACAGAAAATTCGTTTGAAGTTTAATCTTTTTTGGAAAATTCATATGTGTACGTTCAAGGTTTAACAATTTGGTTAAAAATTCATCTATTATGTTGAAAATTTAATCATTTAATAGAAAATTAAATTTCAACCAGTTCTAATGAAAAAGAGAAACATTTCCAATTATAGCGTCATGATTTTTCACCGTGATGAAATGAACAATCACCAAAAAATTGTTTTGACCATAAAATTTAATTTTTTTTTGTTTCACTAGTCCTGCAATTTCTACTATGCTCCGTGAAAGTATTTTTTCACAGTAAAAAAAGGTATCTAGAAAATTTTTTGTTGTCCTGTGAAACCGGGAAAAGTCCTGGAATTTTTTCTTGAAGAAACGCTAGACACCTTGTATTAGATTATAGTGATGTTGGACTGTAAAAATAAAATGCAGAAATGATTGCGCATAACTAAATCACTGATATGTTCTTATCTGCTTTAAATTCTGTAGCTGGATTAAATAGTATTTTCCAAATGAGAAAGTCCAATGACACCTGCTATAATACTTGTGGAACTTTTTTAAATTAATAAGAAAAGGCTGGTTGCTCTTAAGTAGTCACATTTTATGCTCATATCGTATCCGCTATAATTTATATGTACGAAGCGAACTGCGAATGTTAACTTCAAAACAATTGGTAACTCATCAGACTGGTATTCGAACGTTCTCGGTCCTAAGTTGGATTGCATATAGTTTGCATTCATTAAAATATTTAAAACTAACGAATATTTTACGTGACTAATGAAAATGTCGAAGAGTAAATAAAATCTGCAGAAATACTCTTGGGTGCGTAATAATCGCGAGATTTTGAAAAAATGTATCATTATATTTCCCAAGTTTAGTGTACTCGATATCGCGTAGGCGTAATTGGTCTTACAGAAAACTTTTACAAGCAAGAAGCATAAAGCAGTTTTAAAAATCACTTTGCAAACAGTATTCACTTGTAGAACGTGGGCCCTTGAAATGAAATATAATCGTCTTCTTATTTTGGAGGAAGAGTTAATGAAGACATAATATTGGTATTTTCAAATTGAAAGAAGTGAAATTGATTGCGGTTTAAAAAATAGCATGTTCGCTAATGAAAGCATCAAGAGTCACATTTTATTCTTAAGAATGAGAGGTTGTAAGCTTATTAAATTGGCACAACAAGCCAACGCCAACGAAATATGTGATAAAGATTATTTGTGAATACAAGCAAAGATGTCCTAAGTTCCTTGAAGAGGATCCCTGGGGCTTGTGTCGGCATTTCGAGCTCCAGCCAAAAGGTCCTCGACTTGTTGGCCCCGCACAAAACCGTACAGGTCGAAGGTCAAGCGCGGTACCCTGTGTACCATGTCATGCGATACGTCGCTCTTGCGTTATGCGATACCGGTATCCGTTGTCTTCAACTCTATGGAACTCGTAATATCTGACATGACGTGCCTGCCTTGGTGCCTCTGCATTGGACGACAGCGCGAAAAACACGAGGAGTAACCCAACGCGACGATGCTTCATTTTTTATTTGTTTATTAATTCAATGTATATAGTCGCATCAATTGCCAGGGTCATTAGCGACGATTAGTATACCAAGGTACAGAAGCGAAGCTTTCTGAAAACCCATCCAGCCTCGCTTCCTGCTTTGGGAAACGAAACCCGCGCCAGTGAAGCTACCAAGGCTGCAGTATTTGAACATAAGACAATCACAATACCACCTGAGAAACGATAACTCCCTGCGAGGATGCTTGTGTTTTGGGTCATAATACTATTTTCTATTTTCTTGCTTTTCCACTTTGTTTTATTCAAGGTTTTTTCATTTTCCCTGACCATTTTACATTTTTCTTTTAGGTAAAAAAACAACCTTACCTATGGGATCAATAATGTTAACACAAAAACATTTTATCTAGCTGTTCTACTTGTGGGCTTAGAGCAAGATTAATTTTTCTAGCTGCTGCAATTGCGCAGTTTGTGCATGATTACTTGTTCTAGCTGTTGCGCTTGCGCATTTCAATTCATAATTACTTTTCCGGGACTGCCGGAATTATAACCTCACTTCATTATAACTTGACGCTTCATAGACACATTTTGAGTATTGAATGTGATAAGTTACAATAAATGACTGATCAATTACCGTGATTGCTTACCATACTACCATATTACTTACCATATTACCATGATTAGTTACCAACGCAACGCGGCTAAAAGCAGAAGTATTACCCGACATGATAGGGTAAAGATTACCTGCTTAGTGTAATTTTTGTTGCAGGTAATCATAACTCCGAAATCTAGGTAAAGTAATCTCTACTCCCATCATCATCTTATCCCTTATCAATCATACCCTTATCAATCTTAGTTTTTTTTTGTAATTTTCATCTGGACATCTCTTGACCATCCTATTTGTCACTTTTGATTACTGTTATCTTATAAACTCCATAAGCTTTTAGGGTAATTTAAAAGTTGTAGGCGTTGAAAGTGGTTTCTCTTTTTTCACCTTCTTCCTTTTATAATTACAATCGTGCAAGTTTGCGCGACAAGGGAGTCTTGCCTGGTCAATGTGGTAATCGGCTGGGGGAGGTAGAAATGCGCGTGAAAAATTTATCTTTGTTACGTACTTGAACGCAGGGACATCCCGCTGGTGGCATGTCGTGCGTGCCCAAAGTCCTGCCGACAGGAGACAAGTCGTACCTGACCGATCGCTTTGGTCACCGAGATAGCAATGCATGTGCGTGAATACATACAGAAAAAAGAGTCATGAAACGTTACATTGGTTGAGGTGTTACATTGGTCACGAGCTGACTCATGGATCTGGAAATTCAGGCTACAGGGCTACATTAAAAGATTTCGCGAGGAAAGAAGTGAAAAGGGGAAGAGTGAAGAGATGTTTCGCGTATGTGCGTTGCGTAAACACTATTATTATGACTCATCTTTATTAATATGTGGAATGCATCCTCATGTTTTGTATAAGAAAGTTTATCATGAAAAGCATATATGAGTGCCTTAAAGAAAACATTAATTTAAGTGCTAAAAAACTGCTGCAATTTTTGCATGAAACAAAAACTAGTTAGTGTAATGATTTAGTGAACTGGAATTCAAGGTGTGCAAATAGAAAGCGGGCCTCATCAACTGATCCAGCAACTGGACAGTTAACGCTGTCAGCTGGACACGCCCGCTTCCTGCTCCTTTACTTATACTTTCATCAGTATCAAATTATCAATATGAAGGCAGGGGTAATGTTTATTTTTCCTTAATTAAATGCAATAATATTGCTCTTGACAGAATTAATTTTTAAATCAGTTTTAAATTTCATGAATGTCATATTGCACAATCATAAAAAGCTTTTCGAGATAACGAGATTCAATGAAACATTCGGATCCTTCGTGTTGCGAAATGCTCAGAGTAAACATTTCTTCATGGGATCCTTTGACGGGCCCTTTGCCAATTTTAGTGTCTATTTCTTACAATATCAGGTTCATAGTGCTTTTCAAAAATTTCCTGTTCCAAATCACATTATTCTTGTCGAAAATTCCCCTTTCCAAGTCAAAATTATAATTATTTTAGAAAATGCCTCGTTCAAAATTTGAAATATAATTTTTGTTTTAAAATTCTTTCATTCAATTCAGAATTATGTATAATTGCTTCGGAAAACTTCCTATTCCAACTAAAAATTTTAATTTTTCTCGAAAATTTACTGATTCAAGTCACAAAGATTTCACAATGATTTCAATTATTCCAAAATATTTCAAAAGTTTTAATAATTTCAAAAGATTTCACAAAGATTTCAAAAAATTTCAGAAGATATCGCAAAGATTTTAAAGATTTCAATGATTTCACATAGATTTCAAAAGATTTAAAATATTCAAAAAGATTTCAAGGATTTCACAAAGATTTTAAAGATTTGACAAATATTTCAACAAGATTTCAGCAAGATTTCAGCAAGATTTCAGCAAGATTTAAAATGATTTCAAAGATTTCAAAGATTAAAAAAATTTGTGAAGATTTCAATTTTCGAGAATTCTTTGTTTCAGATCAGAATCATAATTCTTCTCGAAAATTTACTTCCAAGTCACAATTATAATTCTTTTGGAAAGTTCCTTGTTCCAAATCTGAATTATAATTTGTGTTCGAAAATTCGCTGGTACAATTCAGAATTACATATAATTGCTTCGGAAAATTTCCTGTCCCAACTCAGAATTATAGTTTTTCTCGGAAATTCATTGTTCCAAATCAGTACTACATTTCATGATATTTCTTTTTTAAATCCAGGTATAACTCAGAATTATAATTTTTTTTGGAAAGTTCCCTGAATCAACTCAAATGTTCAAAGTCTGAACTATAATACTTCTTTTAGAAAGTTCCATTTCTACATTCAGAATTGCAGACATCTCTTCAGAAATCCCCTGTTCCAAATCATAATTAAGCTTTATATATTTTTAATGTAAAACTTAAATCTTTCTCTCTTTGATTTAAAAAATATATATATTTACAATTTCAGATAAATACACATTTACGAGCTTGAGAGTACACATGATTTTAAGATTTCAAAAATAAAGATTTCAAAATTCAACAGAAAATTGCAAACGGCATCACTTATGTTATCGTCATTGTCGAAAATAAAGTCTGTTTCATTCACATTAATCTGAAGGATTCGTGATTGAACAAACTGACTGTAATGAAACATCAAAACTCTTTTAATAATCATTTTAGTACAATCGAATGAAAAAACCCGGTCACTGAATCAAATTCCCGGTCGTTTTTTGGGGTTTTGCCGGTGAATAAAATAATCGGCCTTTTACCGGTTTCCCAGTCAGGTAATCAACGGAACCATCGACAGGAAGAGAAATTAGGATCCGAAAACTATGGTTATTGAGTACCACTAGTGTTACAGTCTAGGACTGAGACCAAGACTTTCATGGTGGTTTCTCGATTATTAGGGTTCAGTCCCATGCCCCATGCTACTAGAGCTCACCACATAGTGAAATAATTGTTTTCTCGACAAAGACTGTTTTAACAGGAAACGTGTTTTTGCATTGTATGAAATGAAAATTCCATATGCAACACTTAGTTACCGATAATATTTATTTTTTGAATTCAATAATTGTTTCAAATTATAAAAACAATAGTAAAATTGTTTGTGGGCACAAATTGAACTGCACCTTAGAAATTCTACCCGTTTTCGCGAGTTTCCGTCACTAACGCAACCAAGATGTCAGATCCCAATACCATACACAGTAATACAACAATCAGACTTTTTGGAATCACTGAATTTCATTTTTGCCCTGAATTAAATAAATCAATTAATTTCAACCATCAATTGATCTTAAATATACCGTGTTACTATCTGAAATATGTAGTAATAGAATGAACAACTGACAAGTAGGTTAGTTTTTGAATTATTTTTAGTCGTGCGATCTGAAATTAATTTGAACTAGCACAAAAACGTGCGTGAAACCGCGAACTGCGATGCAGCAACGCTTGAGGCATATATTCATAGAGAAAAAAATATATTGAAAAGTACCATCAAACGGGGTAATTTCGGACATTTGGAGTAAATTCGGACATTCCTAAATTGATAGTTTAAATAAATTAAGGTGAGTTTTACCAGAATCTGGAATCATTTTAAGCCTTAACTGGTTTTAGATTCTGGTTAAAACCACCTTAAGCAATTTAAACTATAAATTTAGGAATGTCCGAATTTACCAAAACCTTTCGGTAAACAAGATATCTGTTAAAGGCAAATCCAGATCTTTACATGCTGAAAGTAATTTTCAAGGAAAAAGAGGTTATAACTAGGTTTTGCGACATACTTTAATTTGATTGATAAGAAAACATTTATTTAGCGTTTATCATGTCTCGAGTAATTTTTTTCGTTACATTATACTTTCAAGAATTATTATATTGTACGCTTTTTATTCTACAACGTTCATATGCATGAGATAAACCGGCAGTAATATGACGGACACCATACCCCATGGTTTGGGGTACGCTGATCGTAATGCGAGACAAACGAATTAATTAAATATCAAATTATGACGTTGTTAAAAAACATATCCCACTCTCCCCTAACATCTTCAATTCAATATACAAGATATTGAAGGGCAATATCTGTTCATATTGAGAGTATAAAGTCTGATATAAACCGTCAATATCTAAGATATTAAAAAAGCGACATTTTATTGGAGCAATGTCGATGACACGTGGAGAGGCGACAAATAATTTTATCCTCGATTTGTCCATATCTCGAGCATTCGTCATGTGTGTTGTGGTTTTTCGGATATATATTGCATTAGAGGGTGTGGTGGAGAATAGATGGAGTGTTTTTCGATATGATATAATGAGCGAATGCTTGAGGATCGGACATAATATATAGTGGACTATGATATAAAATCCTTTCGGATTGTATAGAAATTGTTGTACTTTTTAGGTCATTTTTGCATAATTAAAAATATTTTTTGAATATCTTAGAGCCTGCCTTTTAATATCTTTGATATTGTCAGTTAAAATCTTCTTTTTAATTACCGTGTCCTTATCCTTCTTGTCGTGTTTCATTAACGGGTTATTTTGCCAGCTTCAAAAATAGTAAGTTAAATATTGATGGGATGTCAACAATCTTCATTTCTTAAATTAACCTATAAATTCTATTTTACGTGCACAAAGCGGTTGACTTTCAACTGCAAACGAGTAACTTGAAGTCATGGTATAATCATCGGTTGAATTTCAACCGGCGGATGATCCTTTTGTTTACATCTGAAAGTCAATCGGCATTTTTTACTGGAATTCAGATTCTTGCATTACTGTGTACCAGTAAAGGAACTGTCAGAGTGTATTGCAATCTAACTGGATTCAACTGCATAACCTAGTGGTTTACTTCTGCCAAAATTTTGTCAATGGTTCCTTAGTACCAATTTAGTTTGCTCTAAGAATACGACTACAAAATAATTTATCACGTCAAGTTTGACACCAGTAATGAACTCTACATCATAGGAGATGATCCGTAGGCAGGAATAAAGAAGGGTTGATAAATGCACTTTTTGCACAAGGTGATGATAGTAAACTTATGCACGTGTCATTGTTATAGGTAGGTAGTGTTCGTTTGTACTTTGGAGGAAACGGCGAGTGGCTATCGCACATGCGCATTTGCGGTAGCGTTCTATGCACTCTCGCGGAATAATGCGTGTTTATCGCGGCGGTACCGCTTTGAAGCGAGCCATTGCTCTCTACTCTTTCTCTTAGTCTTAGGCTTGGTTACAGTGGAAGGTAGAAGAAGGGCTCTGATACCAAGTATACCAACCAACCCTGCAGATGGGTAAGCAGATTTACATACGGTCCAACGGCCTGCCGCCGCCGCCTCGTGCACTCGCACCGCGTGCACCGCTCTTATTAAGCGCACGTCGCACGCACGCACACGCGCGTGCTTTATATTAAGTACACCCACGTACATGGCATGCACTCCCTGGCCAACACACAGGGAGATACAGAAGCGCCGCGCCGCACCGGGGCGCATACCTTGTTGCGCAAACAATACGACCGCCCACGTACGAGATATCTCGTTTCATTATTATCCCTGACCGTTCTTCGTTCTTTTGGACCTTTGCTTTTTTATTAGTGACCGCGGTAAGAGAAAGACGGTCACGGACAAGACTCCACTAACCGAAAGAAAGACTGTGATGGGACGTTTATTAAGCGCAATTGTACGCTTGTAGGTAGATCCCGACTCCCCTGTCTTAGATTTCCAATATCAAGACAGTATGGACAAGAACGTAAATGAACCTACCCTAGCTCGTATGCTGAAATTCCACACAGAAAGTTTCCTATTGAACATCAATTGATGAGGCAAAAAGAAATCAGAGCGTCTACGTGCCGGATGATTTTTAATTCCCTGTTTTCTCCCGATCTATTTTTTATTTTCCGTATCTGGGAATTATACTTCTTTTGAGAATGTCCATGTCCTGACTTTGGTAAATTCACTGTTTCAAATCAGAATTATAATTCTTTACTCAAATTCCCGGTCCCAAAGTCAGAACTATAAGTCTTTTAGAAAATTCCCTTTTCAAATTAAGAATGACAGATATCTCTTTCAAAATCCCTGTTCCAAATCATAATCACATTTTTTATATTTTTATTTTAAAACCTAAATCTTTCTTCAAATTAAAAAACTGTATATATTTACAATTTCAGCTAAATGATAATTTACGAGTTTGAGTGTACACCGGATTTCAAGCCGGACTTTAAAGATTTCAAAATATAAAAAAAGTGCAAATCGCGTCACGAGCAATTTTATTTTTTTTTGTAGGTGCCCTCAAAAATTTTTTTGAACACTTTAATTTCATGTGACTATTCACACGAAACTCCAGATCCAAGATTTATAGACAGTTATTTAAATCTCGAACAACTTTTTTCCGTGTGGAAGGCGTGTTATTAAAAATAAAAAATTACCCATTTTTCAGATTATTTTTGAATAAGAAGCATAGTTTTTGTTCGTCTCAAAAATATCTGCAAATTTTCTTTTGAATATTTTTTAATATTCCAAGAAAAGCTACAGGTATATTTTCAGTTCCTGCATTTAAAATTTCTTTTCTTTTAATTTTTTTCAGAAAAAATTGATAAGTTTTTTCATATGAGACATTAAACTTTCCTATAATTATTACCTGATTTCAGTTTCCTGACATTGATTTAGTTTATAAATATACACTTCATTTGAATAGGGTTCCATATTTATTACTCTTGTTTAGCAAGTATAACATAAGCTTACCTAACTCTTTAAAATAGTAAGTCCTTTGTCTCAATTGCCTTCAACCCTAAAAACACTCCTTGGAGTGCCGAATACATAAAAAATACCTCCATTTGTGTCATGAAATGCATAATTGGTTACCCTATCCGACAGATTTAATCTGAGAGTAGAAAATATCAAAATAATTTTAATAGTAATTTTAGTACAATCGAATGAAAAATCTCGGTCACTGAATCAAATTCCCGGGTTTTTTTTTCCGTTGGACAAAATTCCCGGCCTTTTCCCGGTCAAGTAGACACCCTGGTCATTATTTGTATATTTTTGCTTGCTTGCAAATCTGCTACAATTGCGTGCGTTATTACGCGTGTAGAGAAATGCAGCGTAGAATGCGATTAGGGTAGTTTTCTCGGTAAATCGGTTTTCGGTTCATCGTTTGCAATGGCTAGTTAAGATCTTGCGGTCGAAACACTGGGACGAGAAGGCATTCGAGTTATGCATAGCTACGTGTAGATTGCGGTGAATTATGTCAGACGAATAATGTTCAAGTTTACACCACAGGCACCTCGAAAAGGTTTTTATTCCGTTACATTATACCAATTATAAATTAAAAACTCGAATCATAAGAAATGTGTTATCCAGATTTATTATAGAATCAATTCAGGTCGTAAAAAGAAAGAAAAAAAGAAATCTTGTGGAACTGCATTTTTATTGCAACTTCCAACAGGTCATTTCAGACATGTAATTTTCGGAATTCGCAGAGAACAGATTTTAATATACTTTTTCGTTTTTATGCGGGGGATATAAATATACATAAAGGAGGAAAAGCGCATAAAACGGGTTAGGCACAACGAGACGTGGCATTAATTCAAACTGTTTGCACAACGTGGCCAGTCTTAAACTAGCTTGGGATTTCTACGGAACGTTAAATTTAAAAATATCCAATAACAGCGGTCATAGTAATGCACTGTTATGGGTAGTCTCAAAAATTAATGCTACTGAAATTTAGAAATAGTTATATGAATGTTGATACAACACATTCATTATCTTTAGAGAATTCGTTCTACAAAATAAGAATAATGTTACTGGTGTATCACGGAGAGTGATTGATAACCCGAATCACCATGTTTATTAAGGTTCGCACTTGCGGCCTTTGATTAAAGCATCGCGCAAAGTACCATTCATCACCACTGAGAATCATCATGTGCGCCTGTACATTTTCGCCAGATACGTTCTAGTCAATCGGCTTGCTTTCACAAACTTATCAGGGCTGTGTCGACAATTGGCGTAGAGCCAGTTGCTCCATAGCCAGCTTATAGGGATCAGCTGCGTTATCGTGATATCGAAGAATCGATACCATGCTCGCGACCCCGTAACTGATTCGACAAACTAATTATATATAATTAGTTTTAATTTTAAGATTTCCTTCTCCTTCTTGGCAAAAAGATTATTAATCTATGCTCTAGAAGTAGTTTCAAGCACAAGTAGAGTATTATGCTATTATTTATTTAATCTACAGGTGTCATAATCATCTCTGAGTTTATTATGCCTGAATCGGCATCATACAATTTAGACCAGTACACCACTTCTAGTCACGGCTCATTCCCAGACCAGGAAACTTACCAAGTGTCGGAATGGTGCAGCTGTTGAGATTTAAGTCGTCTAACAAAATTTTTAATGTACTGGTTGATTTTCTCATGTTTGTATATAGAAACCCTAATATCATAATTAAACTTCTTGAAAGTACAGACAGAAGTCTCACTTTTGGCTACCTGATATTTCTTATTCAGCTTTTGAGTCAATTGTGAGAGAAAAAGAGGAAATAATGCTTTCTAGTATATTGTCTCATTTGACCTACTAATGGACTTCAGTAGTAACTTCTGAAATCAAGTCTTAGCTTAATTAACACTACTGACGGTCTTTAATTAGTCATCTGTAGACCAGCATTCAGCAATAGGGTTGTTAAATCACCTAGGAGTGGTCAGCTTCTTGAGAATGTTTGCAGGGTTATACTAGTTAAGATATAATTAATCATCCTAGGTTCCCCTAGTTAGTTCCATAACTCCAATGCTGAATGTCTCTTCGTGTAATGTCCTCTCTCTTTCTTTCGATCGTAAATACTTAACTGTATGCGAGTGATACGACGTCGACGACATCGGCGAAGGAAGAGTTGAGCCGTGAATCCAAGTTTATCTGCGTTCTATTATGAACTACCTCTAAGATGCAGCTGTTAGCCCCATTTTCCCCGTAGACATAGTTCTTTTCTTACCATGTTTTCCGTGTGTATGTCCACCGTTAGCAAAGTCACACCATACAGCATCGATATGCTGCACAGAAGAGAGAGACAGACTCAGAGAAGCGCATTAATAAGATGGTGGCAACATCTCTCGCTAGTTGGACAGACTTAGAATACTGCTAGAAATAGATTTTAACGGCAGTAGGGCACATAATCCAACAAGAACTTGGTTTCTCTTTGTAAGCTCGCTTATGTGTTCGAGTTCCGACGTGTGGAATTTACGTGCAATGCATATTTGCTTTAGCTTTCAAAAGTTTGGCGCCATCCTAACTTATTCTGAACGCAACCCTAATATTACCATCCATGCATATTATCCTTGTTATAAAAGAGACGCTAATCTATGTTAACCTGCATATAATATAGCAAACCTCGTGACATTCTGGCGAAAATTTTGATTATAAATTATCTTTCATATATATCGCTTTCGAAATAAGTCTGAATGTTGCGAATGCATCTCACAACTATGTTCTCTGCTTACTTATCGCAAAAAGAACTGTGCCCTGGCTTGGTCAGACTTTCATACCTCTGCATGCTCTACATGGATAAAATGAGTCGGTCTCTTTAAGCATCTGCGATTAAAAAGTTTCTCGTGCCCTCGTCGAGATTAGCGTTGCTTGACCAATTTACGATGGGCCGCTTGCCAAGGTGTGATATATGAAGCTGTCACAAAGCCGCCAGATATTATGACTGAAAGTGTTGGAAGCATTTTTCCGTTTGCCGAAACTCCATATATTTGACTTGGAATTCTCGGGATAATAAATAAAAAACGTGAAAGCTAACAAACTTGTGTTGTACATTCTTGGCAATATTCGACTTAGATAATATTTATCCGTTTGAACTTAGAGACTTTATAGTTGAAAAAAATGTCTGTCTAGTAATAATAAAATAAATAGGGTTGTAGTCAGCTCGAGGGCGAATAAGAGGAGTAGGAGGATACAAAAGACTGAGCCCGATTCTTGATCGTGCCAGAGGATTAGCTTTGTGGCTTCGGTCGCTCCTGCATGTGAAACGACAAGGTTGCCAGGATGTAACAAACGACTCGCAAATCCTCCCTGTCAATTTAATCTCGCCTCGAATCCCGGAGAAATGTTAATAAGGGCCCTCACTACCGTTTCTTGACCACTGCCGCGCGCGCACAGTGTATCTATGTAGGCTGCAAGCACAGTGCCGCATAACACTTTATTTTCGCTCTGTAGAGATACCGCCTCGCGGTTAGCCGAAGGAAATTGTGTGCAAAGTGGAACTATGCTTCCTTTGGGAGTACTCCTTTTTCACCCTCTGTTCCGCCAACTCTTCAATGACTCGAAAACATTTGCACAATTTATCGTAGCATGTGTAAAGCGATTTATTGAAATTACCCAGTATCTCCAATTTCTGTCTTAGACGATAAATAGAAGTCTACTCACCGGAAGTCTAAGTATCAATATTGTACATAGGTAATAGCAGATAGGAAACGTGCTGGTCGTTTTTATTTCGAAATGCTAACTAAAGCCATTTCTGTAAACGATTTGAAGCAAAACGCAAAAACCTATTAAATGTAAAGCAAGAGGTGCATTGCGTGTGATCAACCAAAGTGAGACTTGTTAATTTTCCAATGGTTTAATCACTCCAACAATTCACTACAAGCCAGGAACATAAGTGCAATGATCGAGGACAATACTTTGTAAAAGAATGTGGTGGGCCTTACTTATGGTTATAAGGGTGGGTTAGAGCCACAGAAAACTCTTCAGCTGAGTGAATCAACTTAATAAAAAAACTTTGATTAAAGAAACAAATATTCTATTGAAAACAGCGAAGATACTGCCAGTAAATTGTTCTAGATTTTAGTGAAACACCATGGAAAGCATAAAGGCTACTCAAACCTAAGAGAAACAACTATACGAATGCAAGTGCGCAGTCCGCCCACGTTTACCAAGTCTATTGTTAGAACAGCGTCAAATTAAAGCCAAACATTATTTAGTGCCTAATGGAAATCGTATCTAGGTCACCATGCATTCACTGACTTGAACTAAACCTTATTCTAAGAAACATATGATTTTCAGTTATAGAAATTCAGTTGAAAAAAAATAATCCTTTTTTTTATTCGTTAGGTATTGATAGTTACTGGTCTAAGGTACGACTTTCTTAATTTTCTCGCAAACGATTTTTTTATAGCTTTTCACAATAAAGAAAATATCTTACATTAATTTAATGCACTCGCCAACTACCCGGTTAAGCTATCCATGTATGATGTTGCCTGAGAACATCAGTCTATTGTATGTTGTCTTGGATTACATTTGTGCTGAAATAGCTGTCACTAATAATCCCTAGTGGCTCTTAGACTGCTCGGCTGACAGAACTGTGCTTGGCTTTGTAAAACCTCGTGCGAAACATTCATTAACATTCCCCGCGCGCGGTAATGATTCTACGCAAGAAAGATTAAACTAGCATCTGCGGTCATGCTCATTGCTAATGTCAGTTTAATACTACAGCTTTGAAAATGAATACAACTAAATTTACAAAACGACTTGAATAAATTTCCATTTCAACAAATAAAAGGATGAAAAACCTGATAATTCTTATAGTGTTCAGTTGATAGAAATTGTAAATCCAACTCGTCATAGTTGTCAACAAGTCATTGAAATAAGTACATGTTTATTCAGTGCTCAGTTTCTTAACGTCAAAAAAATCAAAGCTGGGTGTCGCGTTCGGTACTGAAGTGGGCGAGAGTAAGTGAGGCGAACGTTTTGACGATCGAGCAGAATCTCCGAGAGTTCTTATCGTAGGCGTTTCAAGAACGACTGACTATTCCGAAATCACTATTGAAATCGAGGCAGGTAAGCCTGTAGAAAAAAAGGAAAAAACAAATAGTGGGCGTCCAATTCAATAAACAGTAAATGGGAAGCATAACCGGCAATTCCGTAAGCCACTCTTGGTATTCCTAATAGTTTCCATCAATTGTGTACAAGATTTAAACAGCCATTAATATTAAGTTTAATGATTCTGAAAGGTGATTTGTTTATTTCTGCTCTTAGTTGAATTTATGCTGTTCTTTTGAACAGGAGGGAAACACCCCTCAGAAGAAATCAACTGAGCCGATGAGTGAATCAGCTGTTTCTTTTAAATTCTACCGAGCTTCTTCGGAAATCCGTTCCGACTTCCTTCAGGCGCATTCAGGAGTCGAAGCACGCGTCAATCTTTCTTTCTTTCTTTCTCTTTCACGACTCTTTCATTCCCCTTGCATTATTTGTATATCGCGTGATTTCATCTTCCAATGAGCGACTTTTTCTACTCTGAAAACTTGTTATCATTTTTCATTCGATCTCGAACTTGACAACTTCGATTTCAAGTTGCGATGTAATTTAAAATATGGATAAATTGAGAAGCGGTAGTGAAAACGTGGGTTGTAATGTGCAGATGGATGAGATTGATAAATTTTAAATTAATCAGAAATTTTAACCAGGAGCTACGTCACTCCCTATCGCGTTTCCAAACTACTAATTCACCCTTATCGCAATATTTGTATACTAGGAATCCATTTTTAAGTAATTGATACCTAACTAGTTAATTTATACACACTTGATTCACTCGACTTTCAAGAGCGTATTTTTTCTGTGACACAATAACTCAATCTTGTCTTTGAATGACTTTTTCAAGCGCGTGAAGGAAACGTAACAACTGAAGATGGCGTAGTAGATTAGGTTCATGTACGGTCAGACACGTCGCTAATCTCGTTTCGAATGAGGCCATTATCCTTGAAAATATCCTTGTAAGACAAAAACGGTCAGTAAAAGACATAGTATAAATGTATAGAAATGTTGAACATCATTTTCCTGAAATCCTAAGGAAGATCGATGTACCGTTTTAACATTTTCGGTATAGTCCAAAATATTGGTAAACAAAGCAATTCCCAAACTAGGATTAATATAATCTTAAAAGTGTACCAAGAATTAAACTCAATTTGCGCTACTTCTCAGTTCATTCACATTGCAAGAAAGTAATTTTGAAGAGTTGAATTCCTAAGTGACTAGAAAGAATGCAGCTTAGAGAGGTCAAGTTTTGGAATTAAAAACATCGCAATAATAGGTCTTTATCAAACGTTGCTACGCGACGGTGACTCGGGGCACGCGCCCGTGGGTTCTCGCCTCTTTTTCCCCTAACCTCCACCTTTCCTTGGATCTCTTAACGTACACGCAGACAAATCTGCGCGGGGACTCGGGCCCCTTTTCCTCCCACTCAATACTGGCCCCGGTGAGCTACAGGTCGACTCGTCTCTCCCAGTCTGTGGTGCTATCCCCACTATCTTCGTTCAGGGTGCTTCGCAGAAGATTATCAAGCAAAATTGACGATCCTGCTCGTCGTCGTCGTCAACGTCGCCCTTATCTTTGTAATCGTCATCGTCAACGTAAACCTGGCTTCGAAACATAAGCTAAATCTAAAGGAGAAAAGGAGGGAGAGAGGGACCGAGTCGCACACACATGCACACGGTGTTGGTCCTACCTCCCGCAGGGTCCGTCACGTGGCCTGAACTGGCTGCTCGCAGCGCACACAACTTCAGTCCAAGACGAACCGAGTCGAGAGACCGGCTGCAGATCACACCACTCAAGTACGGATAAGTCGATTTCCACTCGACCCGGTCTCGCTCTGATCGATACATGTGTTCTGTTAAACCATACAACTTTATCCGCGACGGTTTCATACAAATTATTAAAGTGCTACCAATCTTATACAGATGACCGTGACACGAGCAAAAAATTCTTATAACCAATCAAAACACGCTCCCCTACCACTCTTCCTCGGTCTATTTTGGATCAGCTTTCCACATTCTTGCCCTCTTCCCACTTTTATTTTTACATCACTCCTCTGTGTCTTTTCTTCCACCTTCCGGAAGACAGTTGTAAGTGTGGATATATGTGCTTTTAAGTGAAAAAGTGCAATCTTTGATAAAAAGTGTTGTGCAATTTTTGGAAGTACTGCCAGCAATCCAAAATCTGTCGTTCACATGGATTAAAAATAATGGTGCGAGACTTTCTTAGAGATTACTATACTTAAGTTGATAACATACCTAGGGTCAGATATTTCACATTTAAATACTTTCGATAAAACGTACTAATTTTTAATCAGGTCAAGAAATTAGAATAAAGGAAGTGCAGCCGTATCTGGGTTAAATTTCAGGATTTGTTATGATAGGCAAAAGGCTAAATAAATTTTTGAGTATAAGATATATCTTTCCACATAAAATCTAAATTTCTATTAGTGAAAATTGATTCAGTAACTAGTATAAAATGCTAATCAATATAACAAAACAAAAATTTATAAATAAGGTGTCTCCTTCAGTGGCAGTTAGCAACCAAAACATTAGCCTCTAAATGTTTGCTTTTCAAAAAAATACTTTTCATTAGTAAAAACTTAACTAATTAAAATGGAAAGAATACTTAAACATTTTTGTCTCACTATTGTATGGAAGATTCGCGTTGGAGACCAATTAGTGGTCGGGAATGCGATCGGTTTAACAATTCATTGTCATTGAGCTGCACTGTAAGACTCTTAATAATATATCACGCGTGGGTGCTTAACGAACGCCCAGAAAATTTAACCTTCTTCCACGCCTTTAATGATTACACGTATTTGTTTTCGTTGTCGAGTAGTCATCAGTTTAATTAGCCGATTTAATTAGATTCGCGTGCGTGGGTTCTTATCGCGAATCAAGTTTTATTCTATTTCCTCAGGAATTGAAAACACTACTTCCTATCGTTAAAATGTATTCAAATTTAAGAGCGAAACAGCAGGCTTAGATATTTAATAACTCTGTTAACAATTTTTTCATAATAATTTCACCAATCGCGGGAACATTAATAAAATTTGAATCTCAAATGAGCGGGTTATTTTCTGTTCAATTTTTCTACTATAGAAATAAACTGACCCGGGTATTCAAGGCATGTGAGTTATTGAAGGCTTTCTTCTTTAATTCATCTTCCTTATTCATCTTCAACAAAAACCTAAACTTTCAGAATCCTGCGAGTGACATAGTCCTAGAAAAGCCGGAGTTTCTATCTATCTTCTAGTCAATTGGTAAAGAAGAAACAAAAATCCTGTGATATATTCATCTACTAAGAGATTGATTTTTGGGGTGAAATAAAAAACTTTATTTTATTTCACAATTGTCCACGTACTACGAAAAAATGTGCAATTCGAACGGATAGGAGTTCGGAACGGTTGTGAAGTGAATCTGACATCGTGACATTACGATGAATGTGTGTCTGGCTCGCTGAGAACAATTATTTATCAGTAAACGAGTCGACACATCTAACCGTCATGGTTACCTTGGATACCGAACAGAAGCCTGAACGGCAGCACTGCGGGCGACGAATGTGTGCCATTTGCAGACGCATCAAGAGAGATAAAGGTAATTGGCGTCAACCACGTATGATTTATCCCTTAAGAGATTCACGTCTATCCTTTGCTTTTGGAGACTTAAGTTTGAAAATTAATTATTGTAGGGCTGAATATAATACTTTATAATTGTGATCAGTTCATCTGGTTATTTAAGAGCATTTTATAAAAATAGATAGGATACTGTGCATATTTAGGGAGTCCTGTCCCCGTGCGCGTTCGGAGACTTCAATGCGTGGTAAAGCATTCAACAATATAGCGCGCCATGTTTCCGAGAGGAGAGATTCTGCTCGGACAAGCCTGATAAGTAATAATTGTGCAATATTAGATTGTGCGTTGAAATCTTTTCTGAATAGTTACCAATTAGGTTAGCGAGCGTTCATTAATTGCGTAGGAAACAAAAGAATAAATATGAGAGTAATGAAAATATGATCTACGAAAATCTGAGAACCATAACAATATGAGTTTTCTTCTCTTGCATAATTAATTAACGCTCCTTTAGAATCAATTTAGCCTTTGAATGAGGTTAGATGTCGAATGGGTTTTCGTTGGACACATCTATCTTGTTAGTTGCTAGTTATCCATTGATAGAAATATAATTGAACGGATAGATTACTCTTTAGACATTTCCGTTAACTTTCTTCATTATTTTAACAGATGACTCTAGCGGGTCTGATCATCGGTACCATTTAAATAAAACAGAGTTATTTTTTTTAGGTAGATTTATTTTTCATTATCTTTTAAGCAGTCAGTCCCTTGTCTCGGGATAAACACCAAAGCCGTGTTACCAGTCTGTCAGTGAATGACAAGTGCTGTCGAACGTACGAGTAGATAACAGATAGGTGTATCTACTCAAGTCATAACTAGGCAACTTTTACATATGCATGAGCCGTACGCGTGGACATGGTGAGAGTTGAATTTATGAATGAACGAAAGAAGGAAGGAATGGATGGGGACGAATGAACCAAGGGCGAGCGTGGGCGATGGACCCACGCTTTATCATAATCGAGACCTCCGAGAGGAACTAGTCACGCTTGCTGCAAGAGCCACACGCTGCATGCTTACATATACTTTGTTTATGTGAACATAACCATTGTAGATGTTCACATAAACATGTACATGCGCTATATGTCATGAGAGTATAATAGCGTCACCTATCATAGTGGACGTAGCATAACGCAGTGCAAGGTTGCTACTCGCGACGTGAAATCAAACAAGTATTGGTAAGTCTGCGACCTATCGATTACACGACTACTATGTGTACAATTGTGCATGTAGATAAATGTAGGCGAGATAGCTCTGTTGAATGAAATAATCGTGCGGAAATTTCGAAACAGCCTTCCATTCATTTCCTTACCAGCAACATTACGACGCGTGTCGTATGATCCTTCTAGATTTTCTTCAAAGTTTGTTATCGACATTTTGATATATTTTCCATTATTCCTCAGTCTTCTTTTTAACGATTGCAGTCATATGCATCATCCTTGCATCTAGATGATATGTGCATTCTCTATGATTCCTTAAGATATTCTGCAGTCTGAGTTCAGAAAACCGCTATTAGATTCCATGAGTGGGAAACCAGAGGACTTGGAATTGTTTCCCGAATTCATTGCTGATGCTCAAATGGTTTCCCACACTTTGATGTTATAAGAAATAAACTACTAACATGGATTAGAGGTGTCTCAGTTTCTTAACTGTAATTTTGTAGCGATGAAAGGAAAACTTAAGTAGAAGAGCGAATGAAATCTCAATGTCTCTTTAAATGTTAAATTATGAACTCTCGGAACTTGTAAGTTATAGGTTTCATCTTGTTATATCAATCATTCGAACCAAGATTAAGATTTAACTAATCTTATCATTAGTTTTTTGTTGAACTTTGGCAAAAAACCCCATTATAACAAAAAAAATCTTGAGCTGTCTCGAGTGAAAAACGACTTTCTATGGGTCAGCTCACCATCAATCTATTTACCTCGGTATCCTTTTAATCTTCGGTTACTCAGTGCATGCACGAGCATTAGTCGAGATCGTGGCGCAACCCTGTCTATTTATCGAACGAGCACACATGTGTATACAGAAATCTAGTAGTGCAGGTGTGTACACAGATTTGCAGATGCAGTGTCTTTGCCACACGCGTAAGTCAGTAGTCTAGCAGTTAGCTCTATACTAGCAGGTTACCTGCTGCCACGAGTTACAGGTTTCCAAAGCTGTCTTCAATCCGCAGATGATTATGCGACCGGTCTATTTCTAGAATCACCATCTCGGTAGACATACTAATTATTTTTTATTGGGTCCTCTGTGCTGCAGTACTCGCCTTGGTGATGAGCGATTGGTCGAGCCTAGCGAGGTCGTGATTGGTGCGGTTTGAGAGAGAGAGAGAGAGAGAGAGAGAAGAGAAGAGAAATGTGAGAAAGAGAGAGCGACGAAGAATCCGAAACAATTGAGATTCTGCGTGCGCGTTCGATCCAAGGATGAGGGTTTAGAGGGGGTTTATAGGTGGTGCGACGAGTTGGAGGGTGAATAGGGAGGAAGAGACGGGAGGGGCTGGCATACACCAGTGGCATGCACCTGTGCATTGCCGCCATATATGTGGTCTAGAGTTATGGCGTTTTTCCCGTGACGATCGTATCTTACCCGCGAAACCAAGTCCATTTCTGGATAAGAGTTGCTCGGCACGATGCAATATTAAACCACGGAATACATAAGCATGAACGTTGAAACGCGAATTAATTGTCCCATGAGGGGAAGAGCGTCTATGGAAAAAAGTGACGAGATGACGACAACAACAGCAAACAGTATTGCAAGGTCTATTTATCAGATACGCCACGTTGCCCACGCAACTAGCAAGGGCTTCATGCGAACTTGCTACTTGCACCATTTTTTTATTCGTCACAATTATACCACACACAAACTTGTCTACAATATTTATTACCTCCTAAATCGAGTTCTTTTGTTAAGTAGTTTCAAGGTCATGACGTCAGATTGATTGGGCAATTAAATAGAAAGTTACGATAAAAAACATGATCAATAATTCATTTTCTTTAGGAGACGTGGCACCTCCCTCTCTCCCATATTTCACCCAGGAGTCACTCGTTTCGAGAGTTGTATCAAAGTAAAACTTAAACGCCAGAAGTAAGTCCTGATTTGAAAAATCTCTTTGTCCCACAACAAAGGATGACTAATCTTATCTGGTCAAAGTCATTCAGGACGAGTTTGGGAAAGAAAGAAGAAATGAATCTTGAAAAAATAGGAAGCCAACGAAAAAGTTTAGAATTGGCCTTTTTTCTCGAGTTTTACACATCCTGAACGTCTTCTGCACCCGATCCTGATGAAGCTGGTCGATCGTTGTGGGAGTAACCACTTTCCGACTTTCCGTGGGCTTAGCTGTCAAACCCACGTGGGCCGCCCACGCTAGGTAGATGTATTGCCTCGGGCCTGGGGCCCCGACTACATAAGTGAAAGAGAACGAGCCAGACCGAAGAGGATAGCGAGAAAGAAAAAGAGAGATCAAGAGTGTAGCTGCAGCAAAAGACCCTTCAGGTATGAAAGATGCGGCTTGCGACACAGGAAACAGTTTCACCTCGAGGGGATCTTGCCACGCTGCGGCGAGCCGCATCTAAGACATATGACTTACATGCGTGCGAGAAAGAAGCACGGTATTGTGCACATGTGCGGTCAGCAACGGGTAAACGACTTGTGCGCGTGCCTACATGAGTATGTATGCGCCTATATGAATCTCACATAAAGGAGAAGAGAGAGTCAGAGCAAGCCAAGTAGAAAAGCGTGGGTGGATTTGATGCATGGGCATTGAGCAGACACTCTTATGAATCGCGTTTTTCGTTTGTTCAATAGAGCTTCAGAGTTTAGAGAACCATGAAGGCAAAGAAACGGGCTTAAAATGTAGGTAACGGTCGGTAGGAATTCTATACTTGCCTTGATACAAGATTGTCGACATCATAAGTGTCGATTACAAAAGGACTTTCTTCTTGTCAAAGACTATTTGCTTTACAATCTTCATTTTGTAATCAAATAACACAGGTTTTCGTTCACTGAGAAAAATGGATCTTGGGGATTTTGGGGATCAGTATCTAGAAAATGAATTATGAGAGTGCTATTTAGTGGTGTAATATCTTGATATTGGAATTTAATACCTAGTCTTGAATGGGTTTTCAATTAAACTTGTCGTGGAGAAAATGAATATTTTGAACCTTCTTTGCCGCTTGGGAGATGGTGAGCCGCGGGTCCATGATTCTCCCCTGATTAATCAATTTTTGTGTTGTACAAGACACTATATTTATGAAGTTCATTCTATAAGTTTTTGATAACTTGTCAAGCCGCTAAGCTTATTTAAAGGTAAAATTCCAATCCAATAAGGTATATATTTTACGAAATACTGTCCCGGAATACACAATCCGCTGAGTACAATTTTTTTACTATTTCAATTTTTATTTTGTTTCCCTATTGCATATTCAGATTAAAGTCTGTGATTGAAATTTTATTTTATGATCGCTTCTAATTCTTATTAGCTCAGATAGATCGATGTAAAGATAACTTGATGTTTAGTTTAATGCACAGTTGCAAACAAAGTTTTGTTTTAAGAAATTTGGAAGCTCATGTAATAATGGTTTTGTTTTTGTAATTTGTTCAGAATATCTCTTAAAGCATGATCAAATCTAAACAAATATTACACACATTTTCATCAGCTTTCAATCTTTATTTTCAACAGAAGTCTATCCTTTCTATTTCCGAGGTATTTTTTTAATTGCCTATCATCATAATTCATCAAATCCTCGAACATACTGCTGATAGCTTCGCTCTCTATTACACCTAAATCAATAAATAAAAATTAGCAGATTAACAAAATCAGCTTTTTGCTCCTGTGCATGTCCGAGTAGATCAATCAATCTGAACGAAATAGCCGTCCTCTTGAAACAATGCCAATGTGTCGTTGTAGTCAGACTTTTACATGTGTAGTAATTACTATAGCATAGATGACCATGTCTTCCCTGTTCGCTGACAATTCAGGTACATTGCTGCTCAAGTTTATCACCTATATTCTTTCGCGGCACGATATAAAATGCACCCGGGATTACCATCACGATTTCTATACTTATTCTATACTTATAACCACATTAGAATCATAATTTAATAGATTATTACAAAATCATCAGCATCTCAGATTCTGAAACAGAAAACCACATATTGTTTGCTTGACCAACTTAATTTTTTCAGCTATTTAAATTGATCATCATAATTCATGTACAGTCTATAATATTTCAGATAGCAAACCTTAACATCTAGAGAAAAATGCGCGCTTCATTTTAGTATGCTAAACTTTAAGATCCAGATATCGACTGTGATATCTGAATCGCAATGTTCTAATACGCTTTTTCCGTCAAGCAAGGGTCCCGATGCTACTAAAACTAATGGGTATTAATTTGAAGAAGATGTTGAATTATTGCCACACCTTCAGCGCAGTTTTGCTTGGGAACGAAGCGTTTCTTTCACTCTATATTTTTAAATCATGTTGCCTCGAAAAAGCACCACGTGATGCTATTTTGAATCTGCGTCGCTTGATGCTTCAACGTGTTATGGCACACCATTAGCTGATATTCAACTACTTCAAAGCAGTTAAAGAGAATGACTGGAAGAAACTACGGCAGCTGCATATCAAATATTTTGTACTAACAACTATTGATACAGTTCCTATGATTTATGTGTAGCTGCTATGTCTGTCGTATAACCTACAATTATTTTCATCCGTATCTTCAGTAACACCAGTGTCTATATTATTTTTTAAATTGCACAATCTGCAGAAAAAGATATTATTGTTTTTAAACATTTTTAAATCTGACATTACACTCAAAAAGCGAGAAGTTCCAAAAACTAATCGACTATCTAAACAAATCGGATGTTGATAATTAATATTCATTTCTCGGGTTACATCATGATCTTTATTTAGTTTGGGACGTGACAAAATTAGGTAGATAGTCCTTTGCGAGTTAAAAAAAACATCAAGAAGTAGATATTGAAACTCTTGTAGACACTTTTATTAACCGGTAAATTTTTCAAGCATCGTTCAGAATCTCTTCATATAGCATTTTTTCAAGGAGAAGTAGAAAACGTCTGTAAAAGAATAAACTTCGTCAGAAAAAAATCTTTCAAGATTGAAATAGGGTTACGATTTACGCAACATGAAAGTTGCGAATTTAACCGTGATTTATTTCGACAAATAAGACATTTCGAGTTTGTTAATGTTACACAGTCACGTATAAACTTTTCTGATAGACCCTTGAAATATATATTTGCTCGACTACAAAATACAGAGTTCCTTCCGCTGATTTTTTTCGTACAAAATCTTGAATTTGCCTCTATCAGCAAGAAGTGACATCGCGAAAAAAAGGGTACTAAGCGTCGCCATTTGCTTCGTTGGGGATCAAGGGAGATTAAAAATACAGTCATCATAGCATGTCTTGTGGAAAAAAATAAACGCGAGAGAGTGGATTCGAAGAAATGAAGACGAGGAAGAGGAAGATGGGATTTGCGGTTGTCGTATAGCAATGACAGAGAGTTGAGCGAAAAATGAGTTTATTACGAAAGAAAGTAAATCGCACCTTAATTTATTTTCATCTTCTTGTCACTTCGCCCAGCCTAATTGTAAAAGAAAGAACCCCTTTTAATCCTACTGGGATAAGTCGAATGTAAGTTCAGTCTATTTTTAAGAATCCTTCGGTTATACAAACCTCCGGAAATTGGTGATAATGAAAAGTTATAGTTTAGAATTCAAATGTAAAATAGGTTTGAAAGGTTAGCAGGAAAGGGAGCATCATGAAGAAATTGTTAGTTATGGGTAAAGTTATTTCCCGAGTACTATAATGTTCAATAGTGCTGTTAGTAGACAACAAAGTTGGTAACTCCGTTTCTATTAGAAGGCGTGGTCACGGGGCGGAGCAAGTTACTGTCGCGTTAAAACTGCAAATCGCACATACAAGCATCTGTATATGTGCAATGTTGCATGTATGCATCGTTTGTACATGCGTAAGTACTTGGTATGCGTATCGTACGATCGACGAATTAAACGAGGGAAGACGCTATCCATTTACCTCTCTCCTTGTGTGACTCCCTCTCTTTTCCTCTATTTGCACTCCCCGTAATGCGTAAAGAACAACCAGCAGTGGCGATTCTCTTATCGGAAAACAATGGCGGGAAACGTGTATTCGAAGCATTGCCACGACGAAGTTTATAAGTTTATATTGCACTCAGCAATAACCAGAATCTCAATAAGCAAATCATGGACGGATTGCAAAAAGAAGGCTAATTAGCATTTTTATTACGTGGGGAAATCTTTCGTAGAGATATGATCAGAGACATTACAATTAGTCTATAGGCATGATGTACGAAAAAAGGGTGAGTTTCGGAAACATTCAGCAATGGATGGCGGTTTCTTGTAGAAATGTGGTGGAAATGCTAATAACTTTCCTTTAGGGAATTGGATCTACCTTCAACGTGTTATATGTCAACACCTTGACATTGTTGATACTTTGAAAATGGAATTTAGAGCCTACTATAATGTTTTTACTATATCTATATACGTGTGAGAAAAATAATGAAATATCGTAGCCTGACTGGTCCTCTATTGCTGATGCGATAAATTACAATCTAGCACTATTCATTCGTTTAGTGGGTCAGCGGATGTCACGTGAAATCGCAAACCTTTAATAACAACTTGTATACCGTACTATGTCCTAACGTCAATTTTTACTTGTGTAAAGAAGCATGTTGACAACATAAGTTTTGTATGACTGGCTTTTGTTGTTTAGAAACTGCCTCTAGAAGATCATGGCCCAACGTGAATTGCACAATCGGCAAAGAAACAACGAATTCGTTTTGGGGATTGCGCAATCGATCTGTGAATTTATTACTGTCATAGCAATATTAAATTTAGCATGTTTGCGTTAGCTATGACGGTAATTGATTTTGTTAGTGATACTAATGATATTATTCAAGTCCGTGTAATACAAATTGTATCAAAGAAATAATACTAGACGAGAGGCATTTATTTCAAGTCTGTTTATTGTATTAATTCATGTCTTAGATTTAAAGAGAATTGTGATATGATGTATCACCATTCTACATACTATAGTATACAATTGCTTAACTTCTTACCCATCCGCAAATCCTGATTAGACATTTACCTAACTAGGTTCCAAGAATATTTCTCAACTACAACCAGATATTAGCTGATCGAATCAGGATCTAGTGTCTGTTTAGGCTCATTCTGATCAATATCGAAATTGAGAAATAAAAAAATGCTTTCCTTTTTGTTTTATTCTATAAAACCCTATTTAAAATATCGTCAGGCTGATGAAATCATTATTAAAGCATAAAAGTGGTAAATTAATGTTGCAAATTATCGATGAGTGATGATAATATGAGAATCTTGTTTTATGCTTCAAAAATGGAATGGCAACCTGTTTATTTCTAGGCTCTCAAATCAAATCTTAGATGTGAAATATCGTTACTATTTAGCGAGGAAATTGAGGGTGGAGATGACAACAGGAGAATGTGAAAGGGGAAAGAGAATGCGTGAGTGTTGGTAGAAGAAAGAGACAAGACTTGGATGATCTCCGGGTCTCCGGGAGGCTTTATTTATACCCAAAGCTCTGTATTATTGGATCACCCCCGCGCGACACTGCCACGGTGTAAATGTATTTTATGTGGCGTCTGTCTTTCTACTTTGCACGCCTCGGTTTTCTTGGTGAAGCGCGACCTCAAAATAGGACGACTAAGAAGAGAACGAGAAAACAACCCAGAGTTCAATTCATTACACCACTTGATTTTCTTTTATTTCAATGACTTTTGTTATAACTTTATTGACTACTTTCTTCATCTTTAAATCGCGCTCTATAAGTGAACAAGTATTTTTACTGCAAGGTTTTATGAAACTAGCAATGGATGAATTTATGAAATATCAGTACCATACTCTATAACTAAACTGCATTAGTAGAATTCCTTTTAAAAAACGTCTAATCACACGTAATCAATTGCAATCGCGATTTTGCTCGCGCATTTGCACAAGGTACATTCGCCCCAGGTAATGACAGCGGCGAAATAAAGCAAGGGGAATGCGTACAGGCGTCGTCGGTGTTCGAAAAGGAATGCAACGGGGGAGTTTGCATTCTGTGCATTGCGTAAATACTTATGGAGAATCTACTTACGGGAATACTGTATCGTTCTCCATGCAGAGCAACCCGCCAAACTCCAGTATTTATCTGGAATTAAAACGATAAACACGGTACGGGGTACGTAAATTGTATACGTTACCAGATACCAACTCGCAGTTTCACACTGGCCGAGAGAAGAGATTAATCCTTTAGTGAAAAAATCCAAAAAACACGTAACCTAAAGTTGATAAATTGAAAGATGTGCTATTGTATATTTTCATGTTACATCTGTATTTTGGTTGGAAATAATCATCAAAATAAATCTGTATGTAATGTCACTATGACTCTCTGCAAGAAATTATCTCATTGTCAGTAGCAATCAAGAATGCGCTGAATTCAGTATTGTTCAATTATAGGCCTTCTGAATGAAAACTTTCCTTTTGAAAAAGAAAAAAAGTTCACCTTTTAACATTTATTTGCGTCCGGAGTTCAAACGATTAGAAGCACTCGTATTTGCCTGGGCTTTTGGCAAGAGGAGAGGAAAAGTGCAGAAAACACCTCCCTGGGTGCGGCCGTTCAGAAAAATTCGGGATTTGAATCTAGGATAGTAGAATTGAATTCCTAAAAGTTTGATTATTTTCTTATCTGCCTAGGGAACATTAGATAAGATTATTTTCTCATGTCCTACAAATGCAAAATTGAATCGGTGCTCTTGCCTTCTCTTGGAGCGAAACTTCCACCCCCCTGTTAATATATATGATGCTTGATTCCGATTCCCATGTCCTCAGATATGTCGCGTTGGATAACTATGCACGTGCACATGCTACGTTGCTGAAAGTGCGTGTGTTTCGAGCTCGAGAGCCGTCTTAGCTTTGGTCTTGCGTATCTCTTAGTAGCTCGTGCCGCTCTGGTCGTTAGCATCTGTCTTCTCTGGACCACCCTCTCGCCTCACTGCCTCTGTTTAACCATTTCTCTCCTTTTCTCTCCTTCCATAGTTCCAGGCACCCCGCCTTCTTTCTCTCCTCTAAGCATCTTTCTCTTTCTCCTTCTCTCAAATGCGACCTCCTGCATCGCTCCTCTCATTCTCAATCTTATTTTATCCTAGCCTCCCGTTCTTTGGCGGCTCGTACTGGTTGCTGCACTTCTTTGACCTCTCAGGAGGAAATTCTTAAAACTAACACCTCGGATTCAGCACCCTCGCTTTTTTGACTTCATTTTTATTCGAGAAACTGAAGTGCGAGAAGGATTTTGGTTACGGATTCTGTTTCGGCGACGAAAATGCAGGTTAAACCACTTTTCTTTTTTAATTCATTTTTGGAATGTCCAACTAACTTTCATAAATGTTATTTATGTTGTATTTGTACAGTGTCGCTTTCCATTGAATACAGTGTGTTTCTATTTAGTTGAAATATCAAAAAGATAACAAAAAATGGCTTCATTTAATATTTAGAAGTCAGTATATTATACGCGGAAGAAACTAGGGTTTCAGTTTTGTTTCAAATCATTTTCTTTAAAAGTCTTTTTGAACTTCACCTGTCTGTTATGATCAATATCTAAAATTAGAAGCAATTGAATCGCTTTCGATATTCGCATCTATCAAAGTAAAACAATTGTGCTTCAATTTCTTTTCAGTAAGTTGGACACCGTTTCATGTTTTAAAATAAAACTTATATTTTTGCTGTGATAGTTGGTAGATAGATAGAGATAGTTCGTTTTTATTTATGTTTTTCGTCTCTCTTACACTTAGAAATTGATTTTGTTGAATAAAAAAAATTGTCTGGCCCAACCATAGGATATGGTTATTATATGAACAATAAAATATTTGGTTGACTCAACCAAAAAATATTGTTGGGTTAGTCAAATATTTTGTTGAGTCAAGCGAAATTGATTCAAACCAATTTTCCTGTATATCCATGAAAAGAGTTTTTTTGTAAGCTCTTCTAAATCTGAATTGTCTAACAAGTAATATTATATAACTGCGGACTAATCAAAAGCTGCTGAAAATTAGTGGAAAATGGCGTGGAAAATTTAGGGATGTGCACGATTTGTACATGCCCAAGCTCGGTCTAAGGACCCAAAACCCTATCTTGGACCGAAATCTCAAATTACGAGTAGATTAATTATTAATGAATTTTTTGAAACTTGTAACAAAAAATTTTACGTTTTAAGTAATTAAGTTTAATGACATTACATGTAACAGAAAAATTACGAAATGTTTTTCGTAATTTAAGGTAAATTTACGAAAGTTCCATTAAGATTTCGTAATAATATGGAAAGTTTCCTGAATTTAAGATGCAGTTGCGTAAAATTGTCGCATTGCTACATTTTTGAGAAGCCGTGTAGCTTAAAATTATGTTAACTGAGAACGCAGTATTATTTTGACTGAATTTTCATCAATGCCCCTTAAATTTCAATTTCATGTATCTGCACGAAACTTTAGTTGCACTATAAGGACATAAACATAAATTATTATATAAAAAAATTACTGTCTGGTTTAAAAATTAATGTAAAATCACTTATCTCAACAACTATGATTACAAGTTTTTGAAATTTCCCCACAAAAATGACTTGATCATTCCAAAAATAATATCTTAATTTCCTGTGCTCTTTAAATTTGTCGTATTGAACCTCATAGTATATTGATAAATTGATTCGTCGACTCGTGCACGGATCATAACCCTTGCGTGCAGTATATGTAACATATATTGCGCGTGAAAGCGGTTACTGGTTTTATGCACACGCGAGGAAGACCAAGTGAAATGATTGCAACGTTCGACGGTGAGGCGACGAAGGAGTGTAACCCAGTGGGATCAAATCAGGAAAGGGAACTCATAAAAAAGAATGAGAAGTAGATCGACCGTGTAAGTGATCCAATATTTAAAGTGGACTTAAACTTAAAAAGTTTCCATACATGAAAATTTATTTCAAGATAAAACAAATAAGATCGATACTCCATCTACAGATTTCACTCTCTTTCCCCTTTTTTTCCCTTTTTTGAAAAATTCCTTTTTCCCCTGTTTTAAAAAAACTTCCAATTTTTCCGCTTTCTCTCGTTTTTTCACTTACATACGAACTGAATTAATCGAACCCAATAAGAAAATCCAACTAGGTTTGGTTGGAAAATCTCCTATTATATTTTTGGTTCAGAATTCATCTCTTATGATGAAAATTCAAATTTGTTTAAAAATTGATTATTTTGATAGAAATCGATTATTTTTTGGTTAAAAATGTCGTTGAAGATTATTCTGTTTTGGTTGAGGATTTAATTATTTTGTTGGAAATTCGTCTTTTATGGTTGAAAATGTAACTATTTTGTTAAAAATTGGTGTTTTTTTTTATTAATTTTTTTAACTGAAGACAATTACTTCCATTTTTGTATGAAAATTTATCTTTTTTCATAAATTGAACTATTTGGTTTAAAATACACTTTTTTGTTGGAAATTCAACTCTTTTGTTAAAAATTTGTCTTTTTTTGGTTGAAAATTCAACTGCTGGTTTCAAAATTGAACTAATTTTTTAAAAATTCCTTTTTTGATGTTCGAAGATTCATATTTTTTGTTAAAAAATCATCTCTTTAATTGAAAATTTAACTATTTTGTTGAAAATTCGTTTTTTCAGTAGAAGCTTAATTTTTTCAACTCAAAATTTACCTATTCCATTTTTGGATGAAAAATTAAATTTTTTTAAATATTTAACTGTTTTGTTGAAAATGAACTTTTTTTTATTAAACTGTTTGGTTGAAAATGTAATTATTTAGTTGAAAATTCATCTTTTGAACTAAAACTTAAAAATTTGTCTTATTGGTTTGAAAATTCATTTATTTTTGTAGAAATTTCATCCTTTATGTTTAAAAATGCAACTATTTGGTTGAAAATTATTCAGTTTTCGCTAAGAATTCAACTACTTTGTTGAAAACTCGTCTTTTTGGTTGAGTTCCACTGTTTTTAATTTTTAAAAACATTTTGTTTTGTTAAGGTATCAACTATTACATTCTTCGTCGAGAATTCATATTTTTAATGGAAAATTCAACTACTTGGTTGAAAGTTTCTCTACTTTGTTAAAAATTCATTTTTTTGGATAATGATTTATCATTTGTTTGTTTTTCAATTGATGTATTTTTTTGGAAATTCGTCTGTTTTGGCAGAAAATTTATCTTCATGGTTGAAAATTAACTTTTTTTGTTGGTAACCCAACTTTTCGGGTTAAAAATTAAACTTTCTTCTAAAAAGTTTAATTTTTGGCTTAAAAATTTAATTATTTGGTTGAAAATGCAACTTTTTTGGTTGAATTTTAATCTTTTTTATTTTAAAATTCAACCATTTGATTGCACATCAATCTTGGAGGTTAGAAACTCAACTAAATGGTTCAAAATTCAACCATTATTTTAAAAATCCGTCACTTTTGGCTGAAAGTTGAAGTATTTGGTTGTAAATGCCACTGCTTGGATGAAAATTGATCTTTATTGGTTGAAAATTATCTCTTTAGACGAAAATTGGCATTCTCGGGTTTAAAAGACAACTATTTTGTGAAAAATTATAATTTTTTGTTGAAAATTGAACTCTTTTGTTGAAAATTCATTTCTGTTGGTTTAAAATTCAAGTACTTTGTTGATAATGGCTTAGGAATTTAAAGCGTTTAGTATTGAATTCAATACAGTATAAACATTAATTTTATTCGAAAGAATGTATTGCCTTATTATTCCCCTATTTTATTCAAAAATCACCCTATTTGCTCTGTTTTGAAAGTATTGGGGGCTGTGATTTTATAATGATATGTCTTAGGCTAACTACCTTTTAATTTTATAAGTATAAGCCTAATGTAAGCTCATAAATGAATGATAGTTTGAAAAAACGACATGATTGTTATTTCAATGCATTTTTTCTCTCTGTTCATAAATAAATACTGATGACTGGGTAATGCCTAAAATAAGACACGAGGAATGCAGACATAGGAAAAACTAACCCTTTACTCTGTTCAATACATGAGCATCTGCGGAAATGTAAACACGCGCGTCTATCGTGCGTAAACGTAGTTAAATTTTAAATGCTAAAACGTCGAAAGACGAGTAGAGAAAGAAGCGGAAGGAAGGAAAGATGCTCTCTGCTCTGTCTCTGGCCCGCATTTCTTTTTCGCGTTACGCCGCGGCATCGTTGTCGCATTGCTACCGCTTTGAATTCAGATTGCGGTGAGTTCGACTGGTTTTGTTTTCGGTCTTGAATTTATGCAATCCGCCCCGCCGTCGCTACGTATTTATATCCTTAGTTCCTTTGTGTGTTAATTTGTACCTGGGTCGAGGGGCGCACGCGTGCAATCGGAACGCATGAGGAATGTCGTGTCTTCGTTTTAACCATTACCCCCAACTCGAGCAGGTCGTTAAGTGAATCATGAATTAGATTATTATGCTTCTGATGCATCAAACATTTCTGCATTCAAACTCAAATGACCGATTGTTAGATGATCGTTTTATATCTTTTAATTTTTCATTGTCGATAGCAGTTGTACGTGAGTTTCATGAAGCATTTTTTCTTTGTTGCAGCACTAAAGGTGAAGTTGATGCTGAGGCGACCAATCAATCAACTCGTGGCACAAGGAATTATGCCCCGTAAGTATCTTTCATTTTATACGAGAATCCACTTGAAACATACAAAATTGAACTTTGCTCTAACTCAGAAAAATTTTTGGGTACGAAGCGTTGCAGGTAATCGCTTAAGCTGGGTAATAGTCAGCTGACTACTCCCGATTGAGGTAAACTTTCCGTTATAGGCCTGTAACGTGCTACCACTAGCGGAGTCCGCCGGAGATGTCTGCGATTCATCACGAAAAGTTTACCTCAGTTTGGGTACGCACCTCACGTTTACCCTGCTTGACCGATTACCTGCAACATTTCGTACCCTCAGTTTTTTCTGTGATGTGCTGTACCGTCAGGCAACGTAATTTCGTACATGTGGGGTAAATTCGAACATTCCTAAATTGATAGTTTAAATTGCTGAAGGTGATTTTAACCAGAATCTGGAATCGATTTAAGCTTTAACTGGTTCTAGGTTCTGGTTAAAACCACCTGAAGTAATTTAAATTATTAATTTAGGAATGTCCGAATTTACCCCGCATGTTCGAAACTACCCTGTTTGACGGTACTCAACTTTTAACAACAGAAATAATTCTTTGTGCAATTATAGTAGCTGTGCACAATCAGTCCTGCTGAAAAAATTATAGAAAATTGTAGAATTTGATAGACTCTCTAAGTCTCTATCCAGAGAAATCATGAAGTTCAATAAAATTCTATAAGCATATTTGATAGAAATCATATCAAATTGAATCAAACTAATTTTTACGAATAAAATTCTATCAGCAGATTTGACAAGACTCGTATTTTAATCAACCAGACGAATTTGAAGAATCAAAATCTATCAACACATTTGATAAACCTTTTATCAAATTCTATCCTTGTAGAAATCCTCCTCTCATTGGCACTCTATCAAATCTTATCGCAACAACACTTGTATCAAATCCTATGATTCGTAATGCCAGAAATTTCTATCAAATTCTATTCGGACAGAAATCGTATACTTTTCTACCAACAGCATCTCATTGAAACACTAAAACATTAACGGCACCAAACTTGTATCAAATCCTATGTTCCATAATCTTAGATGTTTCTATCAAATTCTATTTTTTGAGAAATCCTATACTTTTTCTTTCAACAGTTTCTCATTGAAACCCTATCAAATTTTACCTTCACAGAACTTGTATCAAATGCTATGTTACAAAATTTCATAAATTTATATCAAGTTTCATCCATCGAGAAATCTTATATTTTTTATCAATAGTTTCTCATTAAAATTCTGTAAAATCTTATTGGCACACGACTTGTATCAAATAATATGTTTTAAAATTGTGGTCGTTTTTATCCAGCTATATCCGCTGAGAAATCCTGTACTTTTCTATTTACAGCTTCTGATTGAAATTCCATCAGATCTTATCAGACTTGCATTAAGTCCTACTTTAAAAATCTTCGACATTTCTATCCAATTGTATCTGCCGAGAATTTTTTTTGTATAATACGTGTAAGATTTCTCGAGGATTAAAATTCGACAGAAATTTCCCAAGTTCTGGAAAATAGGATCAAATTTAATGCGGATAAGATTTAGTAGATTTTCAATGAAAAACTGATGATAAAAAATATTTGATAGAGTTTCAATCGGAAAATGTTGATAGAAAATGATAAGATTTCTCGACAAATTTGGGCAGATTTGATTTTATTTCTATCAATAAAGCTTGTCAAAGGGGACCGTATGCAATCCTATCCAAACTTTGGATAGTAATTGATTGCCTTTTTAACGGGACACCGAGAGACACTTCCGATAAGCATGATTAATTGATTATTCATTTCGATAGACTTTTTATCAAAAGCGCTTTACAAAAGTATAAAGGAAACTCTTAAAATTGTGGATACAGAAAAGCTGATTAAAAAGTATTAATCCTTTTTTTATCAAATCCCATCAAACTTTTTGAGCGGGAGTGAACCTATAACTTCTAGAGCAGTAGTGATGTGTATACAATATGGCCAAGTGTTAGGTTCATAAAACCAATTTCATGATAAAGTGAAAAAAGATAGAGTACATTTTTTCCTATGGTTAACGAGTAAAGACCAAATTGCTTTTTTACAATTACTACTGATTGATCCAATTATTGGTTAATTATATCGAGAGATTACTAGGATAACTAGCTCAAGTATGTGGGTCTTTTAAATAAGATTAACGTCATCAATTGAAGACCGCGATTACTCGTTAATTGTTCGCTAAAGTTTTTGTAGATACTCAATGGAATAGAATAGACTGTGATGGATCCGGATAATCGTTTTACTGAGGATAAATGCTTTAACACATTACGGTTTTTCTTTCAAGAAGAATAGACAAAGCATACTAACATCATTATAATTACTCTATTACAGCTTTGAAAACGCCACCTGCATTTTTTGAACAACGAAAGCAGTTGGAACGAGCAAAAACGGGCGATCTCTTGAAGGCTAAAATTCAACAAAGGCCTGGTAGGGATGAACTGGTGCGCCAGCACATCCTAGAAGATATTAGACATGTGGATCCAAGTCTTGCTGAGAAGCAGCGAATGCTGAAAAAAGCGAGACTAGCGGATCAACTCAACGACCAACTTAGTCATAGACCTGGACCTCTTGAACTTATCCAAAAGAATATTCTTCATACGGAAGGACCCATTGAAAGAGCAGTGAAAGGTTAGTGCCAGGAAAACATGGAACAATAGTATTTTTGAATATTTTTGTGAGCACGAAATCATAACGATTGTTTCGATTTTCAGAGGGTCACATTCCCTTCAAGGCTACCTGTGAGGGCCAGGTTACGAAGCCCCAACACCCTGACCACTACATAACTTTCGAGGACGATTCTCAAAGTTCTGAAGGAGCGCCATCGCCTTCTTTGGAATCTAGGTCCGATGTTCTGGAAACAGCTGCAGCTTCCGCAGGAATTGTCACAGTTTCCTTGAGTATACCAACAACTGGTGGTGCTGTAGTTGTCACGTCGACATCTCCTGTTTTTCAACAAGCTTCGACGGAACCAACGATACAGACTTTTGCCGAACTGTGTAATTCGGTTGCTGGTAATCAGCAACATCAGCAACAAGAAAGTCTTCAACATAATCATCATATTTCGACGCAGGTATGTTTGTTGGACTATAAACAGTACCATTCATGCAATGCCAATACAATATAGATATTCCAGTTTTTCCTTTTTGGTTTTTTTGTTCAAAATCTGATAATGTTTTAGTCATAAATGAAATACACAAATTAACAGAGAACAAATTTTGTGCCGCTGTTTACAGGCAAGTCAAGCGAATGGACCCACGTCGACGCTTCTCCCGCTGGCACCAGCGCCGAGTCCCATGTCCCTGGGTTCGACGACATCCAGCCTGAGTCCACTTTCAAATATTTCGATAGCATCTCCTCCCGCTCCACCTCCTGCCGCCATCACCCCAAGGCCTCAACCGAGTCCGATCGCCACCGCCACCGCCGCCTCCACATGTCAAAGGAGCGACGCGCCAGGCAAAGACAAGAATCGGAAGAAGTCCAAAACCAAAAGTCAACCTAAAACACGTACAATCAAGTTTCATGAATATAAAGTGAGTTCATGATTTACTTGCATCTGCTTTATCTTATGCAACACCTAATTGGTGTATAACACAATATGCATAGCAAATTTTACATACAGTTAGTCTTTAAAAGATTGGAGATTATGAATGAAATTAATCTGGATAAATTACATAGATAATTTGGAACATATCGAAATAGAGTAAAAATATGCAAAGCAAAAAAATAAGAAAAACAAGACACGTAAGACCGGTCGGTGAATCTCCGCGAAGCTCTCGAGAGTCGAGATCGTATCGGGTGATTAACTTTCGCGATCTCAGTTCGGCTCCAGCCAGAGCTACCTCGTTAGGTCTGAGTAATTCGAGCGCTAATTGCACTTAAGAGGGAGGAAGCCGAGAGGAAGGAGAGCGCGTGTTGTCCCGTAGGTGCCAAGCCCAACTCCGGTCCAACCGTTGAAGATGATATCGTGTGGTGAGAAAGCGTGCTGGACATTGGCAAAAGAAAATGAAAGAATGAAAATTGCTGTAAAGAATACACTCTTGCACAGACATACCGTAACACTCAATGTCGTGTTTCACTGCATCTACAAATTAATTGTACTTCTTAACAGATCAATGCTCTTTTTTAATGTCTATTCTTTATTATCATTGTTTTGAAACCTCATAGAAATATTTACTTCAAAAACGGACCTCGACTCTCGCGTAGGGCTAAAAAAGTTATAAATATTCCTTGTCAAATACATATACTTTTAGTAATATGATCAATTTCTTAATAGGGTCCTCCAAATGCGCAAAAGACCTCAGTATCGTCTATCCCGCCCGGCCACATTACGGCACAACCCGACGAAACGAGCTATGAGTTGTTACTTCGTCAGCAGCAAATGTATCTCCAATTTCAGATCGATTTGCAACACAAGGTAAACCTTACTCTTCTATGATACATGTTTGAAAGGGAAAAGATGTCTCCGATTTTTAAAAGACCCAACTAACTGAATTTCTTAAAAATAAATCTGATTTCGTTTTTTGTTCTCTTATTTGCAGTTCCCTCAAATCATACTTCCGGCTTCACAGAAGTCTCTTAATCTTCCGAGTAGCGGAGCAAGTGATGCTGGTAGTGTCAGTGGCGGTAGTGTTAATGCACCAAGTCCTGCTCCCTCGAATTCCTCAAATAATCCCACAGAACAACCGCCATTGAGGCCTCTGGGCAAATTAGAAGATATGAAAGGTGAATATTTCTATTCAATTCCTACTCTTGTTGAGTTATCTGGTGTTAAAAGATTTTCTTCGAAATTTAATTTCTCTAATCACCTTTCTAATTACAGTGAGTGATCTCAAAGTCGAGTTGAAGAGGCGGAATCTTCCTGTATCTGGATCAAAACCACAATTAATTGAAAGATTGAAGCCCTTCACGGAATCGTCAAGCAGTGGCTCCATGTTAAACTCTAATGGACCTCACGTCACTCACATGGGTCACATACTAATGGATACTCCTGGACCGATAACGTTAGACGAGTCGAGTTCACAAGCAAGAAGTCCAAGTTCGGTGCCTGTTAAAGATGAGCCTTATAGTCCACGGATGGATTCACCGCCTGGAAGCGAGCATGATGATCCATCCAGCCCCCTTGGTGAGTCTTCATTTTTCCAAATTTTCAGTCCTTCCCAAGGCATCTCTGGAATTCTTTCACGAAATGAGTTCAAATTTCAGGTGATGACATTATCAGAGAACAGCGGAAACGCATTGAAGAATTGCAAAGAGAATTGTACAAATCTCAACAGCAGCTTCAACAAATACGTCAAACTCAACCCACAACTGTTCGTGCCGAAAAGCTAGTACTTCAACAGCATATCCAGAACAAGATGCAACAACAACAGTTGGCTTTTCACTTGCAACATTTACAGAATTTACAGCAGCAACAACAACAGCAGCAGCAGAAACAACAACACCAACAGCAGCAACAAACGCAACAACAGGCTCAGCAACAAACGCAACAGCAGCACGCTACTTTCCAACAACTGAATGCTAAAGCTAGTTTAGCAGCATATTTACAAGCCCAGCCAAATAACAGCACTGCTGTTTTAGACTCTGCATCTTTAACAGCGATAAATAATAAAAAGAATCAAGTCAAAAACAATACCACTGTACAGTTGCCTGCAGCAATAGTGCTTAATTTAGCGAAAGCGACGAAGCTGAACGGTTCGTTGTTGGGTGCCTTAGTAGCACAAGCACAAACACAGCAACCAAGTTCTACGACAGAAGATATTAAGCCACCTCCACCTCAGTACGATGAAGCAGCCAAATTATTAAAGGTACTACTGATATTTTTCTCCCGTGTACATCCAAGGCTAAATTCAAATCCCAGCTAGCCACTAACGCTTTTGAAATATTTTTTCAGGTCAAGATAGAGCCTGCTCAGAAGAGTCACATAAAGAGTCAAGTTGTCGATGACGTTTTGGAAATTTTAATAAAGAATGGAGAACTTCCTCCCAGTGCAGCCCAAGATCCAGCAACACCAACAACGCCGAATCGTCAGATGCCTCAAAACCTCGTTTTTACAACCTCAGGAGACAATTCGTCGCAGTCGTTAGTTTTTGCTGCGACGAGTCCAATTAGTCCACTTAGTCCATTGGCAATGGATGTCTCTCAGGACGTTTGTTCTAGTCCCGCGACAACTTCGCCAACGCCACCTCCGCCTCCTCCACCACCATTACCTCTTGCCACGTTTTCGGTGCAGTTACCAACTGCACTGCAACAACTTCAGGAACAGGATCGAGAGCATCATCAAGAAGATATTTCGCAGTATAATGCAGATCTTTTATCCTCCGCCGAAAGTGCTTTAGACGCTGCGATGCTCCTAAGTCCACAGTCCATACAAACAGGATCTCCCGAGTCACTGTCTCCACAAGAAGTGACCTCGTCAGATAATGCTAATCTAGACCTGAAGGTAAGCGTTTTTCCCTTTATCAATTTAGAATAGGTGTTACTGAATTAAAGAGCAGCACTTTTCTAAAACGTCTTGTACGCATTAAAAAAAAAATTACTTTTTTGCGGTATGCATAATTTTAGTAAGATTTTACATACAGTAAACATATTTTCGTATCAAATCAATTTTTTTATTTATAGAAAAACTATTCCGATAAGTGATTTCATTTCCAAAGTGTTTTATATCCCAGCATTATATGTTTCCAAAGTGTCCTTTATCCACGAAGCAAATTTAAATCGAGATAAAATGGAATTTAATTCATTTTTGGGCCAAAACGAGGCTTTTTCATTTTGACCATTTGTTGTAAAATGCACTTTTGTCAAGTTACAGCGTTAAAAATTTAATTGTTCATAACGCTATAACTGGAAATTAAGCGACACGTATTTTTCCGATTTAAGAAAAAAAATTGTTCACGAAGTTACGATTATTTTAATTATGACTGTCTATTTTTCTCTTGCTCTTTTGTGATATTTAAGTTCTTTACGAGAAATATTCGAAAATTATATTATTAGAAAAAAAAACTTCTGACCTCAAAAAATAGTTTAACCCGTATACAACTGATAGGATTCCTTCATTATATAAGCAGAAACTAAAAAAATATAGGGGTTTTCCAGAAAATTTTGTTATGTTATTTTTTTCTTCGAATTTTGTGAACAAAAAATAAGATTTTCTGGGAAACCCCACCTTTTTTTCCAATATTAAAAAAAAAAACTTTCTGCTAACATATGAAAGGCATATCCTATCAGTTTTATGCGGACTAAACAATTTTTGAGGCAACAAAAAAATTTCCTGACAATATAATTCTCGAATTTTTCTCTTAAATGATGCATGATAAAAAAAAGAGCAAGAAGTATTTTTTATAGAACTTTTTTGACGTTCAAAAATGGTTTAGCCTACATAAAACTCTTAGGATGTCTACCTTATAGAAGGCCGAATTAAACAAACAAAATTAACAAAAAATATAAATGGGGTTTTTGTTTAAATCTAATTTTTATATTTTCAAACAAATCATCATTTTGTTAATTTTTTATTTTATTTTTTTAACTTTTTCGACGACTTCAAAAGAGGACGGTAAAACTCATCAGAATTCGAAAAGAAAATTGGAATATCTGAATACAGATTATTTTTTCAACAATGTTTGTTTAAAAAAATTGTTAAGCAATCAACGAACAACATTTTGAATAGGCACCTTTAAAATTAATAATCTTATTTAAGTAAATAAATATAGTTGTTCTATAGTTGATTAATATAGAAAATTAATTTTCTACCCAATTAGTAGACGAATTTTCAACAAAATTTCAAGAAATTCAAGCTAACAAATCGAATGTCTTAAAAATTAGTTGAATTATAAACTGGAATAAAAGAATTTTCAACGAGAAACTTAATTCTCAATTAAAATAGACGAATTTCCAACACAATAACTGAACTTTTAACTAAAAAGAAATAAATTTTCAACAAAAAATGGAATCGTTAAATCTTCAGTTCAAAAAACTATTTTGCAACCAGTTTAATTTAACTAAAAATGGAGAACTTTTAACAAAATAGTTGAATCCTCAACTAAAATGATCAATTTTAATCTAACAAGGTTAATTTTCTACCAAAACTCTGACCAAACAAAATCTAACCAAAAATGGAATAGTTAAATTTTAACATGAAAAAAAATTGTAACAAAAAAAAAACTAATTTTTAAATAAATAGTTCAATTTTCTACCAAAATAGTTGAATTTTCAACCAAAAACATGAATTTTCGAGAAAAAAGTTCATTTTTAACCAAATAGTTTACGAGCAAATAATTGAATCCTCAACTTCAAATAGTTACTATTTCAGTGAAGAAAATTAATTCTCAACCCAAAAAAAAACGAATTATCAACAAAATAGTTAAATTTTCAGCCAAAGAGATCAATTTTTACCTAAAATGGGGAGTCTTCAATCAACAGAAACAATATTCAGGAAAAGAGTTCAAAATTCAACCAAATAGTTGCATTTTTAAGAAAAAAGTTGATTTTTTGACCAAGAAGACTAGTCTTCTAGCAAAAAAGAAGAATTATCAACAACATACATAAAGTTTCAACTAAAAAAGGTGAATTTTTAACCAAAAGTGGAGTAGTTAAATTTTTAGTTAAAAAATTAATTTTCAACCGAAAATTAAACGAATTTTCAACAAAATAGTTAAATTTTCAACCAATGAGATGAATCTTCAATCAAGACAATGTATTTTTAACAAAGGAGTAAAACTTCCGACGAAATAGTTGCATTGTGGACCAAAAAAGATGACTTTTTAACCAAATTCTTGCATTTTAAACAAAATAATTTAATTTTCAACTACACGAGATGAATTCCGAATCTAAATATAATGGCAGTCTTTTCAACAACAACAAAATTAACTTTTAACCAAGAATTGTTGGATTTTCTTATTGGCTTCTATTAATTCAGTTCACATTCAAGCAAGAAAATGAGAAAAAAGGGAAGTTTCTTGAAAGCAGAAAAAAAAAGAATCCTTGAAAAAAGGGGAAAAGAGGTGCCATCTTTCCCAAAATTTATCATCAGCAAACGTATACTGCCCCCTCCCCCTTAAAATTAGTAACGTTATTTATGGATGGCCCCTAATCTGTTAAATTAATCAGTCGTCTAAGATAATATTTTAATTGAATCAACGTTCTCAATTAAAACAAATATTTCTAAATAATTTAATTAGTCACAAGATGGATGGGCGAGTGAAAAATCACTAAAAATAGCGTCAAGTAATATGTGGATGCTCCCATATAGAAGACGTTTCAGAAAAATGCTCTTCATTGAGAATGCCAGAATGTATGTACTCTGAATGGTCCTTTATAAAATTAATTAATTTTTTTTAGGAGCTTGGTCTTGATTTGGAGACACTGGACACAATGGATTTTGGCCAGTTGGAATGTGACTTGGGTGTAAAAATGTCAACGCCTCAGGAGCTAATGGATATCGGGGATATGCAAATGGATATGGACTCAGACTGGCTGGATTCTTTGATGCCTCAGTCACCACCGCCATCTACGAGCACAATTCATCGATTAAGTCCGCCACCAGTTCATACATCGAGTGATTTCTACGATCCACTGTTGGCTAACAGTCAAGATCCCTTTGAACTTTTTGGCATGGAGGACACAGACTTCAAAATGAGCTCCGATCTCTCGTTGACCTGGGACAAAGTTGACTTCGCCACCTAGCCGGAGGTGCTCCATCGATATTCATTCTTGTGTACTTAACTAGGAAAGATATTAGCAAAGACTTGATCGAACACGTCACTGATTTTGGTGCAGCATTCAGCTAATGGACTGGCACTATCATACATGTTCCATGCATCTCATTAAAATTTTGCCACTTTTATATATTCTACCTAGCGATCGAGCAGCTCAAACTGGAACAGTGCATACTAATATGTTTTTAGCAGGGCGTTGCGTTAGTGATTAGTGGCCTAGGGAGGGTGGTAACCTTGGGCTGTATAAAACTAGGTAATTATAGAATAATTATCCTAAACAAGAAAAGGGAGCGAAGCTTCATAGTTCGCAATAAGGATTACAGAAATAATGATACCTTTAATTCATAAGTTATTAAAGAACCTATCCAAAGCAAATGGTTCAGTAGAAACAGAATTGATGCTGTAAGGTCATTGGGGTGCCCAATAAAAATTAGAATTTTGCAATTTTGCAAACGCCCCCCCCCCCCAATTTCTTCCTTTTGGTGAAAAAATACTGCCATCAATTTTCATTTATTTAAAAACTAATTGTTTATAAGTTCCGCTAGGCCGTGTCAGGTCTTATCAGGAAATAAGCCCTAAATTTTATGAAAAAAATTGTCATTGCAATTAGTGGTCTGAAATGTCCCTTAAACATTTTTATTCCTGAAATAATAATTACTACCAAGTAGTAAGTTCCGTAATTTATACCAAAATACAAATTTTTTCATAGCGTAAAGATTCCTATAGTTCTTTAAAATGTATTTTGTGACTAAGATTGACTAATGTCCTGTTAAATTCAAATTACAAGAGAATTTGATGTATTTTATAAAAATTCCAAGTGAATATAAACGAATTCAGGATAAATTCATAAGAATTCAGAGTGAATTCAAGACAATTTAAAGATTTTCTGGGTGTACAGCAAATTCAAATTTACATTATCTATAACTTGATTTATAAAATTGACAAAAAAAGGTTTATTGATTATTGCAACAAATTGTAGAAGAAACCCCCAAGCGTAAAATATAAAAAAGTAGTTGATGTCATAATATTTTATTTAAATTTAGTTATTTGCATATTTGTGTTTTTCCCCCGCTTTAGACAAAAGTCGTAATTTTCATTCAGTTTCAATTTACTTATTCTATTATTATTGTTATTCTTTATTATTATTGTTATTCCTTATTATTATTCTTATTATCCTTATTCTATTCCTTAGGGGGTTCGTTATAATTATGTTCCTCATGTTTTTATAGAAATTATTTTATTTAGAAACTATACGAAAATTATTTTTAGTTAGTCATTTTTTTTTAAATTAAACCTGAATTTTCCTTGAGCAAAATTCAAAAGAATTCAAATGAATTAGAAACATACAAAAAATTCCATTGATTTCAGTAAAATGATAGTAAATTTAGAAGGAGTTAAGGGAATTCAGGAGACTTTGATGAAATTTATAAGAATTTAAGTAAATTGAACGTAATTTTAAAAATAACAAAATTCAAGTGAATTGAAAGCAATTCAGAAATTTTATCAAAATCCATTGAAATAATCAAATTTGGAGTGAATTCAGAAAAGTCAAGTAAATTCAAAAGAATTTAGAGTACATTAACAAGAATTCAGTGTAAATTCCAAATTAAAAAAAAAAAAAAGAAAATTCAAGAGAATTTGATGAAATTGATACGAATCCAATATGAATTAAAAATGCAACAACATTTTTAAAATCCAAAAAAATTCTATGGAATTCAAGTGGGAGTGAATAGAAGTCTGATAAAATTCACAAGAATTCAAGGTGAACTTGAAAGTCTTCGGGGTAATTAAAAAAAAAAAATTAATCCCAAAAAGGTCAAGAAAATTCCAAAAATTCAGGATGGATTTAAAACAATTCAGAGGAATTTAATAGTGATATTTACATTTTAAAAAGTGACTACAGTGACTTTTTTTTAAAAAAGTGATAAAACCTTACGCCTTTTTAAAGTAAATTATAGCCAAAAATATAATTAAAAATACTATAGGAATCTTTGAACCATAAAAAATGTGTATTTTTTGGGTATTTTAGAAATTGAAAATTTTTTCTGTTACCGTTATATTTTAGAAGAAATTCTGTGCATATTATTCGAAGACTTTTTTTTTTATTTCAGACCATTAACTGTAATAAAATAACACATTTTCGCAATGTAAGCCCGATATCTTCAAACAAATTTTGTTTCATTCATAAAATTTCAGGCTTATTTCTCCATAAATTTCAAATACTTTCTGGGGGTAAAAGTTTTTTTAGCCTCTATTTGTTATTTTTTTTCGAATTTTTTTTGTAATAAAAAAGAATTTATGGTAGAACTTTTTTACCAAGAGGAAGAAATTGAGGGGGTAGCGTTTAGAATATTCAAAAATGCAAATTTTTATTGGGCACCCTAAAGGTCATGTAATAAAAGTGACTCTATTAAGTTGTAAGCGTTATGAATGTACAGAAAGTGAATGATGTTAATTTTCCTGCAGTCACAATTATGAGCCAAACTACCTGTTTTTTCAACTGAGAGTTATACTCAGATTTTCTTTCAAATCGGATATTTCTCACGTAGAAGATAGAAACTGTTGCTAGAAAAGTGTAAACTTGCAGGTAGAGAAGTGATCATAAAAGTGTCTGCAATAATAATTAATGAAATCTACAAAAAGAACTCCAAAGATATCTTATCGCAGTTTGCAGCTAGAGCCACATATATATTATTTCACCTGTGTCGTGTTTTGCTTCAAATTGAATAACCACGGATAGTGTGTGCATCATCCATACGACTTAGTCATGCCATTAATCATACTTTCAGAAGGCCCTTTACAATTTAAAAAAGAAAGTAATAATTGAAATTCTTCCATTTAAACTTGAATATAAACATTATAATAACCATTCGCGCTTGAAGAATGGTCCAAATCATGGTATGTACCGCTATGCAGCAGAAAAGAGTCAGAAAAATTGATTCTTTGCGATTAGATGAATTTTAATTGACCGACCAATATTTTAAAAGAACTTTTGTTTACTGAAACGATGAATTTTATCCTTCTCTAACGGAATGATAAAATATTAATCAGACTTTCGGGTGCAATTACGTATATTCATTAAGAGCATGTGATGTTAGAAAGTACACTTTAATCATTATCGATTTGTACAGTGTATATGAATAGCGTAGATCTGGAATGGGTATACTGTGCATCATACACGGCATTGCGCGATTTTTCGCCAGTTTTCCCTCATTAATTTTCTTGTTGAGTTGCGACATTCCATGTTTTCGAACTGAAATAAACAAGAGAAAAAGAGATTAAGCAATGTCCGTTTAAGACTTGATTATCAATATAAAGAAATGCAAGTGATAATGCAAAAATACGTTTTGTTCAAAGTAATATTTACGCTTACTGGTTTTCACTTTATGACAAGTTTCAAGTTGGCAGAAAACCGGCAATTTTCACTCTTCAATCAGTACTGGTACTGGCTTTAGCCATTTTTGAAATCATTTGCAGGTCTGTTTTGAAAATACCGTTTCATTTTTATTAACTCTTAAATTTTGTCGTGCATTTAACTCTTAAAAATGCAAGTCTTCTGTTTGCAAAACGTTGGAGGATTAGAAGAACATAATATGTCAATGTCGAATGAAGCAGATAGAGTCACACAAAGGAAATCCATTATGTTTTAATATTTAAATTATAATGAATGATCAAAAGGTGGTAGTAAAACGTAAAAAGTCTTGTCGCTTGCCATCGCATGTAGCTTCATTGCACACCTTAGATCATTACCCGTTGCCATGACAATAAAGGTTTTATTGTTCTGTAAAATTGTAATATATATATATATATATATAATATATGTAAGCATACATATTACATAGTAATATTTATAGGTATGTATATTAAGCGATAAATTGTATTAGGATGCGCTAGGCCTATCACTAATAATTTGTTTCTAGCTTTAAGATTAAGTGCTTGACGATTATTCGAAATGATTGCTAGATACAGTCATTGTTTGAAGGCAAATAAAAATCCCTGTCAGTGAAACTGTTTAACGTTTAGAGTGGGTGATATGGTCATGCCTGCCTGTATATTGATTGATTTCAATTACGACGAATTGTTAATCATAATAGTTATTTTGTTAGGCTGTGCGAATCTGGTAGTCTGCCGTCGGTGGTGCATGTCAAGAAAAATCGAATGTAACATTTCGATATAACGCTTTGTGAATATTTACGTAATATTATTGAAGAAAAAAAGAGGTAAAAATAGAAAAATATTTTGTATGAGTATGTTTCAACGACGAAAAGTTGATTTTGTTGAGTATGTATAATTGAATTTAACTTGTACTTGTAATAATCTAGTATTTACCGCTAGAGAGAGTGTTATTTATTTTTATTTGTTGCAAATTTATCGATTGCCTTCCATTTGAGTAAATAATAAATAAATGAATACAAATATTTCTATGCTAATTTATTCCTCTCTATTTATAATATTTATCTAAAAAATAGTACGTGTGTCACGAAAATCTCGAAAGCATTTTGTCGTTTTTCCTCAATGCCGATTGCGTCATTTGAAAAACTCGAAGGGATGAATGTTGCCAAATTCACACACATAATTAAGAAGTGAGTTTCAATTGAAGGGCAGTGACAAGGAATGTCACATTTGTGTGCGTAATGAAACTGACAAAAATGTAAGATTTATGAATGTAAAATTTTATTATTACATTTTCAGTTCAAATAATTAATTTTCAATCAAGAAAAAGTGAATTTTCAACAAAATAGTTCCATTTTCAACCAAACTGATGAATCTGTCATAAAAAAAATGAATTCTCCACAAAAAGTGCAATAGTTGATATTTTCACAAAAAATATTTTAATTTTCAATAAAAAACTGTTAAATTAATCAATAAAATACGAGCTTTAAACAAAAGAGTTGAACTTACAACCCAAAAATATTTATTCCCTATTAAAATAATTGAATTTTTGACTAAAAAAGAGACGAGTTTTCAACAAAGTAAGTGAATTTTCAACTGAAAAAGATCAATTTTCTAGCAAAAATGGAAATACTACATTTCTAAGTAAAGAATAAATCATTTTAAAAAAAAACATAATTTTTAACAAAATTTATTGAATTTTTAACCAAAGAAATTAACTTTCAATTAAAATGATGCATCTTCTATCAACAACATTCATTTTTAACCAAAAAGTTGAATTTTCAACCAAAAAGATTAATTATCAGAAAAAAATGTCAACAAAAAGTGGAATAGTTAAATTTTTAGTTAAAAAAATTAGTTTTCAATAAAAAAAAAACTAATTTTCAACCAAAGAAATGAGATTTCAGCCAAAAAGATTAATTTTCTACCCGAATAGAATGATTTTTAACAAAATACATTAATTTTTAACCAAGTATTTTAAATTTAATGGAATTTTCAACCAAAAGGTTAACTTTATATAAAAAAAGACAAATTTTCAACAAAACATATGAGTTTTCAACCAAAAAAGATCAATATCGAACAAAAAATAGAATAGTTTTTATTTTCAATTAGAGAAATAAGTTTTTAACCAAATAAAATAAATTTTCAACAAAATAGTTAAATTTTCACCCAAACATAAAAATTGTCAACCAAAAAGATAAAGTGTCTATCAAAAAAAATTTTCGGCAAAAAATTTAGTTAAATATGAGGTAAAAAAATCAGTTTTCAATTTTTAAAAATAATTTTCAACCAATGAAATTAACTTTAAACACAAAAGATTCACTTTCTACCAAGAAAGAATAATGTTTAACAAAATACAGAATATTTTAACAAATAGTTGAATTTTCAACTGAAGAAGATTGATATTCAACCAAACATGGAACAGTTAAATTTTCAGTTAAGAAAATAATAATAAAAAATGTCAACAAAATATTTAAATTTTGAAAAAAAAGAAAAGATATTTTAACTAAAATGATGAATCATCAAACAAAAAAAATGAATTTTTAACAAAGTAGTTTGACTTTGAACTAAGTAGTTAAATTTTGAAACAAAAAAAGGTTTTTCAGACGCTATTCACGATTAGCGAAGATATTGAAAATTTAAATATTTACCTTAGAAGAAAAATCCTGGGACCAACGTCAAATTTACAGGATGATTCGAGCAAGAACTGATTTGAATTCCGTATAAATTCCAGATTTTCCCGTTTTTCTTTCTATGAGTATTAATCTTGAAAAGTGCGCAAAACCTCTAAAGTGTAAAGTTGTGAAGTGAAATTTGTCATATTACAGGATATAGAAAATATAGAATATAGAAAATTCACCTCGTTCGTTAAAAGTTTAATTACTTTGTTCAAAATTCATTTTATTGGTTGAAGATTTACTATCTTGTTGAAAATTTGTTTTCTTTTCGGAAAAAATTAATTATTAAACTGATTTTAACTTTTTTTTAATAATGGTTTTTAGTTGAAAATTCAACTATTTGTTAAAAAATTCGTGTTTTTGACTGAAAAATTCAACTATTTTGTAGAACATTTTTCTTTTTGGGTCACAAATTTTATGATTTTGGTATAAGATTCAACTGTTTGGTTGAAAATGAACTTTTTGGTCAAAAATTCAACTGTTTTGTAAAGAATTCGTCATTTTGGCTTAAGAATTCTTTTGTTAACAATTCGTCTATTTCATTCGGAAATTCATCTCTTTTGGTAGAAATTTGATCTTTTTTATTCAAAATGCAACTATTATATTTTTAAATGAAAACTTTTTTTTTAATTGGAAAATCAACTAATTGGGTACAGTTTGAACCACTTTGTTTAACATTTCTTTTTTTCTTTGAAGATTCATCTCTTTGGTTGAAAATTTAACTATTTTGTTAAAAATTAATATTTCATCTGAAAATGTAACTTTTCCATTTTTTGTTCAAAATAACCTTTTTTTATTAAAACTTCGTCTTTATTGGTAGAAAAGTAATGTTTTTGGTTAAAATTTCCTCTTTTTTGGTTAAAACTGCAACTGTTTGGTTGAAAATTAACTATTTCGTAGAAAATTCATATTTTTGGGTTTAAAAATGCTTGAAAATGTTGTACAAAAAATTTGTCTTTTGGCTTAAAAGTGCAACAATTTGAATGAAATTTTTTTCTCTCTTGACTGAAGAATCCTTATTTGTTGAAAATTCGTCTATTTGGCTAAAAAATTTAACTTCTAGATTAAAATTTGAACTACTCGGAAACATTTTTTTTGTTTTTTTTTTGTTAAAGATTTATTGTTTTAATCGAAAATTCATCTCTTTGGTTGGGGTTACGTTGCTTTGAAGTTTTTAATGCATGTTTTTCAACATATGATAACTTGGAAAGTTTTTAACCAAATTTAATAACATTTATTGGTGTTATGTAGAATTTATTACTATTTTTTCTATTAAAATGAAGCCGAAAAAAATGTTAAATTTTCAGTAAAAACATGTCCAGACATTTTTGATTTTGTTTTTCGTTTTGAGCTGGTGTTTTTTTGTCACTTTTTCGTGTGCAAGTTATTCCTTATGATTTAAAAATCTGTAAATGAAGTTAAAAACAATTTTTTAACCTATTCACCTCCAAATGAAACATTTGAAGCCTCATTAGCAGTCATGGTGAAAAATTTAATGTTCTGATGAGAACATGTAAATAACAGAGGATTTTTCATTAAAAAAAAAATTAATTTTGGATTGCTCAAACAATTTTTGTTAGAATTTTTTTTTTAATAATGTCTATTACGGAAAAGTTAATAGCACACATTTCTAAATGCATAAAAAAGTGTCGTACGATGTAGTTGTTTATTTATTTATTTATACTACATAAGAAATAGGGCTGAAAAAATTTTCCAACACATTCACTCTATATCATTTTTACCGTGGCATCGAATGGTTTTTAGTTTTGTTATAACTCATATTTTATACAAATTGTTTAGACAATACAAAATTTTAATTTTTAATGAAAAATCATCTTTAATGAAATATTCTCATTCCATTGTTAACTTTTCGACTATGTCAATTGGACGGCCCATGAAACTTAGTATGTTAAAAAATTGTTTGTAACTTCGTAAGTAGTTTATAAATTTTAAAATCATGACAATATTTCGTTACTAATACTATTCTAAAAATAAATTACAAAGATTTTAAGGCGGAATAATTTTTTTCTATAATAAACTAATATACTGTTGAACTTGTTAAAATGAATTGTTTACAATAATTAAGTACACATTTTAATGAAATATTCATGATTTCTAAGCTTGTCTTCATTTGTTCTTACTAATAATTACTTTATTTAGGAGATTTACACACAGATAGCAAATTCATATCGTTCAAATTAACAATTTTGCCGCTGTATTTTTTCATTCTCATCAGAGAAGTTATTAGATTTGTGAAAAATTTGACCCCCTCCCCCCCCCCCGTCTGAACTCGAAAAACAGGTTTTTACGAATGTGTCCGTCTGTATGTCTGTCTGTGAGCACAATAACTTTTGAAAGAATTAATCTAACAGATTGGCCTTTAGTACACTCTTCAAGTGTTGGAAACTGAAGCTCAAGTTCGTTAGCCAGCTATTTTGGATGAAAATTCAAAAAGATAGAACATTTTCAAAATATTTTAGATTATTTTTTTCAAGACTTAAAAATTCTATGTACGGCTATTCGTAGTATTCGAAAAGTCGAACAATTTATCCTCGCGACTTTTGTTGGTAAAAAGAAAATTAGCAAAGTTATAGAATTTTCAAAATTAAAAAAAACGAAAATGAACATTTTAAGTCAAAAAACTTACGACATGAAAAAATTCAGGAAAAGAGAAAAACGTTGTTTTTTGGAAGCACTACAAGACTATCATAACAACTTTTTGAATTTTTTTGAAAAAGCGAAAATTCAAATTTTGCTCAAAAAATAATGAAAAATTTCATTTTTCAGTCGAACTGTGCAAGACGTGAAAAAAGATATGAGATAAAAATTTTGCACCCAAAAAAGATCTACAAATTTTTTGTTGGCTACTTTTTGATTTGATGTGTATTTTTTTATTAATCGTTAGGAGACAGCATTAAAAATAAAAAAATTAAATTTCTGGACAAACGACACAAGCTACGAAAATAATAAATAGTTAAAAGTCGTTCACCCAAAAAAGAGATACAAATTTGTTATTAATCGTTTTTTGGTAGGATGCGTAGTTTTTGTTTTAATTTTAAAAATTAAATTAAAAATAAAAAACTTAAATTTTTTGAAAAATAACACAAGATACGAAAAAAATGAATTCACAAAAATTGTGCACCGAAAAAAGGTCTGCAAATTTTGTATAAATCAATTTTTCATAGGATTCGTAGATTTTGTGTTAATCGTAAAAAATAACATTAAAATTCTTTTTAAAAATTTTGAAAAACAAATTGTGAAACGCAAGGTAAGAAAAAAATGAATGAACAAAAGTTGTTTATATAAAAAAGAACAACAAATTTCTCATTTATTATTTTTCGGTAGGATACATATTTTTGGTTCAAATCGTATAAAATAACATTGAAAATAAAAAAATTAATTTTTTGGAAAAAAAACCCAAGGTCCAATAAAATGTTAATTACCAAAATTATTTTTTTCATAGGATGCTCACTTTTTTAAATCATGAAAACAAAACAATAAAGATACAGTTGATTTAATATCAATGCATATTATGAATTGTAATAATATAAATGTATTGAAATGATACATTTTTCAGGGTGGCTGGGAATAAAAATTAATACAAAATAAAGTACAAATATTAAAGTAATAATGAAAAATAAAATTTCTACTTTATTTTGCAATATCTGAATAAGCAGTCCCACACCGAAGTACGTGATCGTTGAAGCCAAAGGAGCTTTAAAAAAAAAGAAAATTCACATTCACCAAATGACAATTGTCGATGCTTTGACCTTTAATTTTAAAATATCCGTGTAAAAATGTGGAGGAAGTACAAAGACCGAGTCTGCAGCGCGAGATAAATACATTATCGAGCGCAAAGCGCCAGATTCAACAGACGCGCGCCACGGGCGTGCTCAAACTTGCGATTTAAAAAAATCTTAAAGCGGGTAAAAAATATATCTTATGGACGAATTTGTCCGCAAATATTCCTATCTGGGCCACTTTGGACCGTTGCGCGAAAGAGTGAACGTGCACGCTTCAGCTTAAAAGGATTGCTGGGGAACGAGAAGAGGCTACAAAGTTTTTTTTAATGAAAAATCAAATCATGAGGTATAACTTGCACATGGAAACGTAACAAAAAAAATTCTAGCTCGAAACGAAAAATGAAAAATAGTTTTTATAATTTTTTTACTCGAATTTTTGAATTTTTTCGGCTTTATTTTTATAGAAAAAAATATTTCTGGATTCTACATAATTCCTATAAATGTTATTCAATTCGGGTGCAAACTTTCCGAGATATCGCATTTAAAAAAAAAAAACATTAAAAAAATTTAAAGTGTCTTAGCTCCCACAATTTTAAAATTGTGTTGATATTGATAACTGACCTGGAACCTCCCCATTGTGAATTTTTGTCTGAAAAGAAAATGATAATACAATTTACTTTCATTCCAAAAAATGCGATTAAAAATTGGTTCTAGAAAAAAATGAAGTTTTTAAAATCACTTAAAATCATTCGAATTCTTGAAAATCTTATAAATTCCTAAGGAACATTTTTAAATATTTTAAAACCTATTATATAGATCCTGTAAAATCGTTCTATATATTCCAAAATTCTAGGAAATTCTGCACAACCGCATGCAAATTTTTTTTAATTCCTTAAACTCATTAATATACTCAGAAATCCCTTAAAATGTCGTAATCTCTTGAAAATGCCTTTGATGTTTTAAAAATATCCCAAAATCCTTTAAAATCTATTGAAACTTCTTCGGAATCATTTAAAATACTCGAAAATATTAAATACCCATTGAATATTTTGAAATCCCTGAAACTTTTTAAAGCTCTTGAAAATTCCTTGGAATTTTTTTTAAATGCCTTAAAACCTTTAAAATCCTTTGAAATCACTTCATATTATTGAAAATTATTGAAAAGACCCTAAGATATTTCAAATCCTTTAAAATCCCAGGTAATCAAGTTGTAATCCTAGGTAATCCACTTATAATCTGGAGTAATATATAATCTGGCAGTCCACTTTCAATCTTTGGTAATACGCTTATAATCCCAGACAATTCACTGGTGTTCTTAGGTAATCCACTTGTAATCTAGAGTAATACAATTAATTCAATGTAATCCTGGGCAATATACTCCTCACAGCAATAGAATTATACCGAGATATCTTATTCGATCCCATTTATCTCCCAGGTTGTCCCAGGGATATCCCAAGGATGACCCATCGGATATCCTGCAAGGCGGGACTTGAAATATCCCAGGGATATGCCCAGAATATCTGGGATGCTTATAGGATATTTCTGGGGTATTTAAATGTCCCAAGTAGGATATTAAAATTTTTGTATATCCTACTTGGGACATATGAATATCCCAAAAATGTCTCATAGACATCCCAGATATCCTGAGGATATCCCTGAGATATCCCAATTCCCTCCTTTCAGGATATCCGATGGGTTATCCCTGGGATATCCCTGGGACAAACTGGGATATAAATGAAATCGAATGGAATATCCCGGTACAAGTAATCCAGTTTCATTCAAGGCAATCCACATGTAATCATAGATAACTACTTGTAATCTGGAGTAAGACCAGTAATCCAGTGTAATCATAGGCAACCCACTTTTAATCTTAGGGAATGCACTTGTAATCAGGGGTAATCCACTAGTAATCATAGACAATCCAGTTTGTGGTCCACTTGAAATCATATTTAATCCACTTTTCATCTTGAGTAATACAAGTAATCCAGTGTAATCATAGGAAATACGTTTGTTATCCTAGGAAATCTTTTTGTAATCCGCTTGTAATACATTGTACTCCTACGTAATCCACTTGTAGTCCTGAGTAATCCACCATAATTGTATGTAATTTTAGATAATACAGAGTAATTATGTATATATAGGTAATCCAGGGTAATCTGATATAACCCGGGGTAATCTATCTTCGCTGGACCGCATTTTTAGTAGTTGTTAGGGTTACCAGACGTCCGCTTTTCAGCGGACATGTCGCTTTTTCTTTCCCGTGATCGCTTGTCCGCTTTTTATGTGAAATTTTCGCTTTTTTCTCGATCAGACCGATGCACTATAAGGTTATACATATTTTCAGTATGTATTTAGCCCGCAAGAGAAGTTTTTATGGCTTAGCAAAGTACGCATCACTGAGAATTCTAACTGTTGTTTTGTTTTGTCATGATACATTATATGAATGTACGCCTAAATGAATGAAATGAAAATGTACGAATATATTTTTTATTTTGATTTAAATTCCATTCAAACTCCATCTAGAGTATGATATGGTTCGAGAATCAACAAATAAGTCGCGCTCTTTCGAAATTGAAATTTTTTAAAAAATATTTCTAATATTTTTAACATTTTTATCTTCTTTTAATTTTTTATGGGGGGGGGGGGATTTTGAAGTGTCCGCTTTTCTCACTCGGATCATCTGGTAACCCTTCTAGAAAATTATGCATCTAGAAAAAAAACAACGCCGAAACTTCAAAAGGACACACCATCTCTCTCTCTATCGGGAAAATTAAACATTAAAGGACATTTCTCAATGGATAAGCTCTCTCAAGTTTCTGGTTTCACCCTTTTTATTGAGTCTTATCGTGACATATCTGTACTACTTACAGACAGCGCACCGCACTTCTAATTGTACCACTGAGCCTGTCGCGTAACCCAAGTAGTAAAAGTACGTCGAGGTGAGACGTGCCCCAATTTTTCAAAAATTGGATCCTATTAAAATGTTAAAACAGACATTTTGGCAAAAACTGCTCAGATAAAAAAATCATATGTAACATGTAGATGATTTTTATACACAAATTAGCATCTAAATATTTATTTAGCTCAAAATATTCATAATGACTAGAGAAACGTTTATGAGATTTTAAAATGTTCTTGATAAAACTGTAGCACACTATGAAATCGATTCAAACTTGAGAAGAGTTTTTTGTTCAATCTTCAGAGATGGAGCCACCATAACATTAACTTGATCGTTAGATCAAATATTGCGAAGTCAACGTACGTAAGCACCTTCCGTGTCAATTTTCGAGTGCAGTGACGTGATTTTTCGAGATTCGTGGCTGACTGAATCTTCCAACCGATTTGAATTCTTCACGAGGAATGCTGTGAAGGATGACATATTACTTCTTGACACTCGTGAGTAGTGACATTCTGACATTCTTTAATACTGATACTAATTTATGGAAGCCGGACCTTTTTTCTGTGCCCGGGCTTCCCATGCTAGGTTAAGAGTGCATTCATAAAATTACCCCTTTTTCAGTATATTGTCCTGCGAGGTGAAATTGAAACTGAAAGAGTACATTTTACAATAAATGTCAGTTATTGACAGGAAGCAGAATTGTTGTTAATTTATGAAAAATAGTGATAGTTTGCTCTTCTAAAGTCCTTTTTGTCTTATCACCTTTCAGTAAATGAAGAAAATATGTGAATTTAAGAGAAAAAATAAATGTATCGACATATGAAAATCTTATTGCATTTTTTACTTTATGTCATACTTTTTATAAGAAAACTGCATAACGCGCAGTCTCATGCGGTCTGCAGTTCGCTGGCCGTTTGACGTCATTCCAGGCTGCGCCTGTCACATGCTGTGTTTGTAATAGCCCGGGATGACGTCACAGATCGATGACGTCGCCTCATATCTTCCGGCATATTTATTAAAGAACTGTTTACTCGTATTGATAAATAGATTAGCATGTGCATGCATATCCTCTTTACTTTTCATTTGTGCACATTTTAAATAAATTTACAAAGAAAATGTTTCTTTGAAAACTTTATTATGTAATATATTTACAATATGTGCTGAGAAAAGTCGGAGACTTTAGTTTGGACAAGGTTTTGGTTTTAGGATACCTACCCAGTGAAAAAAGTTGAATTAGTATAACGCGAAAACGAATTCAGGTTAGGTTTGGTGTATTCGATTTGCTGTCATTATCGAATTGGACCTTTCAATTCAATTCTGCAATGCATTAGGCTCTACTCGGCTGATTTTATTTTATGAAATGAAGGGAAATTATACGTTTTTCAGGGTAGCAATGAGTATAATTATGAAAAATAAAGTTGTCCAAATATATTCTTGCGGTTCGGGGGAGCGATATTAAATATTCAACTGAACGGAGTGATATTAACCAAACTTTGATTCCAATTCGGCATTACACATAATTTGATAGACTCAATTATGCAAGGTGTAGGGCGATGGACGCGGTGGGTAACTGGTAACTTCATTATTGACAGTTGGTAACCCACCGCGTTTATCGCCCTGCACCTTGCAGTATTAAGTCTGTCAAATCATGTGTATTGCCGAATTGGAGTCAAAGTTTGGTAAATATCACTTCGTTCAGTTAAATAATTAATATTACTCGCCCGAACCGTACGAATGTATTTGAGCAATATTATTTTTCATAATTATACTCATTTCTATCCTGAAAAACTTATAATTTCCCTTCATTTCATCAAATTAACGGCCGAATAGAGGCTAATGCATTGCAGAATTTAATTTAGAGGTCCAATTCGATAATGGCAGAAATTCGAATATACCAAGCCTAACCTGAATTCGTTTTCGGGTTATATCTATTCAACTTTTTATACTGAGTTTCACCATTTTTCACTAGATAAATTCAAAATCATCTAACATAAAAGACACACTGCGACACTGACAGGCATTATCACTGGCGACTAACTACGGTTAGTTTTGAGGTTATGATATAGCGCCTGGAAAACCGCAGTAATGCATTCAGCAAGCCAAATCGTATACCTAATACTGCTTTGGTAAAAAATATATAGAAATACGTATTTCTTGTCTTTTAGCATGTATTTTGAGAAAAATTATACATTTTCTTTGTTAAAAAAAAAATATTGCAATAAATATTTAGTTTCCCGAAACGAAATTATAATTATTTTTTCAGAACGTATTCCTGACCCGCCTACAAATCAAAGCCGTAAAACTATCAGTATCGGAAGCATGCGAGATTCTAATTGTAATAAATTAGTTCAAAACGTAGTTACTGGGGTTGATTAATTGATGATAATTATAAATAAATAACATAATAATTTTCTAAATTGTCTCAAAGTATTATATACATTCAGAACATTATAAATCATTATTTACATTTTAAACCGCAGTAAATAGAGCATCCGCCGTAATACGCACACTTACGCTACTGAAAACAAACCTGAAATAAACAACATTTTTCTAGAACACGTGCAAAACATAAAATCAAATTGAAGTTCAGATTTAGAAATTCTTTAAGCTACAGAGTCAGCTCACTTTCCAAAATACCAAGATTCTCTCAATTTATCCTTTTCTGTAAGCCCTTGTCTTGCTTTATTTAATAATTGTATTATAAAATCCTTATAATCATAAATTATTTTGGATTCGTATTCAAACACCTTGCGTTATTTTATATGCATGAGAGGTGCTGCCTCTAGCGGGCGACGTAGATATTAAAGAACAATCACAGACTGTTACAGCATGTTTTTCACATTCTCTTTTTCCATTGAAGCGGGGCGCACACACATTTGCACAGCGCACAACGCATGGCGTAGAAGGTTCTCGACCAATCACAGGGCTCTATTTCAATCGCTGTAATTTTCGCACAGCATGGGGCAGAAGGCGTCGAAAAGTTCGGAACGTTGAACTTTCATGCGATCTGCAGCCGTCTTGTGTAGAGTTCTGAATTTTCAGGTTGAACGCTAAATATTTTATTTTTACCTTTCATGGGTTTTAATTTTGCAATTTAAATTTAATTGATTGAATTTTGGAAAATATAATTGACAATTTAATAGTTGCTAATTTTTTTAACGATTTAAATTTACTTAAAATCACTTTGAAAGATTCAATTTAGCTTTAAATTACAAATTGTCAAATTTTAATTGCTCTGAATTTAAAATGTTTCACATTCAAAAGTTTTCCATTTTTTAATTGCTAACGCTTTTAGTTATAAATAATACAATTTCAATTTCTCTGAATTTCAAATGATCTATTTTTCAAAATTTGAATCTTGAAATATTCAATTTGTAACGTTTTGACATTGTCTTTTTTTCGAAAATGTAATCCGAAATAATTAAATTTCGTGATTGTTCAATTTAAAAAAATGTTTGATTTTTAGCGTTTCGACTTAGAAATTTAACAATATTATTCAACTACTTTTTCTAATTAAATTGTCCAAAATCGTTCTATATATATTTTTGTCCGAATTTTTCAGTTAGAAATTATTAATTATTGTTTAAAAAATGTTCGAAGCATGATATTGAATAGTTGGTTTGATAGCAGATTTTTAAATTATTTATATGATTCAAAGTCAACTGATTTCTCGCAAAAAAGTTTGCTGATGCTTATCGAGTATATGAGTATATGCTTTTTTCTAAACCGTGAGAAATCACGAATATTAACCGGGACAATCGGGAGAAAGCTCGAAGATAAAAATTGAAAAAATAGTGGCCACCCTGATATGGGAATTGGAAACTTTCGGCAGTTCGAAACTTCTGCATGTTGAAAATTAGAATTTTAAAATTTCGGTAATTCAACAATTTCGGTGTTTTAAATTTCTGAACTTTTCTATTTTCGTTAATTTTAACTTTCGGAATATTTAAATTTCTTAAATAAATATTTTCGGTAGTTTATTTATATTCGGCATTTTTCTCTTTCGAAAAAATTATGCTGTATCTTTATTACGATCTTAAAGCTTCCAATAAACATAAAATGAAATTCAGAGTAACGGGATTTTTTTATTATTTATGGTAATGTGGCATTTGAAAGAAGTTAATTTTTATATTTATTCACTAAGAAATAAGGACATTTTCATAAGATTATACTGTCAATAATGGTTAACATTTTATAGATATATTTTTTCTGAATGTGGTTGCATGTTATCCCACAAATATTTTAAGATAAGTATACAAATAATCAGAGTTTTTTTTTTAAAGTCGATTTTTGTATTTATTTACTAAAAATGAAGAAATTTTCATAAGATTATATTGTAAATATTGACAAACATTTTTCTAAAGATTTCATTGATTGAATTTTGTCTGTCGTCTCACGCATATTTCAAGATGAAAAGGAAAATCAGCGGATCAGTGCTTTCTGAAAAAATTAGGTTTGTGTCCCTAATTAATATGGAATGAAAGAATTTCAGTAAGAAAATTTGAAATTCTCGTTAATAAACAATTCTTTGCTGATATTCATTTTCAATAAATAAAATGATATTGTGGTATCGAAAATATGCCAATAATACAGTTCTTAATTAGATGTAAAGAATGGTTTTATTTTAATGCAATGCCAAACTCGACTTAAAAAAAAACCTCTCTGATTATTTTCATTTCAATCTCAAAATGTTCTCAGAGTTACAGAAAATAGCAATTAATGAAAAAATCTATTAAAAACGGTATTTAAAGTTTACCATATAATCTGAAAAAATGATTTAATTTCTTTGTATTGAAATACAAAAATCGAGTTTTTTCAAAAAAAAACCTTGCGATTATTTTAATTTCAAAATTTTCATGGCGTAAGAGGCAACGACATTCAATCAAAGAGATATACTTTAAAAAATGTTACCCATATAATCATATGCATTTTTTAAATTTCTCATTATTCAAATATAAAAATCAAATATATTCAAAAAGCACCCTAACGATTATTTTCATTTTCATCTTAAAATGTTCGTAGGATGCCATATTACCATTGAAAATAAAAAAATCCTACTTAATTGGAACTTGCATTCAAACTTTCTTGAGCTCGACCGTGGTCTAATAAGTAGTTTTGAATATATTTTTAATTAATTTTCATCTTTGGAAAGCAGAAAAAGCTCTGCAATAATTATTTCTAAACAACTACACTCATCAAGATTTGGAACAAGCAGAAAATTCTTCTTTAAACTGAATCAACAACCAAGAACGTCTTTCAAGATGAAAATTGTATCCTTCCTTCTCTCTTCCAAGATCAGTTGCACATTTATCGTATAATAACAGTAATAATGTTCTTCCACAGAAACTACAATAATCACAATCTAAAAGTACTTTAAACCTTTCTTAAAGTGTTTACTATTTGCTAAAGCGATCATCCAAAACATCTATTACTGACTTAGAGTATTTTGTTATAACCGTTCTGATAATCACTACTTTGAATTTTATAGGCAATGGTCTCCTGGAAAGGGCCGGTCCTGTATCCTTTGTTGCTGAACATCCGTTTCTCTATTTTATCATCGACACAGAGACCTCAGTCACGCTAATTGCTGGTCGCATCGACGACCCTCTCAACTCAAGGATATTATAATTTAAACGGAAAATATGCTACAATTTAACTGAAAATATGTTAATATAGTTTTTAAATAAAAATATGAAAAGTGAAAAACATCATTGGGGAATGTTCATTTATTACGTAAGGATGAGTTTTGAAGTCTGAGACCCCTTCTTCCCCCTATTGTGAGGATTGTGAAGATTTTTAAGACCCCAACCCCTTCTTCTTTAAGATTTAACATTTTCAATCGACATATCAAAAATATATATTGCGATTACTGTGACAACAAGGTTTTTATGATGTCCCAGTGATCGCGGTCTGTATTTCAGGCACAAGAAAGGTGCTGAATGAAAATTACACATATTTTTATAGACTTTATTTTCTGAAATCGGGTGAAGCCATGTAAAAGTGCAACTCTCATGCTTTAAAAAGCTTTTTTAAAATTGAAGATATCATTTTTCTTCGTAGAGATATCCTTCAATGAAGTTTAGCCAATAAGGAGGCTTTCCCCTTCCATACACAATGCTTGCGCAGTTGAGAAAGTCTCGGTCCGGTTACATCACTGTAACGCAGGTTCGCGCAGTGATGTTACTGGATCGAGACTCTTTTTACTGCGCAAGCGTTGCGTATGGAAGGGGGAAGCCTCCTTATTGGCTAAACTTTATTGAAAGATATCTCTGCGAAGAAAAATGATATATTCAATTTGAAAAAAGCTTTTTAAATTTTGAGAATTGTAATTTTAGATGGCATGACTCGATTTTAGAAGACAGAAAATTTTTGCGATGTAACATAAGCTCAAATATACCAAAAAATTGCATCTTTCGCACTTTCAGGTTAGAATATCTCAAAAACCTGACGTGCTGGAAAAAGTCTGATTTTTTGCAGATCTGTGTTATTTTTATTGCAAAAGACATTTCAAGGGATCTCAAAAGGTTTGAAAAATTTGGAAGAAAATTTGGAAGTTTTTAACAGATTGAAAGGAAGTTTAAGGTATTTCAAAGAATCAAAAAATTTTTACGGAATCATTAACGAGATTTCTACAGCTTTTTAGAAATTTCAAAAGATTTTGTAGGGTATTTCAAACGATTCTAAAGGATGCAAAAAGGTTTAGAATGATTTAAAAATATTTTAAGAGTTTAAAGAAACTATCTAGTGAAATGTCATAGACAATGTCAATTTCGAAGGATTTTGCAAGATTTTAATGGACTTCAAAGAGTTTGATCAGATTTTCAGTAATTTTACTCGATTTTAAAGCACTTCGACAAATTTTTACGAATTTCAGAGAGTTAAGTAAATTTTATTCAGAATCGTTTATATCAGGTATATCGTGTTAACCCTCCAAATTTCTCTTCACAATTAGTCATAGAATATGAAAAAATTGTTTTTTGAGTTTCACCCCCATAAGTCTGTTTTATAGTGTCCCAAAAAACCCCATAAGTGAAAAATTGGGTTTCACGAGATTTTGACGCTGACTATTACTTTTTTGAGGTTTCTTTGAGTAAAAATTATTAATAATACATGAAATATAACATTATACTGATAATTAGATATTTAAACCATTTATTATTGTTTATAGCTAATTTCTCTTATAACAGAGTTAGAAAGTCGCAGTTTTGTCTGCATTGATCAACTGATTTTCAACTTTTAATTTAGAGCAAGGCGATTAATAATTAAATTTAACCTATTATTAAACAATTTATCATTTATAATAATATCCTTTTATAATAATGCTATAAACTTTAGTTTTTTCTGAAAAGTTCCACTTTTTGTCAACTTTTAAATTATAGTAAAGTAATAATTATTTCAAGTTCAAAAAAATAATTTCATAATCAATTTATTATTATTTTTTATAATATTCTCTTTAAATAATATTACAAAGTGGATTTTTTTTTAATTTTTAATTCTTTGCCTACTTTTCAACTCTTTGACTACTTTTGAATGAAAGTGTGGTAATAATGACTGGAATTTAACAAATATAATTGTTCATTAACAAATTATTATTGTTTTTAACTATCTTTTCCAAAATTGTTGCTAGATAGTTGCCGGGTTTTTTCTGGAATTTTCAGCTTTTCTTTGACTTCTTAGTTCATAGTAACTACTACATGTTTCAAATATCTGTTTCATTTCAGAAAAATATATTCACAAAGAAAAATTGTTAAAAAAATTGTTCTTTCGATTGTTTATTTATTATTTGTTGATAACCAAATAGCCAAAGCAAAATGAAAAAAACTGCATAAAAAACTGCAACTATCTAGAATTAATATAGAAGATAGTTAAAAAAAATCATAATTTGTTTCAACAAATAATTTTGCTGGATTGCATTAATTATTGTCTCACTTAAAGTGAAAAGTTTACAAAAAGTGTAAAATTTCAGAGAAAAACAACAGGTATCTAGTATTGAATTGAGAGAAGATAGTTATAAACAATAATATCTTGCTTAATTGATTATATTTGTTAAATTTAATTGATTACTACCTGGCTCTAAGTGAGAAATGAACAAAAAGTTCAATATTTGAAAGAACCGCAACTTTCTAGCATTATTCAGAGAGAATATTATTAAAAATTAAAATAAATTGTTTGGAATCATGAGGCGTTTTTTAAGATTCTATTTAATTTCATTTATTTTCCAAAGTTCTGTACAAAACTCTTTAAATTAAGCATTAGATATTTGGAAAGCTTAAGTGAAGTCCCTTGAAATCTTTGGAAATCCTGAAAAAATTTGTTATGAAATTTAAAAAAATATTTTAAAAAATAAACAATAAAATATGAATGAAACATAAAAAAATTCCTTCAATACCCTTGAAATTGTTCTAAATCCCACAAAATTCTTTGAAATCTCTTGAAATTTTGAAAAATATTCAAAATCTTTTAAAATAACTCAAGATCTTCAAAATACTTCGAAATTTTGTAATTTCTTTCGCTTCCTTGGAAATTTCTGCAAATTCTACAAAATTCTTTGAATATTCCTGAAAATTTTCTAAATCTGTTAAAAGTTTTTAAAATCTGTTAAAATAGTTTAAAATCTTTTAAAATCTGTGAATCCTTTCAGATAACTGAAGATCCTGCAACAATTCCTGAAATCCGTTTGATTTTGTAGAAATATCCTGAAATTCTTTCTAGTCTATAAAATAGATTAAAATCTTTAAAATATTTTAAAATCCCGCTGATCCTTCAAAATAATTAGAGGTCCTATAAAATCCCTTGAATCTTGTGAAATTCTTTGAAATCACTTGAAATCTTTGGAAATCTTACAAAATTCTTTGGAATTCCACGAAGTTTTCGAAATCTCTTGAAATTCTTTAAAATCCGTTAAAATATCTTAAAATCTTAAAAATAGTTTGAAATCCCGTAAGTCATTTCAAATAATAATGGAGATCCTATAAAAACCCTGAAATCATGTAAAATTCTTTGAAATCTCTTGAAATCTTTGGAAATTCTACGACATTCCTTGAAATCCCTTGAAATTTTGAAAATCTCTTGAAGGTCTCTGGAATCTTCTAAAATAACTGAAAATATTTTAAATCCTTTTAAAATTTGTAATATCTTCTATTCCACCCATTGGAATTTCTGGAAATCCTACGAAATTCTTTGAAATTCCTAGAAATTTTCTAAATCTTTTAAAATCTGTCAAAATAGCTTAAAATGTTTCAAACTTCCGTAAATCCTTAAAAACAACTTAAGGTCCTATAAAATCCCTTAAATCTTGTAAAATTATTTTAAATCTTTTGCAATCCTTGAAAATCGTAATATTTCATCAAAATAACTAGAAATTTCTCAAAATTTCTTCAACATAAAATAAATTTATTCTCTACATTGCAAAAAACACCTATTCAAACCCTAAAAATATTTCGAAACGCTAGGAATCCCTTGAAACTTTATATAGAATCGAGCATAAAATATTTGAAAATCCTGCGAAATTCTTTGAAATCCCTTGAAGTTTATAGACGTATATATTCTTTGAAATTTGTTCAAATAATTTTAAATCAGAAAAAAATTTTGATCCCGTAAATCCTTTGAAATAATTGAAGGTCACATAAAATAACATACATCTTGTGAAATTCTTTAAAATCTCTTGAAATCCTTGAAAATCCTACAAAATTATTTGAAATTGTTTTACTCTCTTGAAACTCTTTAAAATCTGTTAAAATGGCTCAAAATCTTTTAAAATCCCGTAAATCCTTGCAAACAATCAAATGTCCTATAAAATCCCTTATATCTGGTCAAATTCTTGGAAATCTCTTGAAATCTTTGGAAACCCTACAAAATTATTGAGATTCCTTTAAAAATTTTAAATCTCTTGAATTTTTTTTCAATCTTTTATATAATGTAATCAAAATAATCGTAAAAATTCATTTGAATAAGTAGAAATAATTTGAAATACCTTGAATAAAAATTAAACTAATCTTATTGACTAAAGTTCTCTAAAAATGAACAGCTTAGATCCCTTGGAAACCTTCGAAATCCCACGAAATCTTTCAAATTCTTGGAGATTAAACAAAATCTTTCGAACCTTGTGAAAGTCTTCGAAGTGCCTTAAAATCGCTTAAAATGTTTGGAAAAAGTAGGAATTCTTTAAAATCTTCGAAAATTCTTAATGGGACATAATAATAAATCAAAAATTAATAAATTTGTATTTATTTCACAATACTTATAGTTATAAATAATAGGACTAAGATCTATAAACAATTATATATATTTTTATTTATATTTATAAAAGTAAGACTTTCTTCCTATATGTCAAATGCACATATGCATATACCTGCGCGCATGCATGTACATCGTGCTCTGTACAAATTCGTGTAAATAAAAATAAAGTAGCGTCAAGATGATAAATCATGAAATCGCTAACCATGAACCGAGTCTCGTTTCCAAGAGTCGATGAAGCGAAAATTAAGGGAAATTATCCACAATTAAAGACGAACGTCTCGGGCAAGAGTTGAGCATTTACAAAACCTTGCTGTACAGTAAAAAATTCTAACTTTACGGTAAAATGAAATTAACAATGTTTTTATAAACAAAAAATTGTAGTAGAAAAGATTTTTCTATTTACCGAAAACTTAGAATTCAGTATCATTTCTGCAAATTCTTTGAATTCCTGCATGAGGTACGAAAAGAACGATTCGTGACTCCTGCAAGTTCCATTACATTATTTCATGTCACATAAATTAAACGCTATGCGAATATATTATTTATTCATCTTACTCGTATTTATAAATAAATACAGTCCTGGGCCTCGAATTGAATACGTCTTGGCACACATCAATTATTTTCTTATATTCCTTCTGTAATTCTAACAAGCTGAGACCGCCAATTGTGAATTTTAGTTTCGGTCCATAATTTTTTGATAAAAGTTTATTATGTGAGTATTAATTTGTCAAAGTAATATGCGCGTTTTTGCCGTTTTCAAGAAAATCGAATTCAAAATATTCACGAAAGGCCACACAGAATTTAAGGAAAAACACTTACGAACGGCCGGGATCTCAGGCAGTAGCAATTCGGATTCATAGCCCAAAGGTTGCGTGTTCGATTCCCGCTGGCTGGATTTTTTTCATTTATTATATATTTATGAATATCATTATTTTATTTCAGTTTATAAATATAATGCACTTTAATAGTATTTAAGAATTATGCAAATAGTAATTTTTGAATGCCTTTTTTCATGCAAAAGCAGGCTTTCTTTTAATTTTATCATGTTTCTCTCAAGCAAAACGATTTTCTATAAATTTGATTACTTGTTTCATGATGTCTACCAATTATATTTGAAATAAGAAGTATAAATGAGTTTTTAAAAAATAAAAATTGTATTTTTTTCAAAACAATTTTAATTGAACACACAATCTTTCGATTATGAAACCGAAGCGCTACAGCCTGAGCTACCGGCCAAACTCTATGTTTTCGGGGTCACTGAATTCGGATCCGTTGTCAAGGTCAGTTCAAGGTCAAGCCTACAAAATTGATCGCTAACTAAATAAGTCCGGGTACCTATACTTTTACGGGGTTCCGTCAAGTCAGGGTAAAAAATACAAAATTATTCCCTAACCAAATAAGTCAGGGTACTTATAAGTTTTCGGCATCGCTGAATTCGAATCGGTTGTCCGCTCGGTTAAACCTTGAATTGACCTTGACCCTGACCTGATGAGCCCAAACTGACAACGGATTTGAATACAGCGACCCCGAAAACTTAATTGGTTAGCGATGAATTTTGTAAGTTTGACCTCGAACTGACCTTGACCCTAACCTGATGGGACCAAACGAACAACGGATTCGAATTAAGTGACCCCGAAAACCTATAGATATTCTGACTTATTTGGTTAACGATGAATTTCGTAGGTTTGACCTTGAATTGACTTCGACTCTGACCTGATGCGACAAAATGGACAACGGATTCTAATTCAGAGACCTCGAATGAATTTCGGTGATTTGACCTTCGATTTACCTCGGCCTTGACCTGATGGGATCAAACGGACAACGGATTCGAATTCAGCGATCCCGAAAACTTACAGGTACCCTGACTCAATTGGTTAGCGATGAATTTTGTAAGTTTGACCTTGAACCGACCTTGATAGCGGATTCGAATTCAGCGACCCCGAAAACCTATAGGTACTCCGACTTAATTGGTTAGCGATGAATTTTGTAAGTTTGACCTTGAACTGACCTTGACCCTGACCTGATGGGATTGAAATTCAGCGACCCCGAAATTATAAGGCTCAGCTAGTCTGGTCCGTGTTGCAAGGGTTTAAATTTTTTGGTCCTGTGTAATTAGAATTTCTTGAAATTTTCTTCCTTGAAATTTTCAAAATTCCTTGAAAATCATTAAAATGTTCAAAATAGTTCAAAATATTATGGAATCCCGTGAATCCTATGAAATAATTAGTGGTCCTGTAAATTCCCCAAAATCTTCTCAAATTCTTTGAAATCCCTTGAAATATTTACAAATCCTACAAAATATTTTAAAATTTCTTAAATTTTTTTTTTCTACATATCTTGAAAGTGTTTAACAGCTGTCAGAAAAGGCTAGAATCTTCTCAAATACCGTAAATTCGTTTGAATAATTAAACGCTCTATAAAATCCCTTAAATCTTGTGAAATTTATTGAAATCCTATAAAATTCTGGAAACCCTACAAAATTTCTTGAAGTTTTGTAAATCATTTGAAAACCTTTCAAAATAGCATATAATATTTCAAAACCCCGTAAATCCTATGAAATAATTGAAGATCCTATAAAATCCCTGAAATCTGCTGAAATTTTCTGAAATCCCTTAAAATCTTTGGAAACCCTACAAAATCCTTTGATAATTTTCTTAATCCGTTCAAAGTCTTTGGAATCGTTTGAAATAAATTAAAATCTTTCAAATACTTTGAAATTTCAAGTTCCCACATATCCCTTGAAATTATTGAAATCCGCAAAAATCCCTTGAAATAAAATGTAGTTTAATCTTTGCAGGTCTCTAGAAATTCTTTCAAATCCATTGAAATCTTTGGGAATCGTAATAATTTATTTAAATAAGTAGAAATTATTTCGAATCCTTTCAATTCATTTCCTTGATTTATTTTTCAAAATTATGCAAATTACATTTTTGTTAATGTCCTTTTTGACGGAAAAACGGATTTTTTTTCACCTCATCATGTTTTTCAGAAACAAATTAATTTTCTACAAATTTCATTAATTTGTTCATGATGTTTACCAATTATATTTTAATTTAGAAGTACGAACGACATTTTCCTAACGAAAAATTGTGTTTTTTTTCAACATTATAAAGTTAAAAAACGTTAGTTTTTCCGTACGAAAGGGCATTCAAAAAATTATTATTTGCATAAATTTTGGACATTATTGAAAGAATTTATATATATACATATATGCATATAAATAAATATAAAATAATAAATAAATAAAGTGCAGGCAGCGAGAATCAAACACGCAATCTTCCAGCTATGAAGCTATTGTCTGAGCTGCCGGCTACCTAATGAAGGCTTGGAAAAATTAATACTCAGGTAATGGGCTTTCAGTAAAAAAATTATGAACCGAAACTAAAAATCACAATTTTCGGTCTCCCCTTGTAAGTATTTTTCGAAGAGCCTTGAGTTCAAAAAGAAAATAGTTCAATTAGAAATTCTTTTTCTGGCTCTCATCTGAAAAATGAAGGCCGAATTACGTAGAAATATTTATAAACATTCGATTCGCTTGAAGTGTTCATTATTAAATTTAAAAGTACAGCTACTATATTACAATGATATATGTTTAACGCAGTGCGAGAATAGTATCGTTCTGATTTCAAGCACAGCGATCATCTAATTAATTGAAAATTTCGCATCCGTGTTTGTTGAGCAATGCGACATTTGGTGATCAAAACGAGGGTGAATTACCGATCAGTATAATTCTATTTGTTACGCAGAACATCAGTACGTATGTTCATCAGTCAAGTTTTTGCATTTTTAGATGAGAAAACTCTAACATAAACTAAAGCAATTCTTAGAAATGAAAGACTTTCTCTCAATAAATATTTATCAGTGGATTACAGTTGAATGACTTTGGATGAAAGATGGAGAGTAGGGTCTTCAGAAATAGTTTTTGTTGTTAAAAACAATGATTTGTCTGAGTGAATTTAGGCGACGTTGGCGAGAATCCATGGAACGAATTTCGAAATTCTAGTGCAGACACCTGGCAAATTGGCTTCGGCGCAGCCAATTCCCCAGGATATAATGCCGGCGAGGAAATAACGACCATCCTTCCCACGAACTTGAAGAGGTCCACCTGAGTCACCCTGAAATCATCATCATGAATTAGGAATGATTCTATATTTTACCCAAAGAATGGATTTAAAAAAACCTACTTGACAGGAATCCTGGCCTCCAGTTTCGTAGCCAGCACATAGGAAAATTTCGGGTATGAATTCGTGTCTGCCAGCTTTCAGGAACATCGCTTTACACCTGTCGTTACTGACAATTGGAACGGACACCTGAAAGGGAAAATTATTTATAGAGATTTTTTGTTTGACATCTATTTCCCGGATTTTTCTAGTCATTTACATTTTAGAATTCAAGTTTTCGAACCAATTTATAATTTGAAGTATTCATATAAAAATCTCAAAATTAACATGTTTAATGCATAACAATATTCTGAATTTAATGTTGTCAAAAACGAAAATTGAACATTAGAAACTGAACAATTTCCAAATTGAAAATATTGAAAACAGTACAATACAAAGTAGAAACTATCAAAATTTGACCATTTTTATTTTGAGGTCTTTTAAATGGTAAAATTCTAAGACTGAGTTTACTTTAAATATTATCTCGCTTTTTTAAAAACATGTTTTATTAGCCTAGAAATTCTCTAAAATTCTACCGCACATTGTGGTGTAGACCATCTGATTTCTTAATTGCTTAAACAATTTTTTCCCGAATTTGTTTAAATATGCGAGATACGTAAAAACTAAAAGCACCATTCGATTTTGCAGAAAAATGACATAAAATTCATGTATTGGATAATTTTATGCTCCACCATGTGATTATTTATTCACACAACGTTTCTTCAAAGACTTTATAACAAGATATTTTTGTGGAAAGTTTTGAAAAGCAGAATAATTTGTGATTTTTTAATTTTGAGCCTTGCATTTTTCTCAAATTTACTTTCAGATTTTCTTCCAAATAATTTGAATTTTGAGCATGTTCTTTTGCTTCCCTGAAAAATTTGTTTCTTGATACTTGAATAGTTGCTGTGACACATGTAATCTGTCAAGACTTCAAATTTGAACTTGTTCCAGATCGAGTAATTATTGCGATTTCTACAATTTTTCAATTCAAAATCATTCAATTTGGAATAATTAAAATTTTAGGCTGAAACATTTCTGATCCTTTAATTAAAAATTCGACCATTCTAGTCTAGACGATGTTGAGTGTCGTGAATTTTTAATCATCCTAAGTATTTGAAAGCTTTAATTTTTAAATTGCGCAATTTTGAAAGATTGGAACATAAACTAATTGTTTTGAATTTACTAAAATTGTTGCTACCAATTTGGAATGAAATGTTATGATTTTGGAAGATTAATTTTCAGAATCATTCAATTTCACACCCAATTGCTTACAATTTTCCATTTTACGAGGTATAAAACTGATATTGTGAGATTTTAAGCACTTTCAATATAAAATTATTTATCTATGAAGAATCCAAAGGGAAATTTCACAATACGTGTAAATTCACATTTTTCTCAAATTAAAGCGTTCTTCAGTTGAAATTGTTTAATTTTAGGAAATTATAATCTGAAATATATCGATTTGGATGTTTCTGAAATAATAATAATTAAAGAAATAGAATGCATTTATAACTAATTCTGGAACTTCAAAAGATTTTAATTTGAAACCAGCCAATTTTTAATGTTTCAATCGAAAATTATTTTATTTATTAAATTATTGAATTATTTTATTTGTTAGGGTTTGAAATTTGAATTACAATTATAGAGTTATAAAAGGGTCCATCTTATAATCTTGAAAATTCATTTTTTTTAACATTAAGGGCACTCAACCTCAAATTATTTAACTATGAATATTTTATATTTGAAACTGTTGAATCTGTATTATTTTAGTTTTAAATTAGAAAAATTTTGATTTTAATTAGAAATAATTGATTGAATTTACAAAGTCTAAATTAGCTAAATACTTAAATGATGTGTGATTTAAAATTACCAAATTGATCAAGTTTGAACGTAAAATTATTCAATTTTGAACCTTATCATTTAAACATTCCTAGACTATTAAAGCATTGCTTTCTAATTGAAAGTTATACAATTTTTGGAAATTTTAATTTAAAGCCAAATAATTTTTCATATTTCAATCTAAAAGTTGTCAATTTTGAACGTTTCAAAAGTGAAAAAGTGGCTCGTCGGTTGGTTTGAAATAAGCATTAAAAACTAGAAATTTTCGGATTCGTATATTTCCGAATAATCCGGATAAAAATGTAGAGAATTAAAAAATTTGAATTGAATCATCAAAAATAAAATTATTTTATCGATGATTGACAAAAGCTGACAATTTCATGTTCTGGTTTTTTCATGTTTCCTTTAAACAATACATTTTTATTAGAATTATATTTTTAAAGTACTCATATCAAAGCGCAATTTAGTAAAGTTTTAACAGTTTATAGGTCATTTATAATTATTCAAACTATTCATAATGCGGTATAAAATATTAAATTTTTCTACTTAAAAAGATGGTATGGTTAAAAATCAATGTATCAACGATGATTCCAAACAACCACTAATAATGATTACTATTTTTGAGTGATATTTTTTATAATATGTCTGGCAACGCTCGATATTAATTTAGCATACCTAAAAAATGAGGTGAGTTTCTGAAACGGTAAAGTCAAAATGAAATAATTCGTTGATACAATTAAAGTCCTATTAAAGTCCTATGTCCTTTAAAGGACATGGGACTAAAGGACATGGCAATATATGATATGGGACCAAAGTACATCGGACTAGAGGTAAATTGTCGCGTGAATTCACGCGACCTGTAGCTACGTAAAAAAATTCATATCCATCAAAAATATATTCTTGGACCCCATAGTTTCATATTTTCATACTTTATTGGGTTACCCTTATCAAAAAAATATAATTTATATAACACATGCATGAATAAGGCCGTTTCTCATGCCTGTAGAGTGATCGTGAAGTTCCCTTTTTCAGCTCATAGGCATATGACGGCTATCCCATATCTATGACGTCAAAAATTATGACGTCATAGATATATAATGGCCATTCCATACCTACGACTTTGAAAAGTGGCACTTAAGGTCCACTGCATAGGCATGAAAAACGCTGTCATATCTATGCCTTTTTTTATATAAAATATAGTATGAATCGTCGTCGAGAGCGAATTCATTGTCTTGTGTATGTTTTCGGTACTCATCTTCGGCTTGTCCTTGCTCACCTACGACTACGACTTCGAAAATCTTATTGTCTAAAATGGGTAACTCTTTGGCAATCATCCTTAGGATTACTATATAAGATTCAACAATTTAAAACAACTGTATCTTTTCCTTCATTTCGATGAAAAAAGAAGGAATTTTCTCTTACCTCTTGCAATACCGAGGGTAATGTTCCACCCTCGCTAAGTCTGCCCCAGCCTGTGACGGTGGCATTTTCCCCTATTAATAATTCGTCAGCAGCAGGCAAACAAACAGGAGAAATGTGTGCAGCAAAAGTCAATGGACTTTCAAGTCTCACGAGGGCAAGGTCGTACTCGAAAGTAAAGAAGTTGTATTTGGGATGCACCACTTTTTTGCTTATGCTTCGTTCCACGTAAGGCAGACGTTCTTGGACGGATGAGAAGTCATATTCTCCTACGCGAATCCGAATTTGTGAAATCAACAAGCTGCAAAGAAAAGTAAATTGTTAGTGCTTCAATCTTATTTATAAGGGTATTCAAATCTGAAAAAATGTTAAGGTAGGCTAGGGTAGGGGTAAACTTGGCTAGGGTACATAATAAGCATCATAACGGTACTGGGTGAAGTTGGCTAGTGTACGGGGTAAATTCAGCTAGGAAACGGGGTAAAGTTGGCTAAGGTCGGCTAGGGACTTCCTCTACTTCCCCTCCCCTTACTGCCCTTCCCGGAAAACTCGAAAAACCCAATCAAAACTATAAGGATCTCTGCCAAAAGCTACGAAATCCTAGAAATGTTGTGATGATGCTGAATGTAACAGAAAAATGTTGTGATAAGAAGATACAGTTGGCAGAAGCAGAACATGAAATACAAGTGTTTTCGAACCATTAAATACAAATGAAATAACGTGGGAAGTACATCATTTTCTGAAGAACAAAACAAGAAAAAAATAATGAAAAAATATTAGAAGAAGTAATAGAGAAGTATAGATAAAAATATACCATTAATAAGAGGCAGGAAAAATTGAGAACAAAAAGTCAATGTAGAGGAAAAAAGATTGTGTATCTTGTATATTAATTGAACCTTATTTTTTGCCTTATTCATTCAGTGCCACTCATATAGTCCATTTGACTTCGGAAACGGAAACGGCTTAAATTGAAGCTTTGCATATAAAAATGTGCAGGAAATTATATAGGTAGTGATATCTAACAGTACTTCTTAAATATCACTTTTCTTAAGAAGACTTCCAAGCTGATGAATTTTTTCATTAACTTTAATAGTGACTCAAATTTAAGTTAATAATATGTCCACTTATATTAAAATACAAAGGAATTATTAATTTGAAGCGTATTTTTCAAAATAAATAAAATTCAAATTTTTTTTTTACTTTCCAGCCAGGAATGTTTAGTCTAAAAAATCAGAATCTCAAGATGCATTCTTGATTACATCATCTCATAGGTGGATAAGTACTATAGATTTTAATTTCACGGATATGAATTCAAGATTTTATATTCGGAAGATTTCCTTAACATCACAGGTTTGCCAATATTTCTATATCATAATTTTTCCACTGAAATTATACCCTTTGCCGGGAAACAATGAATAACGTTGTTTCTGTAATTTAACATTTTTGTCTCGAATTAAAATAAAAATATCTTAAAACCAAATGGAAAATTTGTTCGCAATCTTCTGCAGTTCTGAAGACGAATGTTTTACATCTTGTATTTTTTCTTATACAAGGTTATGATTAAGAAAGAACTAATGATCTATATGCAAGATTTACTGTTCGAACATAAACAGTGATGGTTAGAGAAAAGAATGTTACTTGATGGTAAAGAGAATTTTAATGTTTAACATAAATTATTTTGAGTATCAAATTCAGAAACTTTGATTTTCAAAAGAGAAAAAGATGCATATTAATGCTAGGATAATTAAGTATACCGGATACTTAATGTATCATCCATTATTGCACTTTCATTACCATTGATGAGTATGTAGCACTTTCTGCCCCTCCCTTTCAACGGTAAAATTTTACAAAGTTATTCTACAAGATCTAGACAATTCCACAGTCTACAGAAATCAATTGATCCTTTTAAGAAATGCTACAAATCTGCAAAAATAAATGTTTCAAAAATTATAATTAAAACACTTACTCATCAACACAATGCCCAGCAGTAGCAATCCAATTCTCATTAAGAACAGCACCTCCACATCTGTGTGTACTCGAGAATCCAAAAAAAGAAGTTCTCCTAACAGAAACTTGCCATGGCCATCTTCCAAAAGCTGCATCTTTCCCTCCAACAATCCTGGTTTCCGGTCTTGGAAAAAGAGGAGGAATACCACATTGCATATCCCTCTTTTCCGAAGCAGCTGGTATTGTCAAAACAGAACCTGTCCTCAATGGTGATTCTGAATGGATTTTTGGATTCGTAGTTGTTGATAATGTTGTTGTCGAGGGTCGCTGAGTAGTTGTCGTCGTTGTTGTAGTTGTTGTAGTTGTCGTTGTGGTTGTTTTCTTCGTTGGACGTGGTTTTGTTGGCGTTTCATTGTATGATGTTGTTATAAAATGTGCTGAACCAAAGGGTTTATGATACTCATTCTGTTGAAGGAAAATTTCTGCAGTTAGTCAAAGGTATTTCTTGAATCAGGAAGTTCAATTTTATGTGTATTATATGCATTAAAAAGAGAAATGTTACCAAGTTCGAAGCACTTAGAACCTGTAACAGAAATTAATACGAAACAAATGAAGAACACTACTGATTTTCATTGGTTTCATGCTCTAAAATTAAATCTAAAATAGGATCCAGAAGGAAGGACTTCATTCTGCAAACTGAATCCTAATTCCTTTCGCCAAGCTACTAAAGATACACATGAAATCCTTCTATGGAAATGTTAATAGTGATAGTAACATCTCTAATACCAATTTCGAGTAACCTTAATGACTACCCTTAAGCCAAATTTCTCTTGTTCGCTAGACCATAAAACAAAGCATACTTTTCTCCATTGCACTTAGTTATTCTTTACGAGTAGGATGATAGAAAGTTATGGAATTGCTTTGAAGATTCGTGAAAAGCGTTATCTCGGAAGCCGCAAAAACTCGTAATCCGCGTACAGTAGGAGACATTAATGCCTTTTCTGATTTGTCACTTGTTGCTTTTTCCTCAAGATGTGAGTTGTAAATAGAGAAAGGCATTAATATCTTCCAGGATAAGAACTAAGAGGCTAAGAAAATCCGTTTTTTGATCGTGTGACGTGACATGATAGAAAGTCGAGTTGGCGGTGTTTTCGAAGAATATTGCTTTCGCGAGACGGTAATGAAGCTATGAAGCGAACGACCTTGGAAGGCGAACGAACCGAATGGTTTTCACGCGGAAGTGTTCTCAGAAGGTTTTCTCGAGTTTTCCGTAAATGGAGGGCGAGAAAAAGAAGTACATGAGACTGTTGTTTTGCTTGAAATTGGAAAGTATTGCTATTAGGACAGCGATCTGGTTTTTTCCAGATAGTTACTAAGTGACTATTAACGTCCAACAAGGCCATCGGTGAAAAAGTTTTCGTATAGGAATCATCCTGAAGAAGATCTGGGGATTGATCCATGAGTGACCTAGCAGAGATTGTTAATAAAATAGGCCAAATAAGACTATATCAAGTGAATAAACCAATGAAGATAAGCAGAAGAACGTTGTCAACTGACTAAAACCTAGAACAGTTTCAAAATTTTTCTACTAATTTCATTTATTTATTCTTCAGAAATATACAAATTGCAGTTTGAGATGATAGAGGAACTTACTTCTTGCGTTTCCGTTGGTTTGAAACTGGGTTTCTGCGGAAAGTTCTCGGGACCATTTTGCATCAGATTGGGATGATCTGTCCAATGAGGTTTAATAGATGGTCTTGGAGGTGTCCAACTGTTGTCAGACCAAAAATAGGAGCTGGATCCACCAGGACGTGTGGTTTCAAATATTGTTATCGGCTTTATAGACGATGGCTTCTGCTTGGTTACAAAGGCGGGTTCGGTGGTCACTTGCCAGTGAGCAGTTTGTGGTACAGATCCGGCTGCGCTACAATGAAAAGAAGCTTTAAGTGCTGCTTCAAGCCCTATGAATAGTCGTAAAACTATGACTATCTCACGATTTGCGCGCTTTTTTACGTGCAGTCTAGCAATAACTGCATGTTGGCCTGCTGTTTCCATGTTTTCAGTATAGCTTAAAACGTTAACGAGTAACCAATAATTTAATATTGGTATGGATGATTTTCCAAGATAGGGAATACTTTAGAATCGTGTGTAAAATTTTAAATATATAGATTATATATAAATAGGTACTTCAAAATAGCAGGGTGTTACTGATTTAATTTAAGGAGAGTACACATCTGTTTGAGGATTGTATATTTAACAGAGGAAGGCTTAATTCAAATTGGAAACGCTTTTAGTGAATGCATCTCGAACAGATAATGTACTGATTATAGTTTTATGGAAATTCAAATGGACCAGCAACAAAAATTAACTTTAATAAACTCCCAGGTTTAATAGAAACAAAAGTTTGATTCATTGTGAATGAAATAAAAGACTCTTTCAAAAGTTAATTTTTGTTGCAGGTTGCTTAAAAAACAATTTGGCATGCAGGAAAAGTGACTTTAATAAGCTCCTAATTTTTTACCAATTAATCTATTCAGATTCAATTTGAACTAAAATCCAATTTACTTTAAATGGAATTGAGTTTTTTTTACCAAAGTTTATATCTACCATATATGCTAACGAAGTAACAAATCGTTCCATTATCTATACTTTCATTTTTTAAGACAACTTATTAGCTTATTCATATTTTGTACAAATCTACTACAAAATTACATTTCAAGTATGCTCATTAGTGCTTTTGTCGATTATGGTTCAACTTGAATTGAACAGAAAGTTTTGTGGTTTTACAATTAGATTAAAGATCATTTCCTATAATTATGATATCCATGGGCATTCGAATAAAGAATGTTGTTTATTACTTTCTAGCAAACTATAGTTTATACATTATGACTCTGTTTAAAAATAGGTAGATTAGAAAAACACCATATAATTTTGATCAAAACAATAATGTTAAATAAACTTTATTGCAGTGAACTTTGAATTAACTTTTGAGAGAAAAGTATTTAAATCTAGATTTTCAAAACCTCTATTCTATAATAATAGTAGATTACTCAGAATTAATATCAATTAGATAAGCTTATAAAAGTAAAACTATGCAAAAAATCAATTCTTTTCCTCATAATTCATAAAAAATTGTGATTCGTTCTTTTAACATTTTTTTCAAGAAAGTAATACGTTGTAATTACCAAGTGTCAAATTTGTGAAAAATTAGCAAATAGATAAATTCTTCTTAGAATATTTTCGGAATGGAATCCTGCAGTGAGTAAAATTTCACTTCTCATATTAATAAGCTGCAATTTAGTTATTTTATCAAATTAATAAATCTTAGAAAACAATTTGAAAAATGTTGTAATTAAAAGCTTTCTAGTTTATATCGCCATAAACTCTGATAACCCTAGGAAGAAGGACTTGACAATTTTATTATAAAAAGCCTATGACTTTCTCAATTATCGAGGACGTAAGTTTTCTAATGCACACAGGCAACTTTTTTATATTCTCGACAGAAAGCATATGTTTTGAACAGTTTATTGAAAATTTGTAAATATATAGTATAAAACAGTAAATAAATTACTGAATTTCACAAATTCTTTTTCCTATGAAAGAATTTTAATGTCTTTTTTTTTAATGTAAAGGTTTGAAAATAAGGTGAATAAACTTCCGGGTGACATACCTGGTTGACTGACTGCTGTAATACGTTGGTTTTGTCGTCGTGGAAGATTTAGTGGGTTTATTTTGACTATCGGGTTTCGATACGAAATTGGGTCTCTCATCCATTTCTCCATTTATTGGAATCGGTCGATATGTTGACGTTTTTACAGAAAAATATGGCTTCGGATATTCTATGGAAGGTTTGCTGGAAGTTGCTGGTTTCGTCGCCCACTGTGGCGGTTCCGTATGGATAAAATTTAAACTAAGGTGCGAACTATTCACATTATCCTGAAAAATGAAATCAATTATTATTCCGGAACATTCAAATTGGTGTATTTTTCTTTCAGTTATTATTATTAATATTGTCTTGTTAGGCTGGTTGATTTAAGCTTTGAAACACTGCGGTTAAAAAACTATTGTACTATTCCTTTATTTTAAAACCCCGGTGCATCAGAGGTCAAACGGCCCACCCTCACTGCTAAAGTATCTTTAAGTCCTTTAGGGCATTTTTTCATTTGAAGTAATCAAAACTGAAGTGCACATTTAAGGACATATAAAATGGAAACTTTTAGGACTTTTCAGTTAGAATAAAAAATTTTGAATTTTCAACTTTTATAAATTATACAGTTCAAGGATTTCGGGTTGAAAAATATAACTCCACGCTATCATTTTAAATGCTTTAATTCAAGAATATATCAAAATTTGTTTCAAAATGTTTTTATATCTCCTCTTGAAATTATCTTTTAAAAATAAAAATCCATTACAAATTTTTTCAGGAATCTTACATTTTTTTAAATCATGTAACCTTTTCAAATCCTCAAAAAGCTTCAAAATTTTATTTGAAAATGTACATTTTGTTTCAAATATTTTAAAAATATTTTCGAAATTTAAACTATTTTTGTAATTTTTTCAGTACTTTTAAATATCTTTTAAAATAATTTGAATTTTGACTAAATTTTTTTTTTAATCCTGAAAAGTTACCAAAATTTACCTAAAAATCTTCCAGATTCTTTTTTTTTATGCTTGAAGACCTTTTTGAATATCCCCTTAGAATTGAGTTTTTAAGCAACAACAAATAATTTTAAATTTTCTTAGGAATTGCAGAAAATTTTTTTTAATATCTTGAAACATCTCAAAATCCTTAAGATGCTCTAAAATTTTATTTTAAAATCTTGAAAAACGTACATTTTGTTTAGAATTTTTCGGAATATGTTTGAATCTTAAATTATTTTCGTAATTTTTGCAGAACATTTAAATATGTACCATCTAGAAAAATTCTAATTTTCTCTAAATTTTCTTTAAAATCCTCTAGAATTGAAAAAGTCGCCCTAAAATATTCTAGATTCTTTTTTATCAATTTTGGACAGCTTTTGAAAGGTTTTGAAATCTTTTTAAATTTTCTTTCAAGATTAATTTTTTGAAATAGAAAATAATTGAAAACCTTCCCAGGAATTTTGTATTCAAATCATACAAAATCTAAATTTTGTTTAGAATTTTTTGAAATATTTTGGAATTATTTTTGTAACTTTTTCAGAAATTTTAAATATCTTAAAAAAAATCTTAAATTTTTCTCAAATTTGTTTAAAAATAATGCAATATTAAAAAAGTTGCCTTACAATCCTCCAGATTCTTTTTTCTTAATTTTGGATGTCTCTTGAAATATTTTCAAATCTTTTAAAATATTTTCCTGAAATTAATTTTTCAAAACAAAAAATGATTTCAGATTTTCCCAGGAATGTTGAGAACATATTTTTAATATCTTAAAACGTCTCAAAATCCTTGAGAAGCTTCAAATTTTTTTTTCTCGAAATCTTAAATAATCTACATTTTGTTTTGAATTTTTTAAAATATTCAATTATTTTTTGTAATTATTATCAGAACTTTCAAATATTTGTTAGTACGATTCAAATTTTCCTTTAATGCTTGCCTAAAATCTCCATAAAAAAATTACCTATAAACCTTTCAGTATCTTTTTTCTTAAGTTTGGAAATCTTTTGAAATGTTCTGATATCTTTTTGAAAATTCTCCTAAAATTAATTTTCTATATTCAAAATAATTTGAAATTTTCCCGGGAATCTTACGAACACTTTTTTTAATATTTTGAAACTTCTCGAAATTCTTAAAAAGATTGAAAATTTTATTTCGAAATCTTCAAACCTCTATACTTTGCTTAAAATCTTCTTCAAATTTTTTCAAATTTCAAATTAGTTTTGAAAGTTTTTCAGAACCTTTGCATATGATAAAATAATTTTTAAATAACTTGAAAATTTGAGAAAATTTCTTTGAAATCTTCCGGATTATTTTTTGAAAATTTCGGAAATCATTTAAAATGTTTTGAAATCTTTGGGAATATTCTCTTAGATTTAATTTCTTCAAAAAATCATTCAAAATTTTTTCAAGAATCTTCAGAAAAATTTGTTATTCTTCTGAACCTTTAAAAATTCTTAAAAGGCTTCTGAACTTCTGGTTTGGAATCTTAAAAAATCAAAATTTGGTTTTTAATTTCTCAAATAAAAATTCAGGACTTTCACTTAAGAATTACAAATTTTAAAAATGAAATAATTAAAATTGTAAGTTTCCAATTTCAAACTAAGCACTCTGAAAATTTAACGATTCAATGCTTTCTATTTCAAACAATTCAGTTTAAAATGGTGTAGCTTCGAATATTTAAATTATTATTGCTAAGCGAATAGTCAAATTTCGAGAAATATTAAAAAAGTTTTTTTTTTTAATTGAGAAATTTCAAATTGAACGGTATAAAAAATGATATATTTTATACTGAAACAATATTTGAATACGATTTGAAATTGTAGACTTCATTTTCATAATTAAAAAAGTTAACAATTAAAGAAAAACGTTCAAAAAAAGTTGAAATCTAATTTATTCTAAATTGCATTATATCATGTGGGGTGCAATTTGTGATATATTGCAAGTGATAGATTAAAATTTTTCTTCTGAAAATTTTGTTTTTGTATATTATAGTTTGCGACGGGCCTCATCCAACTAAGCCCGGATCAAGTGTTGCTTAACTGCGGTGATCGAACGAGAAACATTAAACAAGTCTATGTGTCCAAACAGACATTTATAAACATAACAATTTATGAACAGACATTTATAAAATTCCCGGTCAAAAAATAAATTCACTTTATTTCATGGCCACTATTGAGGAATTAAAAGGATTTTAAAGAGTTTAGAATATTTAAACAAATTCCAGGAAATATGACGATATTGCACGATTTTTAGGAGATTGTTAAGAATTTGGTAAAATGTTAGATTCAAAGGATTATAAATTGTGAATGAAATAATATTAAATTTCAAGGGATTTCTAGGGTTTTCTAAGAATTTATCTGGATTTGAGGGGTTTGAGAGATTTAAGACATTCCAAGAGATTTCACTATATGAGGGAATTATAGGATTTCAAAAGAATTTATAAGATTTTAAGGGATTTTAAGGAGCTTTGTCAGATTTTATGAGATTTTACGGGATTTCAGGGAATTTAATAATTTTTTAACGAATTTTGGAAGCATTCTAGATTACAAAATGTTTTACGGTATTTTATAAACTTCAAAGAATTGCAAAGGGATTCTAAGAGGTAAGGGAATTGTACAAAATTCCAAAGAATTTAAAGATATTAACATTTCTTTGAGTGCTTATAAAGAATACCGTCGAACTTCAACAAATTTTTAAAAATTTCATTGGGGGACACGTTTTTTTCCGAGCTGCAAACAAAAAATTTTCTAAAAAGTTATGGGTTTTTGCATTTTATGGTTTATTCTAAAAAAAAATCGCATATTTTTAAACCTCTATAACTTTTAAGCTAATTGATATTCTTTATTTTCTTTTTGTTTCTAATAATTGTTTCTAATATCGATTTTCTCAAAAAAAACACCTTTAAATTTTTTGCCATTTTTTTTTGGAACTTTTTCTTTGCTAATGGAGATATCTTGTGAGTTTTATTCTTGCTAAATAGCTTTTGTAGCCTGGATAACTCTTTTTCCTTACAATCGAATTTTCTACTTTTTCTTGGAAACAATGACAGATATGAAAAAATATGAAGAGAAAGTTTGCAAGTCTAAAAATGGTCTATGGAAACTGTCTCTTGTTCTCTTGCCATATCTTTCATAGTTTACGAGAAAAATTCAAAAATTATATTTTTATGGGGAAAAAATTCTTCCAGCCTAAAAAATGGTTTAGCCCGCATGCTGCTGATAAAATACTTTACTTCTGTTAGTAGAAACTTTAAAAAAAGATATATTTGCTGGAAAACCCCACCTTTTTAATTTTTTTTCATATTTTTTAAAAGTTTCCACTAATAGAAGAAAGGTATCTTATCAGCATCATGCGGGCTAAACCATTTTTGAGGCCAGGAGAATTTTTTTCCCATAAAAATTTAATTGGTTAATTTTCCTCCTAAACTATGAAAAATATCGTGAAAAACCAAGAGATATTTTTCATAGAGTGTTTTTAGACGTGCAAGCTTATGTCGACATTTTCTCGTATCTGTTATTGTTTTCAAGAAGAAGCAGAAAATTCGATTGCAATAAAAAAGAATCATGATGGCTACTAAAGTTATTTAACAAGCATCAAACCTATAAGATATCTTCATCACCAAAGAACGAGTTCAGAAAAAAATTAGCAAATAATTTAAAGGCTGGTTTTTTTAGAAAATCGATTTTTAATTTTTTCAGAAAAGCCGCTGTCATTTTGTTAATTTTAAACCTTCTTTCGATTTTCCGGCGCATTTCGAAATAAGACAATGAACGCTATTAGAATAAAAAGAAAATAATACATATATCAATTAGGTCAAAACTTACAAAGGTTTGAAGAAAAAATTTCGTGTGTTTTGAAAAATGAAGCACAAAATTCAAATACGCATAACTCCTTAGAATTTTGTTTTGCAAATCGGAAAAATATGTATCGCCTACTTTCCTCTCAAAAATAACATATTTCGTTTCCGAAAGATTCTACGATTTCAAGTGTAGAACCCTGCCTGATTTGAAATAGATTCGGTCTACGGATTTCAGGTATTTCAGAGATATCGGGGGATTTCATAATATTTAAGGGATTCATTGGATTTTAGAAGAAATGAGAAGATTTTAAGAGGTTTTGAAGAATCCATGGGATTTAAAAAGATTCGCGAGTTTTCCAGGATTTTTTAAGGAACTCAACAGACTTCAGGTGTTCTTAAAGGATTTGAACTATTTTCAAAGCTTTTAGGGTATTTTGAAACATTCCAGAGGATTTCATGCGATTTTATGTACCTTGTTTACCTGCAAACGGAGTTTGAAAAAGTTAACCCCTGGATTTGATGTTTAAAAAATTTCGTGACACTATTTTGCTACTATTCTCAAAATTGATGTTACCGTCGTAACTATTTTGAATTTATTGAATCAATCCAAAGCTTGGTGGTACCAAATCTATCAATAACAAAAAAAAGAAAGAAAGACTCACTTTATCATCTACAGAATTGACGTTTGGCCTATGCATCGTCTCCTGAACAGCGAGATCAGATTCTTCAGTTTTGCTGTCGTCAGGTCTCGACTCCGAAGGCCTTTGACTGTAATCTGGCCTGTGTGGCCTCAGTTCTTGGCCCTTAATCGAGCCCTGATTCTTGTTCGGCAGGCGAATCAACAAAGTACTGTGTTTGTTGTCCATTTTATCTTTGAATCCTTGTTGATCATCAGACCCAGAATTATCACCTGGACCACCACTGGGTCGCTGTTCCGAAGACTCTGGTTTTGTCTTCATCATCTGTTGGTGTCCATGAGCCTCTTGATGGCCTCCCTGCGGTCTTCTTGAATCTTGTGAGTTTTTCTCCCAGAATCCTGGATCGTGGCCTGGAGCCTTGGAGGTTTGAAGCCTGTCTTCTTGATCAGAAGTGGGCTTGGCATGCGGCCTTTTTTGCAAAGGTCGACCCGAGTTAATCGGTAAGGGTTTCAAAGGTCTCGTCGAGTGGAGACTCGGACTCGAAGTTCCCAAGGTGTGATGACTTGTGGAGCTTCCGACTTGATTCTCTGACCCTGATAACTGACTAGTGGAACTAAAATCTTGCTTTTGAGACACTGGAGGTTGACTCGAGGGTCTTGTTGTGCTGGATGATGGATGCGACAAACTCGAGAGAGACGTCAACGTCAGCCTCGTCGATTCGCTTGACAGGGCCTCTGCTAAGGTCGGCCTCAGAGTGTTTGATGAGGTGGATGGATTGTGAGAACTTAAGCTATTACTCGTCGCGTTGTGGACGCAACAACTACCGAACATGAAGGTGTCCACACATACGCCTACGTGTGTACCCTCTGACTTGATGCACTCCCACACGAACATACAGGTGCCCTCTGTGCCCACCAGGTTTGGTACCCGACATGGTTTCGGGCTGATTTTGTAACCTGAAAAAAAAATTAAACAACAGTTATACGGTAATCAGTACAATGATTGGCCACTAGGTTCTTTCTTAGGGCAGATTGGGGCAAGACCAACGGGCTAACATTCATTGTTCTGTTAAAAGTTAATATGACGTTGAAATTATTATTCTTTATTTATTTCAAGTCTCACTTTATTGTTTATTGTATTTCCATACGTATTAATGATCTTAATAAAACGATAATGTAATTATTTAATTATTCCCAACAAACTGTATTTCATTGGACTTGCCCGGCATGCCGGAGACGAATAAGATAAAAGTTAAAGATATGCACTAAGAAGTAACAGGTTTTTTTTATTGAAAATAGCAACAGCTATGGTATGACTTCTTCTATATCGATATTCTTGACTAGATGGAATGATGTTTTATCTACCAGATGATAAAATTTTCCTGTGGTAAATTGAATTGTTTAAATTGTTTTACTTTTATACTTTTGAACGAAATCGTCCTAAACTTCGCCAGAAACTTAAGTTCATCTTAAAGAATTTCGGTGTTTATATTAGACCTATGCAATTTTTGAATAAGTTCAACATGGCGGCTAATCAAAAATCCAAAAAATAGCTCTTCTTTAGTTTACAATTATATATCTTCAAACTTTGTTATATAAAGAAGTCTGGCTTTAAAAAGCATTCACTGATTCCAGAAGTCCAAAATTTTGAAAAAATACAAAATGGCGGACAATTGAAAATTCTAAAAGTAGCCTACTTCTGCAAATTTGATTAGGTATTATATACTTTGATAGAAAAAGAATTTTGACCTTTAGAATTTTGAAAGAAAACCAAAGTGGAGGCCAGCAAACTTTGAGAAAATCACACTTTGGAAACTAAGCAAGAAATTAAAAAATTTGAAGTAAAATAATTCGAAATTTTATGTTTCAAACAGAAACACTAAAATTTCGACGATTTCATTAAACTTTTATTGATTGTAATGCTTGCTGTTTTCCAAACAAAGAAAAAAGTAACCTTTAAAATCCAAAAAAATATTAGAAGCCTTCGAAATGAAGCATTTCATTATTATTATTTAAAAATTTCATTTTGTGTTGATAATAATTTGAGAGTGGAAGCAGCTTAAAAGCTGATAAACACAGCTCTGCAGGGCGATGGCTCCCATCCGAGTACAACCTAGCCAAACGTTGCTTAACTTTAGTGATCGGATGAGAAACCTTAAACAGGTACATGTCTCCAAGTTGACACATTAAAAATCTTTAAACTCACGGTGTTCGAAATTGATTTATTTTTTATTTCTAAGTTGCTTTTAAGCCTTTGTTATTGTTTACCTAATTTAAAATGCAAGGTTTTCAAAAACTTAAAAATTTCAGACTAAAAATGTAATCATTTAGAGTTTAAAAATTTCAATTTTAGAGCAGGAAAAATTAAAAGGAATGGAATTGAAGCATTGCCAATAAAATGTTACTCTTTCAAAAAGGAAAGCGAGAAATCAATAATTTAAAGATTAGAAATGAATTAAAGTAATTCGATAAATTATTCTTCTATAAGAATTAGAAAAACACTTATTAGCAAAATAAATTCACTAACTTTTGTCAGTTTTTTAAATCTCAAAACAATTCAATTTTCGTTTTAATTTAGGACAAAATAAAATATCATTAAATTTTCTCATCAATCAAAATTTCACTTTGGACCTTAAAGGGTAGGCCAACCTAAAAATTTAATTTTTTTGGCAGTGAGGAGGGGAAAAGAATATTCAAAAAAGGCATTTCTTGTAAACGGATGAACTGATTTTGATGGAAAAATATATGCTATAAAGGACGATGAGACTAATAAAAAAAATTTGAAAAATTTGAATAAAAAAAATTTTAAATACATGGTTTTATTTCTAATGCTATTGTAAAGTAAAAAAGTTAAATTTCAAATATTTTAAGTATTCAATTAGTAATTTCGAATGTTTCATTCCTTTGAATACTTTTTCATTCTTCAAGTTCTGTGTATTCTTTTTAATTCCTTTGAATCCCCTGATATACCTGAATTAATCTAAATTCCCGAAATTATCTGAATTTCTTGATTTCGTATAAGTGCCCTAAATTCCTTGCATTATTTTGAAATCCGTGGAATTTACCGAATGTATTCTAAGAATTCCAAACATTTTAAGGACTTTAAAATATGTTATGCAAAGAATTCAGAAAAATTCAGAGGGATTGAAGAAATTCAGACATTTCAGAGAATTCACAATGTTTCAGGAATACAGAGAATTTTAGCTGAATATAAGGAATTCCAAAGAATTCAGAATATTTTACAAATTTAAGAAATTTAGAAAATTTCCTCGATTCCTCAAATATTGTCAATTCAGGGAATTCAATACATTCCGGAAATTCTCCGATTTCGGGAATGCAGGGAATTCAGAGAATCCAAGGAATTTTAGGAATTCCGAATATGCAAGGATTTCAGGAAATTTAGAGAAAGCAAATATTTCAGGATATTTAAGGGATTTAGACAATTTCAGGGAATTCCTAAAATCTTACGAATTCAGAATACTCGGGAACTTCGAAGAATTCTGAATATTTGAGGAATTCCGGATATTTAAGGAATCCGAGGGTTTCAGAGATTTTCTGGAATTCAGAGAATTCAGAAAATGTAACAAATTCAGAGAACTTCAAGGCTTTTAGCGCATTTAGGAACTTCAACGGATTTGGAGAATTTCATAGAATCACGAGAATTGAAGGAATTCATAACATTAAAGTAATTGAAAGAATTCAGAGAATACAAGGTTTCTCAGAAATTCATAATATGCAAGGAATTCATAATATTCAAGGAATTCATAAAATATTAGGATTTCGAATAAGTTTCGGAATGCAGAGAATTCCGAATATTTAAGGAATGCAGGATATTTAAGAAATTCAAGGATTTCAGGGATTTCAGATCTCTTCAGATCTAGATTTAGATTGCCTGGAATGCATTTAAATTCTTTCAAATTCTTTCAAATCCTTTTGAGTTCACTTAACTTCTCTGAAATCAACTAAATTCTTCCAATTTCCTAGATATATCTGAATTCATCTTGGTATGAATGGTTTGAATTTCTTGAATTCGTGGAATTTCATAAAATCTTAGAACTCCCTAAATTCGAAGGACTTCAAAATAATTCAAATAATTTCAAAAAATTCAGAAGAGTTAAAGAAGTTAAAAAAATTCTACGAATTAGTGAATTCAGAAGATTTGAAGGAATTTAGGGGATTTGGAGAATTCAAAGAATTTGAGGAATGCAGAATATTTCAGAAATTAGGGGAATTTAGAATATTAAAGGATTTTAGAGAATTCAGAGGATTGTGAATATTCAAGGAAATTCAAGTATTGTAGGGAATTCGGAGAATTTGAGAGGATTTAGGAAATTCAAGAAATTTAGGAATTTAGAACATGTAAGGAATTCAGGGGTTTTAGAGAATTCAAAGAATTTCAGGTATGCAGAATATTTGGGGAACTCTGAAAATTCAGAGGATTCAAGAACTTTAGATAATTCAGCATTTTTAGGGAATTTAGGAAATTTAGAGAATTCAAGGAATTTCAGGAATTCAGAATATTTAAGGTACTCTGGGAATTCAGAGAATTTTAGGAATTCAGAGAATTTCGAATTAAAGGAATTCAGAGATTTTCAGTAATTAGAAAAATTTAAGGATTTTATTGAACTTAGAAAATTGTAGGAATTTTAGAGCGTTCAATGAATTCTAGAACTTCAGGAATCCACAATATTTGAGGAATTCAGGGAATTCAGAATATTCGAGGATTTCAAGGAATTCAGAGAAATTAAGGATTTTAGAGACTTCAAATATTCTAATTTCAGGGAATTCAATACATTCCAGAAATTCAGAGAATTTCAGGAATGCAGGGGATTCAGATAATCCAAGGAATTTTAGGAATTCGGGGAATTCCGAATATTCAAGGATTTTAGGAAATTTAGAGAAATCAAATAAGTCAGGATATTTAAGGAATTCAGAGAATTTCAGGGAATCCCTAAAATTTTACGAATTCAGAATATTCAGAAACTTTGAAGAATTCTGATTATTTAAGGAATTCAGGATATTTAAGGAATTCGAGGGTTTCAGAGATTTTCAGGAATTCAGAGAATCCAGAAAATTCAACGAATTTATAGAACATTGAACAAATTGATGGAATTCAGAGAATAGAGTGTTTCTCAGGAATTCATGATATTTAAGGAATTTAGAATATTCAAGGATTTCGGAGAAGTCTCGGAATTAAGAGAATTTCGAATATTTAAGGACTTCAGGATATTTATGGCATTCAAGGATGTCAGGGATTTCAGATATTTTCAGATCTAGATTTAAATTACCTCAAATGCTTTTAAATTCTTTCAAATTCTTTTTAATTCATTTAACTGCTTTGAAATCAAATGAATTCCTCCGATTTCCCAGGTATATCTGAATTTATGTGAATGGTATAAATTATCTGAATATCTTGAATTCATGGAATTTCCTAAATTATTAGAACTCCCTGAATTCTGAGGACTTCAAAATAATTCAAAAAATTCAAAAGAATTCAGAAGAATTGGAGGAGTTAAAAAAATTCTATGAATAAGGGAATTTATAAGATTTGAAGAAACTTACGGGATTTGGAGAATTCAAAGAGAATTAATTCAAAAATTAGGGGAATTCAGAATATTAAAGGATTTTAGAAAATTGAGAGGATTTAGAATATTTAAGGAATTTAGAATATTCAAGTATTGCACAACATTCAGAGAATTTGAGAGGATTTAGGAAATTCAACGAATTCAAGATTTTAGAATATTTAAAGAATTCAGGAGTTTTGAGAATTAAGGGAATTTAGAATATTCGAGGATTTTAAGGAATTCATAGAAATCAAGGATTTTAGAGACTTAAAATATTCTAAATTCAGGAAATTCAATACATTCCAGAAATTCAGAGAATTTCAGGAATGCATTGTATTCAGAGAATCCAAGGAATTTGAGGAATTCCGAATATTTGAAGATTTTAGGAAATTAAGAGAAATCAAATATTTTAGGGTATTCAAGGAGTTCAAGGATTTAAGGGATTTCAGATATTTTCAGATCTAGATTTAAATTGCCTGGAATTCTTTTAAATTCTTTCAAATTCTTTTGAATTCATTTGACTTCTTTGAAATCAGTTAAATTCCTCCGATTTCCCAGATATATCTGAATTCATGTGAATGGTATAAATGATCTGAATTGCTTGAATTCATGGAATTTCCTTAATTCTTAGAACTCCTTGAATTCCAGGGAATTCAGAATAATTCAAAGGAATTCAGAAGAATTGAAGGAGTTAAAAAATTCTCTGAATTACAGAATTCAGAAGTTTTTCAGGAAATTAGGGGATGTGGAGAATTCAAAAAATTTCAGGATCTCAGAATATTTGAGAAATTAGGGGAATTCAGAATATTAAAGGCTTTTAGAGAATTCAGAGAATTCTGAATATTCAATGAATTTAGGATATGCAAGCATTGCAGGGAATTCAGAGAATTTGGGAGGATTTGAGATATTCAAGGAATTTAGGAATTTAACATATGTAAGGAATTCAGGGGGTTTTTGAGAATTCCAAGAATTTCAGGAATTCAGAATATTTAAGGAACTCTGGAAATTCAGAGGATTTAAGAAATTTAGATAATTCGGAATATTTATTATAAGGAATTCAGGGGATTTGGAGAATTCAACGAATTTCAGGAATTCAGTATATTTAAGGTACTCAGGGAATTCAGAGAATTTGAGGAATTCAGAGATTTTCAGTAATTGAGACAATTTAATTATTTCATTGAAATTAGAAAATTTTAGGGATTTCAGAGCGTTTAATGAATTCTAGAACTTCAGGAATTCACAATATTTGAGGAATTCAGAGATTTCAGAATATTCGAGGATTTTAAGGAATTCAGAGAAATCAAGGATTTTAGAGACTTCAAATATTCTAAATTCAAGGAATTCAATATATTCCAGAAATTCAGAGAATTTCAGGAATGCAGGGGATTCACAGAGTCCAAGGAATTTTAAGAATTCAGGGAATTCCAAATATTGAAGGATTTTAGGAAATTTAGAGAAATCAAATATTTCAGGGTATTTAAGGAATTTAGAGAATTTCAGGAAATCCTTGAAATTTTACGAATGCAGAATATTCAGGAACTTCAAAGAATACTGACTATCTAAGGAATTCAGGATATTCAAGGGATTCGAGGGTTTCAGAGATTTTCTGAAATTCAGAGAATACAGAAAATTCAATGAATTCAGAGAACATTGAACGAATTGAAGGAATTCAGAGAATACAATGTTTCTCAGGAATTCATAATATTCAAGGAATTTAGAATATTCAAGGATTTCGGAGAAGTCTCGGAATTCAGAGAATTCCGAATATTTAAGGGATTCAGGATATTTAGGGAATTCAAGAATTTCAGGGATTTCAGATATTTTCAGATCTAGATTTAGATTGCCTGGAATGCTTTAAAATTCTGTGAATTCTTTTGAATTCATTTACCTCCTTTGAAATCAACTAAATTCCTCCGATTTTCCAGATATATCTGAATTCATCTGAATGGTATAAATTATCTGCATTCCTTGAATTCGTGGAATTTCCTAAATTCTCAAAACTTTCTGAATTCTAAGGATTTCAAAATAATTCAAATAATTCAAAGGAATGCAGAAGAATTGAAGGAGTTAAAAAAATGCTATGAATTAGAGAATTCAGGAGATTTGAAGGAATTTAGAGGATTTGGAGAATCGAAACAATTTCAGGAATTCAGAATATTTGAGGAATTATGGGAATTGAGAATATTGAAGGATTTCAGAGAATTCAGGGAATTCTAAATATTCAAGAAATTCAACATATTCAAGTATTGCAGAAAATTCAGAGAATTCGAGAGGATTTAGGAAATTCAAGGAATTCAAGATTTTAGAGTGCTTAAGTTAAGGAGTTCAGGAGTTTCAAAGAATTCCAAAAATTTCAGAAATCTAGAATATTCAAGAAACTCTGGAAATTCAAAGGATTCAAGAAATTTAGATAATTCAGGATATTTAACGAATTTAGGGGATTTAGAGGATTCAAGAAATTTCAGGAATTAAGAATATTTAAGGAATTCTGGGAATTCAGAGAATTGAGGAAATTTAGTGAATTCAGAATTTGAGGAATTCAGAGAATTCCGAATTAAAGTCATTCAGAGATTTTCAGTGGTTAAGAAAATTTAAGGATTTCAATGAACTTGAAAAATTTTAGGGATTTCAGAGCGTTTAATGAATTCTAGAATTTCAGGAATTCACAATATTTGAGGAATTCAGGGAATTCAGAATATTCGAGGATTTTAAGGAATTCAGGGAAATCAAGGATCTTAGAGACTTCAAATAATCTAAATTCAGGGAATTCAATACATTCCGGAAATTCAGAGAATTTCAGGAATGCAGTGCATTCAGAGAATCCAAGGAATTTTAGGAATTCCGGGAATTCCGAATATTGAAAGATTTCAGGAAATTGAAAGGAATCAAATATTTCAGGGTATTGAAGGAATTCAAGGATTTCAGGGATTTCAAATATTTTCAGATCTAGATTGAATTTTCCTGAATGCTTTTAATTTCTTTCAAATTCTTTGGAATTCATTTACCTTCTTCGAAATCAATTGAATTCCTCCGATTTTCCAGATATGTCTGAATTTATCTAAATGGTATGAATTATCTGAATTCCTTGAATTCGTGGAATTTCCTAAATTCTTAGAACTCCCTGAATTCCAAAGGCTTTAAAATAATCTAAATAATTCCAAGAAATTCAGAAGAATTGGAGGAGTTGAAATGAGGGGAATTCAGAATATTGAAGGATATTAAAGAATTCAGAGGAGTCTGAATATTCAAGGAATTTAGAATATTCAAGTATTGCAGAAAATTCAGAGAATTTGAGGGGATTTACGAAATTCAGAGAATTCAAGATTTTAGAATATTTAAGGAATTCAGGAGTTTTAGAGAATTCCAAGATTCTCAGAAATTCAGAATATTTGAGGAACTCTTGAAATTCAGAGAATTTCAGGAATTCAGAAAATTTACGGAATTTAGTGAATTTAAAATAGAAGGAATTCAGAGAATTCCGTATTAAAAATATTCAGAGAATTTCAGTAATTAAGAAAATTTAAGGATTTCATCAAACTTAGAAAATTTTAGGGATTTCAGAGCGTTCAATGAATTCTAGAATTTCAGGAATTCACAATATTTGAGGAATTCAGTGAATTCAGAATATTCGAGGATTTTAAAGAGTTCAGAAAAATCAAGGATTTTCGAGACTTCAAATATTCTAAATTCAGGAAATTCAATACATTCCAGAAATTCATAGAATTTCAGGAATGCAGGGGATTCAGATAATCCAAGGAATTTTAGGAATTCGGGGAATTCCGAATATTCAAGGATTTTAGAAAATTTAGAGAAATAAAATATTTCAGGATATTTAAGGAATTTCTAAAATTTTACGAATTCAGAATATTCAGGAACTTTGAAGAATTCTGAACATTTGAGGAATTCAGGATATTTAAGGGATTCGAGGATTTAAGAGATTTTCTGGAATTTAGAGAATCCAGAAAATTCAACGAATTCAGAGAACATTGAACGAATTGAAGAAATTCAGAGAATACAATGTTTCTCAGGAATTCTTAATATTCAAGGATTTCTAAGAAGTCTCAGAATTAAGAGAATTCCGAATATTTAAGAAATTCAGGATATTTAAGGAATTCAAGGATTTCAGGGATTTGAGATCTTTACAGATCTAGATTTAAATTGCCTGAAATGCTTTTAAATTCTTTCAAATTCTCTTGAATTAATTTAACTGCCTTGAAATCAATTAAATTCTTCCAATTGCCTAGATATATCTGAATTTATTTACATGGTATGAAATATTTGAATTCCTTGAATTCGTGGAATTTCATAAATTTTTAGAACTCCCTAAATTTCAAGGAGTTCAAAATAATTGAAATAATTCAAAAGAATTCAGAAGAATTGAAGGAGTTAAAAAAATTCTATAAATTAGAGAATTCAGAAGATTTGAAGTCATTTAGGGGATTTGGAGAATTCAAAGAATTTCAGGAATTCAGAATATTTGAGAAATTAAGGGAATTCTGAATATTAAAGGATTTCAGTGAATTCAGAAAATTCTGAATATTCAAGGACTTTAGGATATTCAAGTATTGCAGAAATTTCAGAGTATTTCAGAGGATTTAGGAAATTCAATAAATTCAAGATTTTATAATATTTAAGGAATTCAGGGGTTTTAGAGAATTCCAAGAATTTTAGGAATTCCGAATATTGAAGGAACTGTGGGAGTTCAGAGAATGAAAAAAATTTCGAGGAATCAGAATATTCAAGTAATTCAGAGGATTTAGAGGATTCAAGGAATTTCAGGAATTCAGAATATTTAAGGTACTCTGGGAATTGAGAGAATTTTACGAATTCAGAGAATTAACGAAATTTAGTGAATTCAGAATTTAAGAAATTCAGAGAATTCCGAATTAAGGAAATTCAGTGATTTTTAGTAATCCTGAAAATTTCAGGATGTGATTGAACTTAACAAATTTTACGGATTCAGAGCGTTGAACGAATTCAAGGACTTCAGGAATTCTCAATATTTGAGGAATTTAGGGAATTCAGAATATTCCAGGATTTCAAGGACTTCAGGAATTCTCAATATTTGAGAAATTCAGGGAATTCAGAATATTCCAGGATTTCAAGGAATTAAGAGAAATCAAGGATTTTAGAGACTTTAAGGAATTCAGAGATTTTCAGGAAATTAGGGACTGTGACAAATTTTCACTGCTGTAAATGTCTGAATATGAAACACTTAATTGAAAATAAGAAATACAAAATTTTGGTTCATGTTATAATATTTGTGAATTTTTAGTTTGAAAAGCTTTAAATTTCATACTGTGACATTTTTCAGTAGTTCGAATTAAAAAATGTTTAATTTGATATGTTCTAAATTTGAAAATATTCCATTTTTGTTGTCAAATTGATTAATTTTCAGTTTGGAATACGAAGTAGTGAAATTATTTAAATGAGTAAGAAAATCCCTTCATTTTCATAGCCTCCAAGACTTAAAAAGTGTACAATTTTTAGTATTTCCCACTGACAGGTTATTCAACATCGAAGACTTTGAATTGGGATTTATTCAAGTATTTAACATTTTTAATTTAAAAACATTTAATTTCAAAGGTTTATTCCAGAAATTGAGGACATTTCAGTTGAAAAATAATTATTTAGCTAATCATTGGTGTTAAATTGTTTTCCAACTATAAAATATAATTATTTTCAAACGATACAGTTTTGAAATATTTAAAAATGATACCAAAACATTTTGAATTTTTGGATATATTCTTTCAATTCAAGATCGCTTAATTTGAAATGATTCCAGTTTTAAATAATATAATGTTGAAAGTTTGGAGCTGAAAGCTGATCAACAAGATTTTTTTTTTAATCTACATTTTCAAAAGATTTAAAAAAGGGGAAGATCAGAAAACTTTTGTAATATTTCAAATCATTCTGACTTCCTTTATTGTAACAAATTTTAACAATTTAATAATTTTTACTGAAACTAACATTAGAAGTCATAAGGGTTAAAGGCTTCTTCTTCACTTCGGGTGTTTTAGTACATAAAAAAATATTATTTCCTTTTACACTTATGTATTTGCAAACTTTGAATCATTTAAATGATAAAACAAACAAATTAAAGAAAACACTAATAAAAAAAATATCTCTGCGAACCAACTTCATGCTGCGAACAGAAACAACTTCATGCTGCGAACACTAACTTGTCGATTATTATTATTAATTAGGTATTCTTTATTTCTGCTGAAAGTTAATTCCAGGACAAGAGAAAACATATTTTTCATTATTTTCACTCTGTCTGAGAAGAATATTTTTCCCTTGATAGAAATTTCGCCTACTTCTCATAATTCTTCAATTAATGTTATCACTTTCTCATAAACGTGCCGTAGGTCTCACGATCAAAATAACGATTCGTACCATTAATATTGCACACTTCACAGGATCATTGTTTAACAGCCCTAAAGTCACTTTTAGTTGCTGGTAAAACGGAAAGGATATGTAATACCATTTCCTACTTTCAATGTTGATACTCTTCATGTTGAGGGAACTGTGTTTACTGTCAGAGCACTTATCATCAATTGTTCTGGAAACACTAGACTAGAAAAGATGATTAAAGTACAAGTTCATGCTTGTATAATGACTAGAAACGTTGAAATGAATCTCATATTTTCATGTTCCAACAGAAGGAGATCAGGTGCCATTTTACTGCGCAGTCTGATACTTCAAAGTGATTTAAAGTGTTTTCTAATTATCGTGAAATCAGTCAAGATTTGTTATCAGGATAATTGCAGTGCGGGATTCTTCTAAGGTCTGAAAAGGCGTTGCGAGGAATTTGGAATCGTGTAGACTGTACGATGCAGTAAGAAGATCCCCCTGAGGTTTGGTGAAAGTGCACCACTTATCGTGCAGCATACCTTCGTTGAGCAGAAAAAAGAAATCCTAATTACTGGTCAGGCAGACGCGTCGGCGATCCGGTCATTAACAGCATAATATGGGTTAATTAAAACTCCCAGAGAATAGGAACAATGGGAACGAAATAACCATGTCTAACTTCCCCGACAACTGAATTTTCAGACTGGAGTTAATGACAGAGGGGAAATGCGGAACATGTGTAATTGCACGATCTACAATGTTGATCGGTTTCAATTACAAAATATAGGAGTGAATCAACTTGCGCAATCAGTTATGGGAAATCAAACTCTGTAAGGTCCAAATAAGAGAATTTCCAAATTCAAATAATGGGTTTTTAATGCTTAGAAACTTGGGTTAGGGGTCGTTTAAAAACTAGATCACACTGCCAGGGGTGAAGGGGTACCTGGTTTTGTGACGATTTGTGACGGAGGCATGGAGGCGTTAAAGCAGAATGTTATTCATTTCTCATTTATTAAAAAAAAATATAATAATATAATAAATAATACAGTCGAAGCTCTCAATCAGACCGCTCCGAATAAGACCGCTTCCCCCCATCCTTGCTCGAGCTCGCCGAGGCGCTTCTCCCATTCTCACGCTGACTTCGAAATTCCAGGCAGCCGCTCCCAATAGTGCCGCCGGTGAAATCGCAATTTTTATGGTTTTTAGGAGAGTTTTGTTATATTATCTAACTATAATATCGAAAAATATTATATAATATGAAAATATCACAATAAATAGTCGATATATTTGGATAATATGAAAAAAAGTTCCCCTAAAAACAATAAAAATTGCGATTTCTACGGTGGCACTATTGGGAGTGGCTGACTGGAATTTCGAAGTCAGCGTGAGAGTGGGGAAGCGCCTCGGTGAGCTCGAGCGAGGATGAGGGGAAGCGGTATTATTCGGAACAGTCTTATTTAGAGCTTCGACTATATATATAATATTTTAAAAAAATTCTTCGAATTCCCAGAATTCCTTGAATATTCTGCATTTCTGCAATTCCTTGAATTCTTTGAATCCCCTGAGTTCCTTAAATATTCTAAATTTCTGAATTCCCCTTTTCATTATTCATTCGCCTCTTTTCCCCTTTTTTCAAGAATTCTTTTTTTTTCCAAGAAGCTTCCTCTTTTATTATTTTTGATAAAGATTCTAGGAGAGGAGGGTTTAGAGGAAGAGTGGATGAAGGAGTTAGAGGAGGCTAGGAGAGCGAATGTAAGTAATGGATATGTAATAGCATAAGTAGATTAAGATGCGTATGCGTTATCACTCTCTCTCTCTCTCTCTCTCTCTCTCTCTCTCTCGCACTCTCGCTTTCGATCACTCGCACACTCGATCGCTAATACGACCCAAATAGCGCTATCGTCAAAAATAGAAATAAGGTTCTAGATATATGATTTTATGTAAATAGGTGTAAATAAATATAAATAGTAAGGATAAGATTTAGAAAATATGTAGACAGAAGTATTTTAAGAAACGGAAGTCATGTAAACCCTTAGGGGACACATTATGAATAAAGAAGATATAGGAAAAGATTGGCATAAATAGATAAAGGAAAGAATGAGAATGGGGAGAGGATATTGAAAAGATAGAGGTGAATTTAGATTGACAAAATTATAGAAAAAGATTGACGTGGATAGATAAAGGATAGGAAGGAAAGGAAAGAGATGGAAAAGGATAGACGTTGATAGATGCAGGATATGATGAGATAGAGAAGAGGAGAATAAAAAAGATAGATAGGAATTTAGATTGACAGAGAAATAGAAAAATATTGACCTGGATAGATAAAGTATAGGACAAGATGGAAAAAAGGGGATTGAAAAAGATAGACGGGAATTTAGATAAACAAAGAGATAGAAAAAGATGGACGTTGATAGACGTAGGATGGATGAGATAAAGAAGCGGAGATTCAACGAGATATACGGGAATTTAGATGGACAGAGGGATAGAAAAAGATTGACGTGAATACATAAAGAATACATAAAGAATCAATATCTTGATACTTCCAGCAGGGTTGGTAACAGGGTAGGAAGAGGTGTCAGTGATCATTACTTAGTTAATAAATTAGTCCCTGAGTATCATTTTTACAATTCAAATATACTGTAACTACATATTAATGGTTTAGGTTAAAATAAATCAATTTTTTTCTCGAGAAATGGTTCACACTCAGTAATTGGTTTCTTTATCTTATTATCACCTGGAAAACTTATCATTTCAGTAGCTTCAATCTGTGTTCTGTTCCTCAAATGCTTCCAGCAGTTTAAAAAGCTCTTCAATTGAACAATATATTATGCTTCTTCATGATTTTTTAGACTATTCCTTCCCTACTGGAAGTTAAAAGATAGACATTCTCTCACTATCAATCATTTGCTATCTCTAAGCTAGTAACGGATCATTGACCCTTGGTTCACAAACAAAATTCTATCCCATCAAACTTCCGCTTTAAAAATGTTGTAACGTACAAAATACCTATATAAATTATAATCCGTATATTGTGTACTAAAGTGTTCAAAATGTTATAAAAACTGCATTAATCCAAGCTAATAGATTTAATAATTCAATAATATTGGATAACCAGCTACATGATCCTATTTGAATTTTTCTTTTATCTCTGGTATTTTTTAAATACAGCATTTGTCTCATTATTGAAGAATCATCTCGCATGGATTTATCATGTTTGGTCTGCTTACTCCACAATTTATTTATCTAAATGATCAATTCTTAACTCTATGAAAAATAACTGTAGAAAGTTTTTACTGAAAGAACCAATATTTATGGTCCAAAACAAGCTCCTGAAAATCATAATTTTAAGCTTTTTTAAGCAAAAATTAATTCTTGAAGCTAAAAAAATACCGCTTTTAATTATTTTGTTGATAAACACATTTTTTCTAACAATTCATTATTTTATTACAGTAATTTATATGTATAATTCAAACATGAAGAAAAAAATAGGTCTTTCTATGTTGAAGTCCATAAGGAATTGATTAACGTTTCGCTCACCTAATTATTTTTTTTTAAATCTAAACAAAAATACATATAAGTTTTTCCGTTATGAAGATTTCAGTTTCCCGGACGAAATTATCAATATTCGAAAATACGTTATTTTGGACAACCATATTAATACACAGTACCTTATAAAATGAAACATGTTTTGAGAATAAAGCATGAAACATATATTGAATATATATAATGAGACATACAGCAGTTTCTAAACAAATTGCGGACTTTGGACGTGTTTTTTCTTTAAATAATGAGGATTGATAGATGGATTCTCAACAAAATACATACATTTTTAACCAAATAATTGGATTATTAACCAAGAAGAATGATTTTCTACCAGAAAAGACGAATTTTCAACAAAATACGTACGAACTTTGAACCAAGTAGTTGAATTTAATACCAAAAAAGAAGAATTTTCGACAAATTACATACATTTTCAAGTAAATAGTTTGAACAATGGATCTGACGTTATTCCAAATATGTATATAGTTGAGTTTTTAAACAAAAGAAAAAAATCAGGTTTCAATCAAACAAGAAGTAGTTAAATATTTATCGAGCAGAATTAATTTTCAATTAAAAAAAATATAATTTTCTATAAAATAGTTCAATTTTGAGTATAAAAAAATAATTTTCAACCAAAAATGAACAATATAATGTTTAACTCTCAACCAAGTAGTTGATTTTTCAATGAAAAATGATGATTTCTCAACAAAAATGTAATATTTGATAGTTTAATCAAGAAACGATTTTCATTTTAAATAAAAAACAGTTGGATTCATTTTTAATTAAGCGGTTGCATTTTTAACCAAAGAAAATTGATTTTCTACCGAAAAAGACGAGTTTTGAACAAAATATATAAATTTGAACCAAATGACTATGTTATATTTTTTACCAAATAGTCGTATTTTCTGTCAAATAGTTAATTTTTCTACCAAACTTTTCAATTTTCGAGCCGAAAATAAGAATTTTCTGCAAAACATTAAAAATTTTAACAAAAAGTTAATTTTAAACTGAAACAGATTGATTTTTAACCAGACAGTTTCATTTTTAAACAAAGAAGATGAAATTTCTGCAGAATGAGATACATTTTCAAACCAAAAAGTTGAATGTTTAACAAAATAGTGGAATTTTCAATTTAAAAAAGTTTGTTAGTCCAGAAAGAAAAAAAATGTCAATCTAATTTTGGAATTTTCAACCAAGAAGTGTGACTTTCCAACGGAATTGTTGAATTGTCAATAAAATAAAATACATTTTTTAATGCTTGAAACACTGTACGACACTATTTCATACGTATGTCAAGTATGGACGTTTAAAGGGAAAAATAAATAATTATCGGTCTTAATTTTGCTTAATTTAAGTTGCGAATAATGCGATGTGCTGCCAATAAAAGTCTATATTGATCATTTGTTTATGTAATTTTACTAAAAAATCAACAAATAATATCCAATTACACATTTTGATTTACAATTACACTAAATATGATTTAAGGAGAATTCAAAGAATGAAAAAACCTATTTCTTTCTGCCTATAAATGTCTATAGTGTACATTTATAAATCACATTTGTTTATAAAATTAACAAAAAATACCGGTTAACAAATTTGAATGATTAAGTATCACCTGATGGATAAAAACAAGTAATTTTATCGCAGAAATATACTTCACAAACAAAAATCCCTAATTTCATTTCAAAAATCCATAATGTAGATTGTTTGTTAATTTGATTTGTATATAATAATTAGCCGCGCAACTGATAAATGTGTTTTGCTCAAAATAACCCGCGCAATAAATTCAAATGATACTGAACATTTTGGTTAAGTTGAAAAAAAAATAAAATTGCAAATCAAAAACAGCCTAGCACTAAAGTGTCATTTTTTTCAAAATATCCTAAAATTTTTTCAACATGATTTTTATCAGACTTAAAATTTACATCAAAAAATTAAAAGATTTTTTCAATTGAAATGGCCAGACCCTTAATTAAGGATGTTCTAGGTGTACAGTCGAATTAAAAATTACTTAATCTTCAACTTGATTTCTAAAATTTACAAAAAAAAGCCGATTGATTATTGCAATAAATTTTAGAAGATAAACCTAACCGTAAATAATAATGTAAATTAGTTGAGATCATAATTATTTATTTAAATGTAGTTATTTGCATATATATGTTTGTTCTTCGGCTTGAGGCAAAGGTTGTAATTTTCCTTCAATTTTAATTTATAAAGCTAATTCTATTCCTTGAAGGCCCACATATATCTCTTTATAATTAAAAGAACAATTTTTCTAACAGGATAATCCAAAATCGGTTAAGAATTAACTTACTGCAAGTTATTTTGAACCTAGTATTTTTTATTTCGCCCCACTTTGAGGCACCCCCTGCGGCGTGCTACCCCTACAGGCATTTACCTACCTTTGCCTAATTGGTAAACGGGCACTGATTATAATTTTTAAGTTTATTTTTATTTTCAAGTTCAACTAGATTTATATGTTCACAGATTAATTTTGACTATTACAAAATAAAATGCCATTGAAAGGGATAAAAGTGATAGAAATGGCAGGACTTGCCCCAGGACCATTTTGTGGAATGGTTCTTGCAGATTTCGGGGCCTCGGTTATCATAGTAGACAGAGTAAGTCTAATACAATCTATAATTCGGTATCTTCTACCTATCAATTTTCACAATTACCAGAACTTTGTTTATATCTTAAAACCGTTTTTTTCACTTGTAGATTGAAGGTGCATTTAGCCATGATTGCTTAAGAAACGGGAAAAGATCTATTGCTTTAAATTTAAAAACTGAACAAGGGGCTGAAATATTAAAGAAATTAACCAGCAAAAGCGACGTGATAATAGATCCTTTTAGAAGAGGTCTGTATAAAATAAAGATTATTCAATACATACAGGGATCACAGCGCAAACTGAACTCAAAAAATTAGTCAAAGTACAAAAAAGGGTTTCGTAGCCTATTAATGGCATTAATTAAGTCGTTTAATCCTCCCACTCCCTTGCTTCCCCCACCCTACTCCCCCTACACACCCTTTCTTACCCTCCCCTCACCTCACCTTTCGGTGCCCCTTCCCAACCTTTACTTCCCCTCCTCTTTGCTTCCCCAGCTAACGCTCCCCTTCCCTTACTTCCCTTTCCCCGTCAACACTTTCCTTCCACTATTCACTCTCATTTCTAATAATTTCCCCTACTTCCCCTCATTTACACTAACTTCTCCTCATTTCTCCTCAATTCCCATACTTCCACTCCTAACATTTTCGTTACCCCCACCCCTCATTTCCCCTAATCTCTCTTCCCACATTTCCCCTCACTCCGCTAACTTACAATCTCCTCATTTCCCCTGCTTCTTCTCCCCTAATTTCCCTACTTTTACTAATTCCCCTCATTTAGCTTCACGTCCTCTAATTCCCCTCCTCTTACTCCCCCAGTCCTATTTTCCCCTACTTCCCTTCCCCTCATTTCCCTCGTTTTCCCTAATTTTCGTGCCATCATTTTTCTTTATTTCTTTTGTTTATCCTAATTCTCCTCCCATAATTTCCCTCGTTTTCCCTAATTCTCCTCCCATAATTTCTCCTTACTTCTCCTGCTGCCCCTCCCATCATGTCCCCTCTCTCCGGCTGCTTCCACTCCCATCACTTTCCCTACTGCTCCTCCCTTAATCTCCCCAAATTTCCCCTGCTTCACCTACTTTCTCTCCCGTACTTTCCATCCAATAATTTTCCCTCGCTTCACTAATTTATTTCGCTTTTTTCATTTCCCTACAACCTACCATCCCCTTATTTCCCCTACTTCCCCTCCCCTAATTTTTCCTGGTTTGCCTAGTTGCCCTCCAGTACTTTCCCTCCCCTAATTTTTCAATCATTTTCCCTACTTCCGCTCCCATAATTTCCCTTTACTTCCCATAACTTCGCCTCCCCTTATTTCCTCTTAATTTCTCTATTTCCCCTACTTTTCCTCTCATCAGTTCCCCGGTCCCCCTCATTTGCCTTATTTTCCTTCTCCTTATTTCCCCTTCCAGCAGTTCCCGTCATTTCCCCTCGTTTTTCTTAATTTTACTTCCCCTTACTTCCCCTCGCTTCCCCTACTTCCCCTCCTTGAAAAAAAGTAAGAAGGACGGATGGACGGACACGTGGCCGAAACTATAAGGGTTTCTAACCAGGGCTACGAGACCCTAAAAAGGGGAAATGGAATAATTTTTCACGAAAAAGTGAAAAACAGGGGAAAGACTTAACATTTATTTTTACATGGAGAAAAAAGCAACAATCTTTTTATAAGAAAGTTAATATTTTTAAATAATTTAAATGATTTTTTAATTATTTCTGCCATTAGAGAATTTATTTTTAAAAGTTATATTTACTTAAGTAGCTGGAAATCCATTCACGGCGATATAAAAAAGTCCGACAGAAAATGAATTTTGTTAAATAAACAATTTTTATATGTTTAAAATCGTTCTCATATTCTAAAATATTTTCCTTTTAAAAAATTCCATAATTAATAATGTAATCGTGATATATACAAGTGAAATTAAATATTTCTTTCCAAGATTGGTCATTTTGTTCTTACTTAATAAATATTTTGAATGTAAATTTGAAACCACACTTCACAGTGCTATTAAACTAAAATTAAAAATAGTTTAAGTGCCTGCAATATTTTACATTGCAAAAAAATGTAATTTGTATAATTTTAGCGAAAAAATATATATGTTCAACCTCCCTACAGTGAATAATACCACCTGTCTACACTGGATAATTATTTTAAAATAGTAATGTATGTAAAATAATTAGTTCAATTAAATTAAATGTTAAGACACTATATGTGCTAATATATCGAAAATAAAATTATTTTTATTTTATTTGTGCTCTTAATTTATCCACTCTAGGTTGCGTTATACACTGTAGGGAGTTTCCCCTCATATTTAAAGTTTTATTTAAATCGTTAATAGTTTAATTTAAAATCGATCAAATAAACATCGTAAGTTTTGTATGGTAAGATTTAAAAATAAAATTTGAGACTGCTCAACATTCCTGTTAGAGGAGTCACGTTAGACGTTAAAAATGAAAAATCTCAGAACCCGACGGTAATCCACCGATTTCAATTAAACCTTTTGCATTGTATCATCTACAGTGTCCCAAAAGGCGTCTTTGACTTCCCTCGGATCGCTATCAACTGGGGCGTAGGACGCTATGATGAATAATCTTCTGATTCCTACCTTCATTCTAGCCCACAACAATCCAGGAGATACAAAATCATGATCTTTGAGATGCTGTCTTGCTTTTTCATTCATAATTAAACCGACCTCTTGACTACCATGTGATTCACTACCTACTCCTGACCAGATTTCAAAACCGCCTTTCAACACCCCATTTTCTATGATTCTACATTCGCGACCTTTTTTCTTCGTCTCGGGTACACATAATAGTATATTATACGCCGAGATGCATAATGAGGGACTTTACGCGACGAGCGGCAATGCTCGCAGGACGATCGAAGCCGATGCGAGATAAGTCCTGCCTGCGAGCATTGTAAGCTAGTCGCGTGAAGACCCGAATTGTGCGCATTGGCACACATACTATTTTATGTAAAGACGCTGCATTTACAAGTTTTGTTGCGACAGCGTAGAGGCCGTAGAGCGTAGAGTATCGTGATGTTGTACATTACGATACAGCGGAGTGTAATGTGAAGAGTGATCGTCGCTGTATCGTAATGTACAATATTACGATACTCTACGCTGTCGCATAAAAACGCGATTTTGCACCGGAGTCACATAAAATATCTAGTTTCCTTACGTGCATAGTTTCTCGTAGTTCTCTTACTTTCAGATCATTCACTCCTCTAGTAAAAAATGAGCCATTTCATTTTTTATTGTCCAACAATTTTTAAAGAAAGTAGAACCATAAATAAACAAATTCTTAAATTTTTGCGTGATTAAGACGTCTTTGGTATCTTTGAAATCTTTGCAATTTTTTGAAATGTTTATAAATTCGTTGATAGCTCTTGAAGTACTTAAAATCTTTTTGAAATCTTGAACTTTCTGAGAAATCTTTTGGAATATTTTCTCTAACAAATAGGCGTGTCACGAAAATCTCGAAAACATTGTTGTCGCTTTTCCTTAATTAGGTATTTTCACCTCAACCACCAGCTAACTTCACTTCGTTGATTGCTAAGGGGAAAACAAGGGACCAAATGCATGTGACAAAACTTTATTTTTGTAATATCTTCGTAATGAATAATTATTATTATCATTTTATTATGTCATTAAATAGTTCTTAAAAAATAAAAACTATTTTTCCAAAACACTTATGTAAAAAAAATAGTTTTTGCAAAGATATTAGCGATATTGGGCAAAAATGGACCGAATCCCATGCATTTGGTCCATTGTTTTCCCCCTCAGCACTCGACGAAGTGAAGTTAGCTGGTGGTTGAAGTGAAAATACCTAATGCTGATTTTTGGTAATTTAAAAAACTCTAAGGAAGGAATGTTGCCAAATTCACACATATAATGAAGAATTGAGTTTCAGTTGATTGAGATTAATTAATTTGAAATTTTAGTATTACATTTCAATCAAAATAATTAATTTCCAACCAAGAAAAAGGGAATTTTTAACAAAATAGTTAAATTTTAATCAAACTGATAAATCTTTGATACAAAAAGTAATAAGTTCTAAACAAAAAGTGTAATAATTGATATTTCCACACCAAAAGTTTTTAATTTTCAATAAAGAACTGTTAAATTAAACCAAAAAAATGCATTTTTAACAGAAGAGTTGAATTTTCAACCAAGAAAGATTTTTCAATCAATAAAGAAAAAAAAACTCTCATCCAAAATGTTGAGTTTATAAGTCATAAGGACGAATTTTTGAAAAAAAAGTTGAATTTACAACCCAAAAATATACATTTTCTACCAAAATAATTGTATTTTCGACTAAAAAAAACGAGTTTTCAACCAAATAAGGGAATTCTCGACTGAAAAAGATTAATTTTCTAGCAAAAATGAAATAGCTACATTTTTAGTGAAAAAAAATTAATTAAAAAAAAAGAAGAATTTTCAATAAAATTTGTTGGATTTTTAGCCAATGAAATTAACTTTTAACTCAAATTATGCATCTTCAACCAAAAGAATTATTTTTCAACGAAATAGTTTAACTTTCAACCCAAAAGATGAATTTTCTACCAAAAAAAGACAAATTTTCAACAAAATGGATTAATTTTTAACTAAATAAAATGAATGTTTGAAAGAAATAGTTACATTTTCAACCAAGCATATGATTTTTCAACCATAAGGATTAATTTTCTATTAAAAAGATTAAATTTCGACGAAAAATTGAAAGGTTAGATTTTTAGTTGAAAAAATTGAGTTTAAAAAAAAACTAATTTTAAATCAAAGAAATGAAATTTTAACCAAAAAGCTTAAATTTCTACCACCAAAGAATAATTTTTAATGAAATACATAAATTTTCAACCAAATATTTTAATTTTTAATAGAATTTTTAACCAGAAAGGTTATATTGCTACCAAAAAAAGAATAGTTCAATTTTAAGATAGAGAAATATTTTAAATCTTTAAAATCATTGAAATCTTTTAAATATATGTGAAATTTTTGAAATTTGTATGAAAACTTTGAAATATTCGTGAAATATTCTTTCTGAAATCTTTTAACATCTGGTATACTTTTTTTAAAAGCTATACAAATCTTTGAAATCTTTTTAAAGTTTTAAAATCTTTGGAAATCTTTGTGAAATCTTTTAAATCTGGCGCACATGCCTTTTTCAAATCTTTGAAATCCTTGCAATATTTATGAAATGTTCGGAATCTTTGAAAAATGTTTGTGAAATGTTCGAAATCTTTGAGAAATATTCATGAAATTTTTCCTAAATCTTTGTTTGTGAAATCTTTTTTATTCATTGAAATCATTGAATTATTTGGAATCTTAGTGAAATCTTTTCAAAACTTCTAAAATGTTTTGAAACCTTTTCAAATCGTTTGAAATCATCGAAATGTTTTAAAATCTTTGAAATCTGGTTTACTATAACCCTTTTTCAAATCTTTGAAAAAGTCTAATTTTCTATCAAAAAATAAAATTTTTCAACAAAATACATCACGCCTCCTCAGAACCAAGTTTCACTTAAAAGAGCAGGCTAAAGTTTGTACCCCAGAAATTATGTTTTGGGATGCCTTCTGAGTATTTTTACCGAATATGAAAAAAATCGTTAGGCCCCCTTTTAAAATAACTCGATATTTGTTGTTTTTTGGTCGATTTGTGTTTTTTTTTTTCGAAAGGAACAAATAATAAGTAAAGTTTTCTCTGATAAAAACTTTCAATTTTGCGTCCAAAAAAAGTTCCAACGTGATTAATATTGATTGACTTTCCCCTCCCTTTTAGATTTTGAAAAATGTGTAAGTCATCAGTTTTCTTTAAATTCTACGTCTTTGGTTCATTTTACGTAAAACTTATAAACAGCAAAAAAAAAGTTAATAAATTTCTGAACAATTTTAAAAAAAGAAGAATATTCTGGCATAAATAGTTCTGAAGTTATGACGTGTCGAAGAGATTTTTCAGTGAAAAACACGTTAAATATTTTTCTTTTTGAATAATATCTACTCCCCTATACATCCTACATGAAAGTTGTATGAAAATGAATTAAATCAAATTAAATTATCCTTAAAACTAAAAAAATAAATTGATTCTAGCTCTTACAGAACACCAGTTATAGTCTCTTATAGCAGGCTGCTATTTGTGGAATTCTTCTTACAAGTTAAATCATCAAATTATTGTAACTGTTTTAATACATTTAAAATATATAAAGTAACAATAAGGGATCTATAAATTTTTTCTAAATGATGATTTTTAAAACTATTTACTTCTGACAGTTTTCTGTTCCAAGCACCAGCGTTAAAGAAAATCGCGTAAAGTAGTGATGCAATACATACGAAATAAGTTTTAAATAAAAAATGCGATCTATAATAAAGTTCCACAAAAGGCAGCCTGCTATAAGAGACTATAACTAGTTATCTGTAGGAGCTAAAATCAATTATTTTTTATAGTTTTCAAGATAATTTAATTTGCTTTAATTCGTTTTCATATAACTTTCATGTAGGATGTATAGGGGACAAGATATTGTTCAAAAACGAAAAGATTGAACATATTTTTTACTGAAAAATTTCTTTCAGACGTCATAACTTCAGAACTATTTATGCTAGAACATTCTTCTTTTTTTTTAATTGTTCAGAAATTTATGAAATTTTTTTTGCTGTTTAGAAGTTTTACGTAAAATGAACCAAAAACGTAGAATTTAACTAAAAGGGAGAAGAAAATCAATCAATATTAATCACTTTGGAACTTTTTTTGGACTTAAAGTTGAAAAATTTTATCACAGAAAACTTTACTTATTATTTGTTCCTTTTGAAGAAAATCACATAAATCGATCAAAAAACAACAAATATCGAGTTATTTTAAAAAGGGGCCTAACGATTTTTTCACATTCGGTAAAAGTACTCAGGAGGCATCCCCAAAACATAATTTCTAGGGTACAAACTTTTGGTTCTAAGGAGGCGTGACATGAATCAATTTTCAACAGAAAACGAAATAGTTACATTTTCAATTAAAAAAATTAATTTTCAACCTAACTGATGAATTGTCAATTACAATGATAAATCTTCAACTGGAATAGGTAAATTTTAAGCCAAAAAGATGATTTTTCAACTAAAACAATGAATCTTCAATTGAAATAGTTGAATCTTCAACAACAAGAAATTCATTTTTACTAAAAAAGATAATTTAAAAATGCTTTTTTTTTTTAATTTCTTTGGGCGATTGCAGCCGTGAAAAAATTTACTTTCAAAATTGGAAACAGTAGAGTTGTAGAGAATGCTTTCCCCGAAAAAATAAGCCATCATTTATTAAAATTAAACCATTTTTCAAAAATTGATAAGAAGCGATAGAGTATAAAAATTCAATTGCAAAAACATTGTTCAAATAATTTTTGTTTGTAAGCTATGATATTTTTCCATTAAAAATAATATTTTTTATTTGCAACTACATCAATAGTATTATTATATTGATTCTTAAAATCATAGCAAAACTATTTTGTTCAGAGATCTGATTTTTAGCAGGAGGGCGATTTTATTTCAAAAATTAGTATTTGTTTACTTTCGTGGCGATTTATGCAGAAGCATAAATGAACAAATTATTATTTTTTGCAAACATAGACGTCTTTGTGAAATCTTTTTGGATTTCTGAAATTTTTTGTAAAGTCTTTGAAATCCTTCACATCTTTAAAAGGTTTGTGCAATTTTTTGAAATCTTTATGAAATCTTTAAAAAACATTTTAAATCTTTGAAATATTTAGAAATATTTGAAATCTGGTGTGTGTATCGTCTTTGAAATCTTTGGCACTCTTGTTTATTTTTTAAATCCTTATGAATTCTTTGAAATATTTGTGAAATCTTTTGTATTCGTTTGAACTCACAGGAATATTTGAAATCTCTATGAAATGTTTGAAATCTTTGTAAAATCTTCCTTTAATAATTGTTTTTGAAATCTTTTCTGTTTATTTGAGATCATTGAAATCTTTTGAAATCTTCTCAAATTTGTTCAAACCTTTTGAAATCGTTTAAAATCTTTGAAATGTTTTGAAATCTGGTGTACTGTATCCTTATTGAAATATTTGAAATTCTTGAAATCTTTTGAAATCCTTGTGAATTCTTTGAAATATTTGTTGAAATCTGTTCTAATTGTTTTAAATCAGTAAAATATTACAAATCTTTGTGAAATCTTTTGAAATCTTCTAAAAAACGTTGAAATTTTTGTAAATCTTTGAAATGTTTTGAAATCTTTGAAATCTGCTGTACTACACCCTTTTTAAATCTTTATAATTCTTGTATTCTTTTGAAATCTTTATGACATTTGTATGAAATCTTTGAAATATTTGTGAAATCTTTTGTATTTATTTTAAATTATTAAAATATTTGAAATTTTTGTGAAATCTTTTGAAATCTTAGAAATCTGGTTTACTATACCCTTTTTAAAACCTTTAAAATCCTTGAAATTTTATGAAAATCTTTGAAATATTTGTGAAATCTTTCTGAAATCATTTGCATTTGTTTGAAATCACTGGAATATTTGAAATCTTCTAAAACATTTTGAAATCGTTTAAAATCCTTGACATTTTTTTAAAGTTTGAAAATCTTTGTGAAATGTTGGAAATCTTTGTAAAATTGTTGAACCCTGGTATACATGCCTTTTTCCAATATTTGAAATCCTCGAAATCTTGATGAAATGTTCGAAATTTTTGTGAATTTTTTGAAATCTGGTATACATGCCTTTTTCCAATATTTGAAATCCTCGAAATCTTGATGAAATGTTCGAAATCTTTGGAGAATTTTTTTGAAATCTTTAAAATCGAGTGTATACGCCTTTTTAAAATTTTGGAAATTCTTGAAATCTTTGAAATCTTTATGAAATAATTGCTTTTGAAATCTTTCGATTGGTTGAAATCATTTAATTAGTTAAAATCTTTGTGAAATCTTTTGAAATATTCCAAAACATGTTGACATTTTTTTAAATCTTTGACATTTTTTGAAAATATTTGAAATCTGGTTTCCTATACCCTTTTTTAAATCTTTAAACTGCTTGAAACCTTTTAAAAGCTTTAAAATCTTTGTGAAATATTCAATATCTTTGTGAAATCTTTTGAAATCTTCTAAATAATTTGAAATCGTTTCCACTCTTTGAAATATTTTGAAACCTTAGAAATCTGGTTTTACTATGTATACCCTTTTAAAAATCTTCAAAATCCTTGATTTATTTTGAAAGCACCCAAAATCTTTGTGAAATGTTCGATGTCTTTGTAAAAAAAAATTTAATCTGGTGTACACGCCTTTTTAAATCTTTGAAATTCTTGAAATCTTGATGAAATGTTCGAAATCTTTGGGAAATTTTTGAAAATCTAGTCTGCACGCCTTTTTTGAATCTTTAAAATTCTTGATATCTTTGAAATGTTTGTGAAATCTTTCTTAAATCATTGTTTGTGAAATATTTCGTATTCGTTGAAATCACTGAATTATTTGAAATCTTTGTGAAATCTTTTGAAATCTTTTATATTTGGTACACTGTACTCTTTTCAAAATTTTTGAAATCCTTTAAATCTTTTGAAAGTTTCAAAATCTTCATGGAATTGTTGTGAAATCTTTCAAATCTGGTGCACACGCCTTTTTTAAATCTTTCTAATCCATGAAATCTTTATGAAATGTTCAAAATCCTTAACAAAATGTTAAAATCCTTTTAAATATTTGAAAATCTTCGAAATATTTGAAAATCTTCTGTAATCTTTAGAAATATTTCGTAACCTTTTGAAATCTGGTGTACACATTTAAAAACCGGGTGGTCAACGCCTCGAAAAATCCGTTGTATAGCCGTGACTCATTCTAATTCTAAACCTGAATTGACATATAAATTTTTAACTAATAATTTTGATAATTTGTAAGTTGAATATAAAAAAACTGTATACTTTAACATTATATATTAGCAGAGAAGAAATTAAAAACTTATAGAATTATTGACAATATTAAAGTCTGTCCATTGCAATCTATAAAATAATTAATACTGCAGTCTACAAAAAGTGCCCGGAAATCTCTTTAGTTATTCTGTAATGATGAAAAGATAAATTATATCTTAATAAATAAAAAACTTTTGAGTAGCAAGATTTCTTCTAAACGAGGTGCTTCTTTCATAATACACAAAATATTTTGATTATTCTTCACATTTTAATAAAATAACTGTTGTTTTAAAAGCAAAAAAATCACTTCAAATTCAAGGTTTTTGTGAAAAATTCAAAGAGATTTGAAGGTTTTTAAGATTTAACAAAAATTCAAGAATTCCAGGTTTTCAAGATCATTGGACGACCTGACTTATTTTTGAAGGCCGTGTGTGTTTAGGTTCTTCGTAATTCGGGGAGCGTAGAACAAATATTTTGAATTAGCCCAGGTAAACTGGAAATTCGGTGAGCAAAGAACAAATATTTAATCGAGTGTTTGAGCTGAGGGAAACAAATTTGTGGGTTGACATCCGAAATAAGTGGATTTTTTTAAATCGTTTAATATCTTCTGTTCACATTTTTTATTTGAAAATTCAAAAAAATGTACTACTGGTTCATAAATTCAGGCAAATTTTTTATATGTACTGTTTTTATTATTAAAAAATGATGAAAAGAAATTTTTGTTTTAATTTGTTGCTCAATTTAGAATTTTTTGGAAATTGCGGAAGAAAATTTTTTTTATTGAATTATATACACACATTTATAAAAAGTTGAATGTGTCGAAACGAAAATGTCTTCAGCTTGAACCAAAAAAAACGTTATTTTTCGCTTAAGCGGAAAATTTTTTTTATGATTTAGTTAGCTTAGTAATTTTGGGAGTTTGAAATTTTTTTAAAGGTTTTAAATACCACGAAAATTTTTTTCGAATTAAGAAAAATAATAACATATGTTTATTTGGTCAAAGCGGTAGAAATTGCAGATTCAACCTATTCATCTTTTTCCAAAAAAAGTGTATATTTAATTCAATAAAAACAATGTTTTTTTTTATTTTTTTAATTTCTAAACTAGGAAAATTTTGTTTTTCATTTCTAATTTTGTATTATTGATCACTAGCAAAAATTGTAGATATGAAAAATGCGTCATCATTTTTGAATGAATATAGGAAATTGTTTTGCACTTTGAAATAAAAAAGAGAAGAGAAAAAGTTAAGGGATTTCAAATCTTTTTTTACTTTTTTTTCGGACGTCAAACAACAAATTTTTCCCCCTTAGGTCAAACGATTTGGTTTTTTATATCATATTCACTCGGCCAACACACGCTAAAATTCAATTCCGAATATGTTCGGATCAAAAAAGATTTGCTATTTTAAATGTTTATAAATAAAGGAAATTTGCATGTTACACTAATGTTCCAAAACTCGTTCTTTAGTAGAAAAACTGAAACTTTTTATCGACTAAACCATTTAAAAGCAGTCTTTTATTATCGTTAGAAGAGCACTAAAAGTTCCAGTATTTTCCAGTTTCGACAGACGACAGAAAACTATATGAAATTTCACATACTCTAAAAGTCACCGTATCTAACAAAATTTAATAAAATTTTAATTACGGTGAGAATTTTCCACAAAATTTATCCTCAAATTATAAAACTAGAGTTCAACTAATTTACGCCAACTGTTTCTTAAATTTATCTTAAAATTGCAAAAAAAATCGTAAATTGTTAGTTTGTTTCAGATATATGTATCTCAGAAACTTTAGTAATTTTGAGCTGAAAGTTTCGAAATTTATATAATTGAAATTAAAAAAAATATATGAATTTTGCGTTAAAGTTACTGAATTTGTCTAAATCTAGCTTCATTTAACGAGTAATGTTACTGAATAAAACTACCGACGCATGTTTCCTAAAATGAAGGTCAGAATTTCTAACAGTGATTGCGATACTTTTGATTGTTTATGACAGATTTTAATAAATTTTAAATATTTCGAAATAAGATTTAAAAAAAAATCTAGAGATTTAAGAAAAGATTTCATAAGATTTTGCCTCTATTTTTATTTTCTGAGAAAAAATGTTAAATTTTTAAATATAGAATCTTTGAACTTTTGTACGTGAATAAATTCACTATTTTAGAAATATTTCGAATAATGAAAATGCCAAAAGATTTCAAATATTTCACAAAAATGATAATTTGAGAGAAAAAAATTTCTGCCAAGTTATGAGTACTTTTTTTTTTAAATTTGTACTTCTATAAGAAAGATATCCTGATGTGAATTTCATGCTATTTTTGAAATATTTTTCTAAAAATTTTCTAAACTATTTTTCTGGACAAGAGAATTTTTGGTTGAAAAATTTAATTTTCATATTTTTCTTATAAACTTGCAATTATGTTAAGTCATACATTTTTAAAGAATAAATACTTATTTTTTCGGAAAACAACCTTAAATTTTCAAATTGATTAAATATTGAGGTCCCGGTTTCAGAAAGGTTATATCAAAATTTTCCCTAAATTTATTCAAAATTATGTAAAAATTTGATATATAATGTGAATAAAATTAAAGGTCAATTCCATTTTAAATCAGATAAAATTTCAAGAAAAGTTTAATGTCATGGTATCAGAATGATTTAGTATTTGGATATCATTCTACGGTAAAAATAAAGGAACCCGTATTTTATAGATAAATAAAAAAAATATTTTGGATTTTTTACAATGCAAATTCTCAAAAATTGGCAGAAAGTTTTTTCAAAATGTAATATTTTCCGAAGGAGCGTAGGCATTCGGGATTTTATTTTTTTATTCGACATGGGAATTTTTATTCTTTTAATTGAATCAAAAAAAAAAAATTTATGTTTTAAAACATTACTAAAGGACGGCCGTTTCTTTAAAATTCTTAAAAGTAGAATTTCTCAAAAACCCCACTTTTTTAAATTAAATTTTTTGTTTAGAAATAGCTGGCAATATGTACTATACATGATATAATATGTACATGCCTGAGTTTTTGTGATAATTGTAGAAAAATCGAATTCTTGAAGTTTTTTCGGAACGAACGAAAGGTACAAAAATATGTTCATATAAAAGTTGAATCATCTAGAAAAGTTCTACAAAAAACACTTCCTACTCTTGTGTTATATCTTGCATTGTTTACAAGAAAAAATAAAAAATTATATTTGAAAAAAGGTTCAGTCCGCATAAAACTAATAGGAAGGCTGTTTTAAATTAGTAGAAACTTTTTCAAAATATTGGAAAAAATAAAAAGGTGGGATTTTCCTAAAAAACTTTGTTTCATGTTTTCAAAATTCAATGAAAAAAATAAATAGGGCTAGCTAGGACCAACTAAGCTTTTCAATACAAAAATTTATAGTACACATTACCAGCTATTTCCAAAAAAAAATACAAATTTTAAAAAGTGGTGTATTTGAGAAAATTTACTTTCAAGAATTTTAGACAAACCGTCACCATTTTTTTATTTTTCAAAGATAAAACCTTAGTTTTCTAATGAAACACGTCAAATGCGATTTATTTTTGTTTCTTTTTACAATATAATTAGTAGTTATATTGTAAACAATATTTTTTTGGTTCAAATTTTTTTTTTCAACTGAAAATTGAACTATTTCATTTTTGTGAAGATTTCTATTTTTTATTCAAAAATTCATGTATTTTGTTGAAACATCGTTTTTTGGTAGAAAATTCAGATTCTTGCTAGACAATTCATCTTTTTGGTTTTAATTGATTGATTGATTGAATAATTTTGTTGAAACTTTATGTATTTTGTTAAAAATTCGTTAAAAAATCCTTGTTTGAAATTTCAACTATTTGGTTGCAAATTCATGTATTTTGTTTAAAAAAAAGTGTTTTTTATTAGAAAACAATCTTCTTGCTTGAAAATTCTACTATTTGGTTCAAAATTAATGTACTTTGTTGAAAATTAAACAATCTCGTTTAAAAAAAATCATTTTTGGTTGAAAAATCAACTGTTTTGTTACAAATTCGTCTTTTTGATTAGGGATTCAACTATTTTGTTGAAAATTCGTTTATTTCAGAAATTATTTTTTTAAATGAAAATTTAACTATTTCCTTTTTGATAAAAATTCTATTCGAAAATTCATGTATTTTGTTGAAATATCGTTTTTTTTATAGAAAATTGAGATTCTTGCTAGACGATTAATTTTTTTGGTGGAAAACTCAACTATTTTGTTGTAAATTCCACTATTTGCTTAAAAATTAATGTACTTTGTCGAAAATTAAATAATTTTGTTCAAAAGAATCCTTTTCAATTAAATTATTCTATAGTAAATTCGTTTTCTTTTTGGTTAAAATTTATTTGTTCAACTGAAAACTTAACTATTCCATTTTTGGTGAAAAATTTATCTTTTTAGTTAATAATTGAACTATGTATAGTTTAAAATTTAAGGTACAATTCCAAATAGATAAATTCTCTAATTTCTTTTAAACTCCGTATATGCATATGTATTTTGATGCGTGATTACAAATATATTTTCATGGTGAAACCATGAAAAAACCCATAAAAATCATGGTTTTTTGCATTTATCTCAGCCAATACGCAAAATTTCGACAAATTTTGTGAATGATCACATATACAATTTTGGTTAAATCTTATACCCGTTTCCAATCGAATGATTAAATTCATCAGATCTATTGAATTTTTCCAAAAATCGACCTGAAATCTTTTAAATCTATCCGAAATCTTTGCGAAATATCTGAAATCTTTGTAAAATCTCTGGGAAATCATTGTAATATTTCTGAAATCTTTTAAATCCATCCGACACCTTTGCGAAATATTTGAAATCTTTGAGAAATCATTTTAATCTTTCTCAAATCTTAGGGAATAGTTGTGAAATATTTGGTAATATTTGCGAAATATTAAAAAACATTGTGAAATATTTGGGAAATCATTAAAATCTACCCGAAATCTTTGCGAAACTTTCGAAATCTTTTTGAAATTGTTGGCATATCATCGAAATCTTTGCGAATTGTTAAATCTATCCGAAATCTTTGAGAAATCTTTGTGAAATCTTTGGGAAATCATTGAAACCTTTGTGCAGTCTTTAAAATCTTTGTGAAATCTTTTAAACCTATCCGAAATCTTTGCGAATTATTTGAAATCATTATGAAATCTTTGGGAAATCATTGAAATCGTTGTGCACTCTTTGAAATCTATCTAAAATCTTTGTGAAATAATTAAAATCTTTGGAAAATCATTGTAATCTTTGTGAAATCTTTTAAATATATTCGAAATCTTTGTGAAATATTTAAGATCTTTGTGAAATTTTTGGGATACCATTGAAATCTTTGTGAAATGTTTTAAATCTATCCGAAATCTTTGAGAAATATTTGTGAATTCTTTGTGAAATCTTTGGAAAATTATTTAAACGTTTGTGTAGTCTTTGAAATCTATCCGAAATCTGTATGAAAGCTTTGTGAAATCTTTGGGAAATCATTGAAACCTTTGTGCAATCTTTTTTTTATATCTGTATTTATTTTTGTTATCATTTATTATTGACTATTTATTGTTTATTTATTATTCATGAATTATGTAAAATTTTTACATAGTATAATATTATTAGAATATGTACAAATTGTGCCATTCCATATGATAAGTCTATGTCCCTGTCCCCATTTAGAACAAAAAGGCTCCACCGCTTCTGGCGTATTGGCTGAGATAAACGCAAAAAGCCTGAATTTTATGGGGTTTTCCATGAAAATCGACGTGTCACTAATTTTCTCGTAAACTATCACTCGCCGAAAAAAATGTATGCAACAAAAACAGTGTATCCCAATGTGACCTACAACTTTTGTTTGGGACATTTTGCGAAACTTTGGGTATTGGGTGATATTAACGCAAGAAACAATGTTTCTCATGTTTTTTTCTAATTTTTTCACCATGAAAATCGACAATTTTCACTATCATATTCGTAATCTGCACGTCAAAATGCATAAGGATACGGAGTTTAAAGGAAGTTTGAGAATTGAGAAGAAGGTTGAAAATTCATGTATTTTGTCAAAAATTCGTATTTTTTTATATAAAATTATTCTTGACGTTACGAAATTCGACTAATGGGTTGAAAATTCATGTACTTTTGTTTTCAAAAATTGAGTTTTTTGGTAATAAATAATCTCCTTGCTTAAAAATGCCACTATTTGGTTAAAAAATAATTATCTTTGTTGAAATTGAAACAATTTTGATAAAAATTATCCTTCTTGGTTGAAAAGTCAACTGTTTTATTGAAAATTCACCTTTTTGGTTAAAGATTCAACTATTTTGTTTAAAATTCGTTTATTTTTGGTTGAAAATTAATTTTTTTAACTGAAAATTTAACAATTCCATTTTTTATTGTAATTTATTTTTTCATGTGAAAAATCAACTATTTCGTTGGAAATTCATGTATTTTGGGAAAATTAGTATTTTATAGTATAAAATTAATATTCTTGGTTGAAAATTCCACTACTTGGTTTAAAGTTGAACAACTTTGTTAAACAGTAATTTTTTTATTAGAGATGCCTAATTTTAGTTGAAAATTTGTCTCTCACGGGTTGAAAATTCAAAGTTTTTGTTGAAAATGTTAGTTGCTTGTTTTCTTAAAGTTAGTTTTTTGAATTGAAAATCTAACTTGCATTTTTGGTTGAAAATTTATATTTTTAAAGGAAAATTCTACTGTTTGGTTGAAAATTAGTATTTTTTGTTAAAAAATTAATCGTCCTGTTTAAAAATTCATATTTTTGATTAAAAATTCCAATATTTGGTTCAAAATTAATTGTCTTTATTAGAAATTAAACTATTTTTCTCAAAGTTATCCTTTTTGGTGGAAAAGTCAACTGTTTGGTTAAAAATTAGTTTTTTTGAAAAATTTGAATGAAAATTTATTTTCTTTACCTGAAAATTTAACTGTTCCATTTTTTCTTATAAATTTATCTTTTTTAGTTGAAAATTTATGTATTTCGTTAAAAATTTGTCCATTTTAGTAGAAAATTAATATTCTTGGTTGAAAATTGAACTACTTGGTTTAAAGTTGAACAACTTTGTAATCATTTATTTTTGGACTAAAGATGCATAATTTTAGTTAAAAATTTGTCTCTCTGGTTGAAAATTTAAATATTTTGTTGAAAACTAGTTTTTTTTTGTGAAAAATTATTTTTGTATATTGAAAATGTAGCTATTCCATTTTTAGTTGAAATTTTATGTTTTTTAATTGGAAATTCAATTGGTTGGTGAAAATTCTCATTTTTCGGTAAAAAATTAATCTTCTTATTTAAAAATTAATATTTAATACAATCTTAGTTGAAAATTGGTCTCTTTGGTTGAAAATTAGTTTTTTTTTTCGGTAAAAAATTAATCTTGTGTATTGAAAATGTAATCATTCCATGTTTTGTAAAAAATTTAAATTTTTTTATTGAAAATTCAACAGTTTGGTTGAAAATTCATTTTTAAAAAAAAGTTAATCTTCTTGTTTAAAAATTAATATTTTTGGTTAAAACTTCCACTATTTGGTAAAAAATTAAACAATTTTGTTAAACAGTTTCCTTTTTGTTTAAAAAGTCAACTCTTTTGTTAAAAATTCATTTTTTTTCAGTTGAAATTAAATTTTTTAAATGAAAATTTAACTATTCCATTTTTGGAGACAATTTTTTCTTATTTATGCTAGTTGAAAATTAAATTATGTATGGTTGATAATTTTCTTTTTTAGTTCAAAATTCAAATACTTTGTTGAAAATTCGTCTTTTTCGATAAAAAATTAATCTTCTTGGTTCAAATTAAACTATTTCGTTTAAAATTTATCTATTTGTATTTAGGGGTAATCCCGAGTAATACAATTTGCCCCAATCCGTTTTCCCCCTCGATTTATCATCATAAAAAACTCTTTTTTATGATACATGTATCAAAATAATAGGTATATTTATGAAATATACAATACCAACTTTAAAAAGTACCGCGCGTAGTCACGTGATAATGAGGTATTTCGGGTTGGTGGGAGAAATCCAAGATGTCTGCAAGCCGAGGGTCAAACAATAATACCAATTGCATGAGACAAGACTTCATTTTTTTAATAACTTAGAAAAAAATGATTTTTCACAATAAATAATGATTTTATATATAATTAAATAGCTTTTTCAAAATGAAAAATAATATACAAATACACTTGTAGTAAAAATCGGGACGACTGAAAAATACCGAAAAAAAATTTCCGACACTGTAAAATTCCCGAATTTAACCAATTCATAACAATTGTTATAAATATTATTTATTTATTAAAAATAAAATATTCAAATATTTTAAGTGTTTAAAGTTTCTAAAATTATTGTTCGAATTTTAAATAAGAATATTTGAAAGAAAAATATATTTCCGGATCCAAATTTTTTGACGAATGAAAAATCCTGAAAAATAAAATTCCTGAGATTGTAAAATTCCCGAATAATCAAATTTCCTGATTATAAAATTCCCGAATTGGAAAATTCATGAATAATAAAATTCCCGACAGTTTATATAATACATACATTATACCGAATTTGAAAATTCCCGATAGAAAATTGCCGAATTATAAAATACCCGAACTCGAAAATTCCCGAATTATAAAACTCCCGAAACAACAGAAAAAATTGCTTTTTAACAAATATAATTTATTTATTAAAATACAATAATCAAATATTTGTATAACAAAATTATTCTTGATGTTTAAAGTTTCTAAAATTATTGTTTGAATTTAAAATAATAATAATTGAAAACAATATATTTCGGGAATTTTCTACTCCCTTCTGTTCGCTCGACTTGCATGTATTAGGCACGCCGCCAGCGTTCGTCCTGAGCCAGGATCAAACTCTCCGAAAAAGTACAAAACCGAAGTTTTGTTTTTCGTCAGCGTTTGACTGACTACCTATGATGTTTCATAGGATTTTTTTATAAAACTCGAATTAACAGGTACGTTTTGTCTTGTTTAGTTTTCAAAGATCATCTTCGCCGTTCTTAGCGGCTTTAATAATGTAACATTTCGCTTCATCTTATGTCAACAACTTTTTTAAAGTTTATTTCCCGAAGCGTTTTGTCTTTGTCACCGTGTGTCAGCGACGATTAATAATATATCACGAAAACTTTCTATTGGTCAACGCCTTTTCAAAACTTTTTTTGAAATAGTTTTATTGTGCATCTCAAATCCTTGTCCTGCATACAATCAAGTAACAATCTCGGACAAGGCAGGAGTGTTTGAATTGAGTCGATTATATGTGTTGCCTATTAAACGGCTGAAGCAAGTTGTCATTATTCTTGTAGCAGCCCTTGCAGCTGCAACCTTTTTTTATGTACAAAAGGCACCGCCGCTGTCGGTATTTAAAACAGAACATGGACCCCGAGCCATTTATAAAGGCGAGACTTCCTCAAAACATGTCTCCCTCACTTTTAATATCGGCTGGGGAGATGAGAAGGCTGTTCCTATTTTAAATGTCCTTCGAGAGTACGATATAAAGAACGCTACTTTCTTTCTGTCTGCTTCTTGGGCTGAGCGTCATCCTGATATCGTCAAACAAATTAGAGAGGACGGTCACCAAATTGGCAGCCTTGGCTATGCTTATAAAAATTATAGCCAGCTTGAAGATAGTGAAATCAAGCACGATCTTGTCCGGGCACAAAATTCATTTCAAAAGCTTGGACTAGATGACATTCAACTATTAAGACCGCCAACTGGACAATTTAACGAAAAAGCATTGAAAATTGCCACACAATACGGTTATACCGTTGTTCATTACAGCGTCAATTCACAGGATTGGCTGAATCCAGGCGTCGATCAGATTGTTCAGAATGTAAATGATCGAATGAAAAGCGGAGACATTGTTCTCCTCCATGCCTCAGATTCAGCAACCCAAACCGCTCAAGCCTTACCAGCTATTTTGAAACAACTTAAAGAAAAGAATTTAAAAAATGTGACGGTTGGCGAACTGATCTCCAATACCAAAACAAAGTCATCGGAAGTTAAGTAGCTTTCGCCTTTGAAAAACGCGGCATAGCTAATAACTGAAACGCATTACAGCCTAATAGCGGGAATAGCATTAAATACAGCCAGTCCTCTTCATTGACTCTGAGCGCCGGGAACCATTCTAGCGACGTGATGACGACCATGAGAAACATTGCGGAAACAAATGTTTTCTTAGAGGACTGCTGTTGTTTAAAGTAAGCCACGATCAATGCGAACACACCAATAAAGACAGGCAGCCATAGGTATGGAAGAAATGATTCATTCTCCCCGAAAAACAAAAATCGCAAGTAAGCTAAATCAAACAGTACAAAGATCACAAGAAACAGCTGAATGGTATTCCATAAAGAATGTGACCGGAATATCTCTAGCGCAAACCGGTGAACCGTCAAAAAGACAACAAACCCCATCTGACTAATGACACTAAAAATCATCCCCACACCAATGAACCAAAATAACACAGATGCGATTTCTAGAATGTCAAACGATATAAAAAGCTTCTGATATTTCCCCCACTCCAGCGCAAAGCCTACCACGCTTGTCATGACCGCTCCAACAGCTAGCACAGAGAAGAAAAAACGAACTAAATCCCGACTTTTCATTGAATTGACCCAACCCCTATTTTTGTTATGTATAAATTTACGTGAAACATTCATATTAAAAGTAAGACATGTAACGAAAGGAGCCACAGTATGTCAAAAGGCATCTTGCGTATAATGAGCTGTTTTCTCCTTTTATCTCTAACAGCTTGTGCTCCCAAAACCCAATCCTCATCTAATATGGACTATGACGAAACAAAGAAAATGGTCGTCGATATATTGAAGACAGATGACGGTAAAAAGGCCATTCAACAGTTATTAAATGACGAGGCAATGAATGAAGCTTTGGTAATGGATGAACAAACTGTGAAAAAAACGATAGAGAAAACACTGACTTCTGATAAAGGCAAAGAGTTCTGGAAGAAGGTCTTTGAGGATTCTAAATTTGCCGAGACTTTCGCAAAATCCATGCAGCAACAGCATGAAAAGATGTTAAAACAGTTAATGAAGGACCCTGACTATCAGCAATTGATGATGGATATTCTCAAGGATCCTGAAATGGAAAAGAAATACGGTGAACTGGTGAAAAGCAAAGAGTTCAGAAAGCACTTAGAAAAAGTTATTACGGAAACATTAAGCAGTCCTCTTTATAAGAAGAAATTCGAAGATGAGCTTAAAAAAGCAGCATCTGAAAGCAGTGATTCCGGATCAAAAGGCAGCGAAGAAAGCGGCAGTTAAACATCACCCGAGTGAACATACATCCACTCGGGCTTTCATTATGCTTTTACTGCTAATTGTTCAATGACTTTATTCGCAATGTATTGATACACTTCTCCCGTTGGATGACTCGCATCATAGACAGATGGAGCAAAATCATCTTCATTCCAATCAGGCTGCCTTAAAGGAATTTGACCAAGGACCGATACTCGCAGCTCTTCTGCCAGCTTGTCCCCGCCCCCTTTTCCAAAGACATATTCTTTCTCACCTGTTTTTTTGCTTTCATAATAGCTCATATTCTCAACGACCCCTAGCACCTCGTGATCTGTTTGCAGTGCCATTGCGCCTGCTCTAGCAGCAACGAAGGCAGCTGTAGGATGCGGTGTTGTGACAATGATTTCTTTACAGCTTGGAAGCATTGTATGAATATCAAGCGCCACATCTCCCGTTCCAGGCGGAAGGTCTAATAGTAAGTAATCTAATTCTCCCCACTCGACTTCGTGGAAGAAGTTATTTAGCATTTTACCAAGCATCGGTCCTCTCCATATGACCGGTGCATTTTCTTCAACAAAAAAGCCCATTGAAATCACTTTGACACCAAAGCGTTCCACAGGTATGATTTTTTCCCCTTTAACCGTTGGTCTGACGGTGATTCCCATCATATCCGGTACACTAAAGCCATAAATATCTGCATCAATCAGTCCGACTTTTTTTCCTAGACGAGCTAGTGCTACAGCAAGGTTCACAGACACGGTAGATTTCCCAACGCCTCCCTTTCCACTCGCAATCGCTAAGAACTCAGGCGGATTTTTAGAATTGAGCAAATTTTCTTCCTCATCTTGTGACGGCATAAACCTTTCAAGTGTTTCTTGAGGTAGTTCTTCAAAACGAAGACCTACTGTGTTAGCACCCTCTGCTTTCAAGGCTTTTACGATGTCTTGCTGAAGCTTCATCTGCTCAGCAGTGCCCGTTTTGGCAATAGCCACCTTTAAGCTCACATGTTCTTTTTCAGGCTTTAGGCTGATTTCCTTGATGGCATCCAGCTCACCAAGCGGTATATGAAGGAAAGGTTCGTCCATCTTCCCAACTAGTTTTCTCACATCATCTTGTCCGATCATAGCAGAACCTCACCCTTTATTGAATTCGTTTACAATCCAAGTATATCATACATATCCTTACAATGTCTGTCCTGTTTGCCTGCGTTCAAAAGGAAAAAGCCCCTTATTCAGGCGGCTCTTTTTGCTCTGTTAAATATCTTAAAATGCCTTTATAAATGGATGCGGCTATTTGATCTTGATATTTAGGTGTTGCCAGCTGACCGGCCTCTTTCGGATTGGAGAGAAACCCAATCTCCACAAGAGCTCCTGGTTTTGTCACATTTTGCATTAAATAAATGCCATTGATCCGCTTTGCCTTTCGATCTGTGTTTTCAAGATTATTGCGTAATTCATCTTGTATGAACTTCGCTGCCTTTTCATTTTCTTCATACCTTCCGTAAAAAAACGTCTGTGCGCCGCTCCATTTGTTCGATGGGATCGCATTTAAATGAATACTTAAATAGAGATCGGCTTCAGACTCATTGATGGCTTTTACACGGTTTCTTAAATCCTCTGCTTTCTTCCGGGCATATCCCTTTGTGTTCTTTGATGATAAATCAGAATCATCCTCGCGGGTCATAAGAACAAGTGCTCCCTGCTCCTGTAAATAGTCACGTATCTTCATGGATACATCCAGTGCAATCTCTTTTTCAAGCAACTCTCCTCCTACAGCCCCGCCATCTGGACCGCCATGACCCGGATCTAAATAGATGATCTTGCCGCTCAGAGGCAAGTTCCACGATTTCCACGAATCATCATTTAGAAATTGAAACCTGAATAAGAATAAGAGGACAATAAACCCGATTAAAAACCCTGTCCATTTCAGCTTTCTTTTCATCCCTGTCCCTCCCATACACCATTATTTTATAGATATGGGACAAGGGCTGGAAATATGCTTAGTGCAGTCGAAGCTTATGCCTTTTTTCTGATTCTCGAAAGCCTTCCTGCCACCACATGCTTAAAAACTCCTTCGCAAATGGAGACAGACACGACATCTCCCGCTCCATTCGGAACATATTCCCCCACGATTGCAAACACCCTGCTAGCTCCTCAACCAGCTCATCTTCTTCATGAACTGACCGCTTCTTTATATCATCGAACGATTCACCGTACTTGCTCGACTCACCGTATCTCCCACCTGCTAAAAAAGCTTCAATGGCGAAATCGATGCAGCCATCACTCATAATCCCAGCTGGATCGTCTGCAAATGGAAACAGCTTCTTCGTGAATTTCTCGGAAGCGACCGTCACCTGTTGAAGAGACAATGTACGCAACAGCTTCTTTTCAAGCGTGACATCTCGTTTTGTTTTCAATTGATAAAATGAAAGAACTTCTGCCATGGACTGAACCCCTTTTTTTCTTTGTATTGTTCGTTGGTTTGAACAAAACATGCAGTTCAGTAAATGGAAATCAATGAGCTAATGGATTGGAAAATTGTGATAAGATGAACATTTATATATAGAAAGATTGGAAAAGGGGCAAAATCAATGAAGAAATGGATGTATATCCTGCTGCTACTAACAGTCGTCTTATCTGGATGCAGCAGTCAAGCGACCAAGCAGAAGAGCGACATAAAAGGAATAGAAGACATATCCTTAAAACAGCTTTCCAGGCACAAAAATTCTTACATTGGAGACAACGGAGCAATCGGCGCTATTTTATCAGATCTTCCAGGTAACGTGATTCGTGAGTATGAAATCGTAGATGAAAAAGCGCTAAAAGTGACATATGGCGTGAAGGAAAATGCCACTTATACAGAAGAACAATTTGATGCATTTTGGTTTGATAAGAAGGATACCATTGAAAAAAACTACTTATATAATGCATTGGCACTTTTTATTCTTATCGATAACGTAAAGCAAGTAACACTTAATATGAGCTCTAAAGACGAGCCGTCTGTCACGTTTAAAAGAAAACAGCTAGAAAAAAAGCTCCCTCACTCTTTTAAAGTTTACAAAGACGATACAGCGCTTTGGCAAAAGGAACTGATTGATGGAGTTGTGAAGTCAAAAGAGAAACGTCAAGATGTATACAAAGCGTTTCCCATCAAGAAATAATAAAAACAGAGGGGCGTCACCCTCTGTTTTTTGATAATTATGTAGTAAAAGCTTGAATCAATCGTTGTCGAAAGTTTTGATCTGCTACTACGGTAAGTATAAATTCATCGAACACTTCCCCCATCCAGTGAGAATTCTCCGCTTTCAGGTCGTTGATGAATAGAGAAATCGATATAGTTGATGTATCCGTTTTTCGATATAAAGCAGCAGTGACAACAAACAACGTCGATCCCCCTTTATACCAAATATATTGATCTGTTTCCGTCTTCAATGTTTCTCCCAGCACAATTTGGCTAAAAAGACGCTTTTCTTCTGTTGTTAACAGCTCATCCTGTAGACGTTTCATAAAATGTGCATATTGATTCGTTGTAGACCTTGTCATCTTTTGCGTCAGTAATGATTGAATACGCAAGCTTAACAAGTTCTTTTTCATCAATTTTTCTTCTAACGCCTTTTTATGCTCTGGGTCATTTTTCATGATATTAAAAATCTCAATCATCAGAGATTTGTATTGTTCATCAGTTACATCGCTCATTTGCTTTAATGCATCCTGCTCATGATCAGATACATAGGCTGGCCACAACAGCTTGGGTGTCAGCGGCATGAGTTCATCATGTTCTGTAAGACCTGCTTGTTTCATCTGATCATTGATCTTTTCTAAGTCGAGCAAGTCAATCAAATAATCAGTACAAGCATTCGAACTGAATTGCATCATCCCTTTGGCAACATCTAATAAAGTTGCATGCTCAGAAAAATCGTTGACCTCCAGCCAGTATGTGTGAGCACCGCCATCGGTTCTATCAATATAAAACCGCTCTATATCAGACAATGTCACTTTTTCATCTAGCTTGATGTCACCGCTAGAGACGGTTTTAACAAAATGAAACAAAACCATTAATTTCACCGTACTTGCAAGTGGTGTTTTTTGATTTCCATTCCAATCTAATACCACATCTTCATTTTAAATGATTGTCACTGATACGTCCTTTTTGTTTTTTGTGACAAATGTCAAAAGATCTTTCTTTGTTTTATTCAAATGTTTCTCCTTTCCCAACCACTATAGATTCTCATCTTCAATATAACAAATATTTGAAACAAAGGCACAAAAAAGCAAAGGATTGTGAATACCTTTGCTTCTTTCTGTGTTTATTGACGATGAAGTTGCAGCTTCATCCCATCATGCGTGGCTTCAAAGCCCAACATTTCGTAAAAACGGCGTGCATCTGGTCTCTGTTTGTCTGTTGTTAGCTGAATCATATGACAGCCGCGGTCACTTGCGCGTTGAATAGCCCATTTTATCAACAATGTGCCAATTCCTTTTCCTCTATGAGACGAGGCCGTACGAACTCCTTCTATTGATGCTCTCCATCCTCCTTGATGTGTAAGAAATGGCGTCATGGTTAATTGGAGAACACCTACAGCTTCTTCCTGATTCCACGCAACAATGAGTTCAATATTTGGATCAGCATCTATTGAATGAAAGGCTTCGATATAGCTTTCTAACAATGGTTGCGTGTAACGCTCTCTTTTTTGACCTAACATATCATCCGCGAGCATGAAGACGATTTTATCGAGATCATCCAGCTTGGCTTCTCTGAACGTCAGTTGACTTAACCCCATTGAACACACCTCCTATGAAATTATTGACCAAAATACCATTGATGTGCGTTCTTATATAAGATGTGGTCAGCTGCTTTTTCCTCAAATAGCTGTTGAATCAACTCTACATCACCGTATTCAAATGGGCGCTTTGCTCTTGTGGATGGAAGGTCTGTACCAAACATCAGTGCATCAGGATTCGTTTGATAAATTGATGTCAATGCATGTTCAACGTTTAAATCGACTCGTCCAAAACCAGTTGCTTTTACCCGAACTCCTTTATCAACCAGCTTGAGCAAATGCGGCAAGCCTTATTCCGATAAGCCTAAATGATCAATCGAAACGGCCGGCAGCTGTTCAAGCGTAGATGAGATGTCAGGGAGATGCTTAGCGTCTATGTAGAGCTCACTATGCCATCCCGCCAGCTCATACACCCTTCTCGCAAAATAATCGAGCTTCGAAATATCCTCCGAACCGCCCCGCTTCACATTAAAACGTAAAGCTTTCACTCCATGTTGATCCAAATGAACAATTTCATCATCAGTTACTGTAAAAGGTAATTGAGTCACACCGCAAAAAGCTGAGCCCAGTTCATCTAGCGCTTTCAACAAATAGCCTTGATCAAAGCCTTGAAATGACCCTGAGACGATTGCTCCACCTAAAATCCCTAGATCAGCCGTCTCTCTCTTATAATCATCCACCACATAACTAGGCGGTGTATACCCTTGGTTTTCCTGGATGGGAAAATTAAAATCAATGATATGAAAATGTGCATCAAAGATCCTCATGCGCGCGCCCCTCTTCTGCTTATTTGATCTGATTATATCAATAGCGAAAGCCAAGGGATATTTGGAATGACGAATTACTTCATATCATGAAAACTTATCAAGTTTTCCATTCCTCTCGCAAGATGGCATAATAAAACTCATCCCACCACTCACTTTCCTGTGGTATACACTTTTTAAAATAACCCTCTTTTCTCATCCCCATTTTCTCCATCACTCTCCACGATGGCACATTTTCAGGCTGACAAGTGGCAATGATCCGATGTAAATTCATTGTGTGAAAGCCATGATGCAGTACAGCATACGCCGCTTCAGAAGCATAGCCTTTGTTTTGATATGCAGGATTGAAGACCCAGCCAATTTCATACGTGTGATCACCAAAGTAAGGATGAAATGCGATATGCCCGATGCATGTATGATCTTCTTTTAATACAACAGCGACATACTTAGCATCTTCATGACGATTATTTTTGACAAATTCCTTCGCATCTTCTTTAGAAAATACATCTTCCGGAATATACTTCATCACTACCGGATCAGATGTATATGCATAGACATCCTGCCAATCATCATCCGTAAATGGTCGAATGAGACATCTTTCTGTCGTTAGATTCATAGGACAACCTCCATCTTTTTTAACAGAAAACTTCTATACTCATATTTTATACGTATCCAAGAGGAAGAGACCAGTCATGATCTATCACATAAAACGCACAAAAAAAAGCACCAGCACGAGGCTGATGCTTTTTTTATAAGGTTTGTTTGTAACAAACCTTTGTAAAACGTCCATACAATATAAAATTGATTAACGTTTTGAGAACTGAGGTGCGCGACGTGCGCCTTTAAGACCGTATTTCTTACGCTCTTTCATACGAGGGTCACGAGTAAGAAGTCCAGCACGTTTAAGTGATGTACGGTACTCAGGATCTACTTCTAGAAGAGCACGAGAGATACCGTGACGAATTGCTCCAGCTTGACCAGAGAATCCACCACCGTGAACAGTTACAAGAACATCGTAGCTGTTAGCTGTTTCTGTGATGTTCAAAGGCTGTTTCACGTCTTCGATTAAAGCAGCGAATGGAATGTATTCAGTAATTTCACGATTATTAACGACGATACGGCCTTCACCTGGAACTAAGCGAACGCGCGCTACAGAACTTTTACGACGACCTGTACCGTAATATTGAACCTGTGCCAAATTGTTAACCTCCCTTATAATTAACCGCGAAGTTCGTAAACTTCAGGTTGTTGTGCTTGATGTGGATGCTCAGAACCACGGTACACATTTAATTTTTTGAACATTTGACGGCCTAATGGACCCTTTGGAAGCATACCTTTGATAGCAAGCTCCAACATTTTTTCAGGGTAGTTTGTACGCATCTCAAGAGCAGTTCTTTGTTTCAAACCACCTGGGTGCATAGTGTGACGGTAGTAAATTTTGTCCGTCAATTTCTTACCTGTTAATTCGATTTTCTCAGCATTGATGATGATGACGTGATCACCTGTATCAACGTGTGGTGTATAAGTTGGTTTGTGCTTACCGCGCAAAAGTGATGCTACTTCAGTAGAAAGACGACCTAGAGTCTTGCCTGCCGCATCAACAACTAGCCATTTGCGCTCAATTGTGCTTGCGTTCGCCATTGGTGTTGTACGCATGAGTTTCCCTCCTAAATAAATCAATAATTTTTCCTTGAATCAAATGCTACGTTCTATTTCAAAACACAAGATAAGTCTTCCGGGGCTTATTTGTGGGGTTGAAATACATACCATATGATATCTTATAACTTTCTGCTTCCTGTGTCAAGAACATGTTACACCTGGTTTAGTTGTCATAGAAAACTTCCCATAAATACAGTCCGTGACTAGGCGCAGTCTTGCCTGCCGCTTCGCGATTTCGGGCGGCAAGCATGGCTTTTATCTCATCAGGGTGAAATTTACCAGATCCGATTTCAAGTAACGTTCCAGCGATAATTCGCACCATGTTGTATAAAAAGCCATTTCCTTTCACACGCATTTCAAGCCCGTCTGAGACGTTTTTCCACTCGAGGGTGTAAATATCCCTCACCTTGTCCTGAACCTCTGTATTGGCCGCACAAAAGCTTGTGAAGTCGTGTGTGCCAATGAGGTGTCCAGCAGCTTCTCTCATTTTGTCTGCATCTAGCCAGTAAGGAAAGTGGCAGGCATACTGTCTCGTGAACACATTTTGGTGCGTTTCCGTTGAGACCTTATAACGGTACTCCTTCGAAACGACACTAAAACGTGCATGAAACGACTCATCCACTTCCTCAGCCTTTAGAACCCGGATGTCATCCGGCAGGAGACTATTGAGGGCAAAAGGCCATCTTTCCATCGGAATCGAAAGCGGCGTGTCGAAATGGATGACCTGCCCCTTCGCGTGGACGCCGCTGTCCGTCCGGCCAGAAGCTACAATCGGAATCAGTTCATCCTGTTTGTGCATTCTTGCAAGAGCCGACTCGATCTCCGTCTGAACTGTCCTCTGCCCAGGCTGCACCTGATAGCCTTTAAAATGTGTCCCATCATAGGATACGGTACATTTGACCTTCATCTAGGAATCACCTAATTTCTCAGAAGCACAAGGAGTGCTGTTAACAGGATAAATAGGAGCAGTGTGAACGTGTCTTTCATGCCCCAGACAAGCTGACGGTATTTCGTCCGTCCTTCTCCTCCGCGGTAGCCTCTCGCTTCCATAGCGGTCGCCAGTTCCTCTGCACGCTTAAACGCACTGACGAAAAGCGGGACAAGTAAGGGAACGATGGCTTTCATGCGATCTTTAAGAGGTCCGCTTGTAAAATCAACACCTCTCGCCATTTGCGCCTTCATGATTTTGTCTGTCTCTTCTAGTAAGGTTGGAATAAACCGAAGAGAGATGGACATCATGAGAGCAAGCTCATGAACGGGCAGTTTGATTTTACGGAATGGGTGAAGCAGCTTTTCCATACCGTCTGTCACTTCTATAGGCGTTGTGGTTAACGTCAGAAGTGTCGTCATCATGATGAGATAGACAAAACGGAGTGAAATGAAAATCCCCTGCTTCAGACCTTCTTCATAAATATTTAAGAAACCAAAGTGAAATAGCAAGGCGCCATCCTTTGTCATGAAGATATGCAGAATGAAGGTAAACAGGACAATCCACAGGATCGGCTTCATTCCTTTGAGAATAAAGTATAGCGGCACCTGAGAAACCATCACCACAAGAAGGGTAAAGACACCTAAAAGCCCGTAAGTGATGTAATTATTAGCAAAAAAGACAATAAAGACAAAAAAGAAAATTGATAACAGCTTTGTCCTTGGATCAAGACGATGGACAAAGGATGAACCTGGCACATACTTGCCGATAATCATACTATCCATCATAATGTCGTGTCCTCCTGATAAAGAGCTGTTAAAGCTTCTGCCATTTCATCCATGGTCAGAAGCGGTCTTGGAAACGTAATGCCCAGCTTTTCTTCTACAGTCTGCTGGAATTTAATCGTTTCTGGGAGGTCGAGACCAAACGAAGACATATCTGTACGATTGGCAAACAATTCTCTCGGCGTACCTGTCGCCTTCACCGTTCCTTTATGCATCACAATCATTTGATCCGCATAATGAGCAGCGTCCTCCATACTGTGTGTAACCAGAATCGTGGTGAGGTTTGCCTTTTGATGAAGCTCATAGAACATGTCCATGATTTCCTTTCGTCCGCGTGGATCTAACCCTGCAGTCGGCTCATCCAGCACAAGCACTTCTGGCTCCATCGCTAGAACACCTGCAATCGCCACACGTCTCATTTGACCGCCGCTTAGTTCAAAGGGAGATCGAGATAATAGGGATTCAGGAAGACCAACTAGCTTCAGCATTTCCTTCGCCTTTGCTTCTGCCTTTTCCTGAGGAACACCGAAATTCATCGGACCAAAGCAGATATCCTTAAGGATCGTTTCTTCAAAGAGCTGATGCTCAGGAAACTGAAACACGATGCCTACTTTTTTCCGGAGGGACTTTAAATCCTTCTGCTTTTTATTGGCTTGTAAGACGGTATCTCCAAGCGCAATGCTCCCCTTCGCTGGTTTGAGCAAGCCATTTAAATGCTGCAACAACGTGGACTTGCCAGAGCCCGTATGACCAATGACAGCGACATAGCTGCCCTCTTGGATGGAAGCATTGACATCATACAAAGCGAGACGCTCAAACGGCGTTCTCATTTGATAACGATGCTCTAATTCTTTGATCGTAATGTCCATAGCTCTTTCACCAATCCTTCTTGTGTCAAATGGGCATTTGCAAGCGGTACACCTTGCTGCTTCAATTGTTTGCTCAGCCGATAGGAAAATGGCAGATCAAGTCCAATTTGAACTAGCTGTTCGTCTAGTTCAAATACTTCCTCTGGGGTTCCCTCGGCAAATTTTTTCCCGTCATTCATGACAATGACCCGGTCTGCCTTGGCGGCCTCGTCTAAATCATGTGTGATGGAAATGACTGTGACCGTCCCTTGTTCCTTCAATAGTCTAACAGTCTCTAACACTTCTTCACGGCCAATCGGATCAAGCATCGATGTTGCTTCATCCAAGATCATGATGTCAGGGCTTGCGGCAAGTACACCTGCAATGGCGACTCTCTGCTTTTGCCCGCCTGATAGATGGTGCGGCTCTTGATCAAGAAACTCCTGCATATTGACCTGTTTGACAGCCCAATCTACACGTTCTATCATCAATTCCCGCTCAACCCCGTTATTTTCTAAACCAAAAGCCACATCATCACGAACCGTTGAGCCAACGAATTGGTTATCTGGGTTTTGAAAGACCATTCCGACCTTTTTGCGAATATCCCAGACACTCTCTTCTTTCAGCTCAATCTCTCCAACCTTGACCGTTCCAGCATCCGGTAAAATGAGCCCATTCAGTACACGGGCAAGTGTGGATTTACCTGAACCGTTATGACCAACAATGGCGAGCCATTCATTTTGATTCACATGCAATGACACTTGATCTAAAGCGGGCTTGTCCGCATCCTTGTGATAACGAAATACAATGTCCTTTACGTCAATTAATGTCTTCCCCATCTCTACCGGACCTCCTCTCAGCTCAACCTCTTCTTTGCTTATTGTTAAAAAGCCGTAGTATCTAAAAAAGGGCATAGATCCAGTTATGAACTGTCCCGCCCTTTCTTAGATACACGCTATGTGATTAAACTAATTCAATGACAGCCATTGGTGCGCCATCGCCGCGACGAGGTCCAAGCTTCATGATACGAGTGTATCCACCTTGGCGATCTTCGTAGCGAGTTGCAACGTCAGCGAATAATTTTTGAAGTGCATCTTGGTTTGTTTCAGCATTAGCTACTTCATTACGAATGTAAGCTGCAGCTTGACGGCGAGCATGAAGATCTCCGCGTTTGCCAAGAGTGATCATTTTTTCAACTACAGAGCGAAGTTCTTTCGCACGTGTTTCAGTTGTTTCGATGCGTTCGTTGATGATCAAATCAGTCGTTAGGTCACGAAGCATTGCTTTACGTTGTGCACTAGTGCGTCCTAGCTTTCTGTATGCCATGTGATGTCCCCTCCTTAGTTAGAGAATGCTGTATGAATAAAAAACACACGAAAATCCTAGTTCACAATGAAACTAGTCAATCGTCTTTACGAAGACCCAGTCCAAGTTCTTCTAGTTTCGCTTTCACTTCTTCAAGAGATTTACGTCCAAGGTTACGAACTTTCATCATATCCTCTTCTGTCTTGTTAGCAAGCTCTTGAACAGTGTTAATACCCGCACGCTTCAAACAGTTGTAAGAACGAACAGAAAGATCAAGCTCTTCAATTGTCATTTCAAGCACTTTTTCTTTTTGGTCTTCTTCTTTCTCAACCATGATTTCAGCATGCTGAGCTTCGTCAGTTAACCCAACGAAAATATTCAGGTGTTCAGTTAAAATCTTAGAACCTAGAGCGATCGCTTCTTTCGGTCCTGTGCTTCCATCAGTCCATACATCTAGTGTTAATTTATCATAGTTTGTGATTTGCCCAACACGGGTGTTCTCCACTTGATAAGTCACACGAGATACAGGTGTATAGATTGAGTCGATCGGAATCACACCGATTGGCTGATCGTCTCTTTTGTTTGCATCAGCAGGATTATACCCGCGACCTCTTTGTGCAGTTAAGCGAACACGGAAGCTCGCATTCTTGCCAAGAGTTGCGATGTGGAGATCTGGATTTAAGATTTCAATATCGCTGTCGTGTGTAATATCAGCAGCTGTTACAGTACCTTCATCTTGTACATCAATTTCAAGCGTCTTCTCTTCTTCAGAGTAGATTTTGAGTGCAAGCTTTTTAATGTTTAAGATAATCGTTGTAACATCTTCAACCACGCCTTCGATCGTTGAGAATTCGTGTAAGACACCATCTATCTGGATCGATGTTACAGCTGCACCAGGAAGTGAGGATAAAAGGATACGACGAAGGGAGTTCCCTAAAGTGGTACCATATCCACGCTCAAGTGGCTCTACGACAAACTTGCCATACTTGGCATCGTCGCTGATTTCAACCGTTTCGATTTTTGGTTTTTCAATTTCGATCATCTAATAAAACCCTCCTTCAAAACGTCGAAACCTCGAATAGAATCATATGAGATTCCATCCGAAATTCCTCATTGTTTAGTCCCGTATGTGCTCAGGCAACGAGTCGTGTATTCGTCTCATAAATAACTGTATCATAACCCATTATTGACAGGGACACAAAATCTATACAAACAAATTACACGCGGCGACGTTTTGGTGGACGGCATCCGTTATGAGGAACTGGAGTTACGTCTCTGATTGCAGTAACTTCAAGACCTGCAGCTTGAAGTGCACGAATTGCAGCTTCACGACCAGAACCAGGACCTTTAACAGTTACTTCAAGTGTTTTAAGACCATGTTCGATAGAACCTTTAGCAGCAGTTTCAGCAGCCATTTGTGCAGCGAAAGGAGTAGATTTACGAGAACCTCTGAATCCTAATGCACCAGCACTTGACCAAGAAATTGCGTTTCCATGAACATCAGTAATCGTTACAATCGTGTTGTTGAAAGTGGAACGAATATGAGCGATTCCAGCTTCAATATTCTTTTTCACGCGACGTTTACGCGTATTTTGTTTACGAGCAGCAGCCATTCTTTAACTACCTCCTTTACTTATTTTTTCTTGTTAGCTACAGTACGACGCGGACCTTTACGAGTACGCGCGTTGTTTTTTGTGTTTTGTCCACGAACAGGAAGTCCTCTACGATGACGGATTCCGCGGTAGCTTCCGATTTCAATTAGACGCTTAATGTTAAGTGAAACTTCACGACGAAGGTCACCTTCTACTTTAAGTTTGTCAATGATATCACGGATTTTACCAAGTTCGTCTTCAGTTAGATCGCGAACGCGAGTGTCTTCAGAAACACCTGCTTCTTTAAGGACTTGTTGCGCAGTCGTACGACCAATTCCAAAAACATATGTTAAAGAAATGACAACACGTTTATCACGTGGAATATCTACACCAGCAATACGAGCCATGATTTGGGCACCTCCTTGTTATTAGCCTTGTTTTTGTTTATGTTTTGGGTTTTCACAGATCACCATTACTTTTCCTTTTCTGCGAATAACTTTACATTTTTCACAGATAGGTTTAACAGATGGTCTCACTTTCATGTGTTTCCAACCTCCTTCTTCCGGAGTTGCTTTATTTGTAACGGTACGTAATTCTACCACGAGTTAAGTCATATGGAGATAATTCTACCGTAACTTTGTCTCCAGGTAAAATGCGAATGAAGTGCATACGGATTTTTCCTGATACATGAGCCAAAACTGTATGACCATTCTCTAGTTCAACTTTGAACATTGCATTTGGCAAAGTTTCTGCTACAGTACCTTCCACTTCAATTACATCGTCTTTCGCCATTCAAGTGTTCTCCCTTCTTCAAATCAGTAACTTGCTCTCTGACAAATGTCCAAATGAGTTCATCTCAATTGTCCATCTATCACCCGACCTGTTTTGAATATACTGTTCTGAACTTCCGGAGATACGCAACCATAAAAGGTTATATGATTGATATTTTTTCTTAGGAGAATGAAATTTACGCTTTTCTCCGTCTGCGATTAGTACATGGTCAACACCGAACATGCCGATGACACCTGTATACTGATCTTGTTCTTTCCTTTGGACTATACAGACAACCTGCCCGATTTGGGCCTGAAAGGCTTCAGTGAAGACCTAAATCTTAGTCAGTATATCAAAACCTGTATCTGTAATCGCAATCGTATGCTCAAAGTGAGCACACTTTTTCCCATCAACCGTTACAACCGTCCAGTTATCAGCCAATGTTTTCACATATCGGCTGCCTGCGTTCACCATCGGTTCGATGGCCAACACCATTCCAGGTTTTAGCCGCGGGCCTTTGTTGGGCGGACCATAATGAGGAATTTGAGGGTCCTCATGAAGATCCTGTCCGACCCCATGTCCAACATATTCTCTAACAACTGAGAAATTCTCGTTTTCTACATAGGTTTGTATGGCATGGGAAATGTTCGACAGACGTTCGCCTGGCTTTGCTTCCTGTAAGCCTTTATATAGAGATTCCTCTGTGACTTCCAGTAGTTTGCGGTCTTCATCACTGATTACCCCAACTGGATAAGTCCAAGCAGAGTCACCATGATAGCCATTTAACTTTGCGCCAATATCGATACTAATGATGTCACCATCACGTAAAACCCGTTTACCAGGAATACCGTGAACGAGTTCTTCATTCACCGAAACGCAAATGCTCCCGCGAAAACCATTATACCCTTTAAAAGATGGGATTGCACCCTGCTTTGTAATAAAACGTTCGGCAATTTGATCCAATTCTTTTGTCGAAATACCTGGTTTTATATGTTTCTTCAGCTCTTCATGAGTCAGTGCGACAATGCGTCCAGCTTCTCTCATAATCTCAAGCTCGCGAGGAGTTTTACAGATAATCATTTATTTAATCCCCCAAGCAGGTCCTTGATATCTGCATATACATCGTTAATGTGTTTTGCACCATCAATGTTTGCAAGATATCCTTTTTCTGAATAGAAGTTCAGTAAAGGTTCAGTCTGCTTTAAGTTTACTTCAAGTCTAGTCGAAACGGTTTCTGCATTATCATCTGCACGTTGATAAAGCTCGCCTCCACACTTATCGCAAACATTTTCTTTCGCAGGTGGATTGAATACTAAATGATAGGTTGCTCCGCAATTTTTGCAAATTCTTCGGCCAGTCAGACGCTCCATCAAAGCATCTTTATCGACTTTAATATTAATGACATAATCAATCGTTCTGCCAAGGTCCTTTAGAATGTCTTCTAAAGCTTCAGCCTGAGCGACTGTTCGCGGAAATCCGTCCAGAAGAAAACCTTGTTCACAATCATTTTTGCCAAGTCTTTCTCTAACAATACCGATTGTGACCTCATCAGGAACAAGCTCTCCTTTATCGATAAAGGATTTTGCTTCGAGCCCAAGTTGTGTCTCCTCTTTCATAGCAGCGCGGAACATATCTCCTGTTGAGATATGAGGGATCCCATAATCATCAACAATTCGTTCTGCCTGAGTGCCTTTACCAGCACCCGGAAGCCCCATTAAGACTAAGTTCATTTCGGATTTCCCCTTCCTTACTTAGAGAGGTTGGGCAGGAGCCCAGCCCTCTGTTTTATTTCATAAATCCACGGTAGTTTCGTTTCACTAATTGGCTTTCAAGCTGTTTCATTGTTTCAAGTGCAACACCTACAACAATGAGAAGACTTGTGCCACCAATTTGTGCAGCGGAAGGTAATCCAGCGAATTGAATGAAAAAGATAGGAAGTATTGAAATCACGGCTAAGAAAATGGCGCCCACGAACGTGAGTCGGTACAAAATGCTCGTAATTCTATCTTGAGTCATTTTCCCTGGACGAACTCCCGGGATATAGCCACCCTGCTTTTGCAGATTTTCAGCCATTTGTTCAGGATTCACTTGGACAAAGGCATAAAAATATGTGAAAGCAACAATCAGTGCTACATAAATCGTCATACCGATTGGCTTAGTATAGTCAAAGTTGTTGGTTATCCAAGTTGTCACATTATTGGTTCCGAAGAACGATGCGACCGTCTGCGGAGTAATAATGAAAGAAACGGCAAAGATGACTGGAATCACCCCTGCTGGATTCACTTTCAATGGAAGGTGCGTTGCTTGACTAGCAGACATTTGTGCACGGCCAGTTCCTTTTGAATATTGAATCGCAATTTTTCTCACTGCCATTTGAATGTAAATAACACCGACAACAATGACAAGAATAGCAATGACAATAAGGGTAATTTTCAGGATTTGCATGAACAGCTGTCCATCTCCACCTACAAATTGCTGAGCGTACACTTGTTTTAATGTTTGAGGGATACCTGCGATGATACCGGCAAAGATAATAATCGAAATACCGTTACCAACACCGTGAGCAGTAATCTGCTCTCCCAGCCACATTAAAAATGCTGTTCCCGCAGTGAGTACGACCGCAATTAAGAGGTACGTTGAAACACCTGGGTTTTCAATCAGCATGCCTCCTGCCATATTGTTGAATCCATATGACATTCCTAACGCCTGGATAAAACCTAGAACAATTGTAAAATACCTTGTGAATTGTGCTAATTTTCGGCGGCCAACCTCTCCTTGCTTTGACCACTCAGTGAACTTCGGAACAACATCCATCTGCAAGAGCTGAATGATGATCGAAGCAGTGATATACGGCATAATCCCCATTGCAAGAATGGAGAATTGGAAAAGTGCCCCGCCCCCAAACGTGTTGAGGATCCCGAAAACACTCATTTGATCCTGTGCCTGGAGAACTTCGGCGTTCACATTAGGCACAGGGATGAAAGCACCTATACGAAAGACGATTAACATTAAAAGAGTGAATATAATCTTATTCCGTATATCTTTCACGCGCATAAAATTGGAGATTGTCTTAAACAAGTTAGATCACCTCGGCTGTACCGCCAGCAGCTTCAATCGCTTCTTTAGCAGAAGCAGAGAATTTATTGGCTTTTACAGTTAATTTTTTTTCTAATTTACCGTTGCCAAGAATTTTTACTCCTGCTTTTAACTTGCTTATTGCACCAGTCTCTAGAAGAAGTTCAGGAGTTACTTCCGTTCCTTCGTCAAAACTGTTTAATCTGTCTAAGTTGATTACCGCGTAATCTTTACGGTTGATGTTTGTAAAACCACGTTTTGGAAGACGTTGGAATAAAGGCATCTGACCACCTTCGAAACCAGGGCGTACACCGCCGCCAGAACGAGCGTTTTGACCTTTATGACCTTTACCAGAAGTTTTACCGTTACCTGATCCAATACCACGACCAACACGGTTGCGTACTTTACGTGAACCTTCTGAAGGCTTCAATTCATGAAGTTTCATTTGGGCACCTCCTTATCGATTAAAAATGTTTTATTGTTCTTTAACAGAAACTAAATGAGACACCTTGTTAATCATGCCGCGGATCGCTGCATTGTCTTCATGTACGACTGTTTGGTTTGTTTTCTTAAGACCAAGAGTACGAACAGTGACACGCTGATCTTCTGGGCGACCGATTACACTGCGTTTGAGGGTAATTTCTAATTTATTTGCCATTAATGTTCCCTCCTTATCCTAACAGGTCTTCTACAGATTTTCCACGAAGCTTCGCAACGTCTTCAGCACGTTTAAGTTCACTTAAACCCTGAAGTGTTGCGCGGATCATGTTGATCGGTGTATTAGAACCTAGAGATTTAGAAAGGATATCAGCTAGACCAGCAAGCTCAAGAACCGCACGCACTGGGCCTCCAGCGATAACTCCTGTACCTTCTGAAGCAGGCTTCAATAGAACGTTTCCTGCACCGAATCGACCGATGATTTCATGTGGAATTGTAGTTCCAACCATTGGTACTTCAATTAAATTCTTTTTCGCATCTTCAACAGCTTTGCGGATCGCTTCTGGTACTTCTTGTGCTTTACCAGTACCGAAACCTACATGACCGTTTTTGTCACCGACAACAACTAAAGCTGCAAAACGGAAACGACGTCCACCTTTAACAACTTTCGCTACGCGGTTAACCGTAACTAAGCGTTCTTCTAACTCTAATTTGCTTTGGTCAATACGACTCATTCGGATGTGTCCCTCCTTCTTTTATTAAAATTTAAGTCCAGCCTCACGAGCAGCTTCAGCTAGAGCTTTTACACGTCCATGATATAAGTATCCTCCGCGGTCAAATACCACGTTAGAGATTCCTTTTTCAACAGCACGTTTTGCAACAAGTTCGCCAACTTTAGTAGCAGCTGCAGCGTCAGAACTATTCTCGATCTTTAAATCTTTATCAAGAGTAGAAGCACTTACAAGTGTTACACCGTTAACATCATCAATTACTTGAGCGTAGATGTTCTTGTTAGAACGGAAAACGTTAAGGCGAGGTCTTTCAGCAGTACCTGAAAGTTTCGCACGAACACGAGCGTGTCTTTTAAGACGAGTAGCGTTTTTACTAGTTTTCGTAATCATCCGAGTCACTCCTTTCTTCACATTAAGCGATCTTACTTACCAGTTTTTCCTTCTTTACGGCGAACGAATTCACCTTCGTAACGAATTCCTTTACCTTTGTAAGGCTCTGGAGAACGGACAGCGCGGATGTTAGAAGCTAGAGCTCCCACACGCTCTTTATCGATACCTTTAATGACTACTTTCGTTTGAGATGGAACTTCGACTTCAACTCCAGCCTCAGGAACGATTTCAACCGGATGAGAGTATCCAACGTTAAGAACAAGTTTGTTTCCAGATTTAGCTGCACGGTAACCGACACCGATAAGTTCTAAACCTCTTTCGAAACCTTTAGATACACCTTCAACCATGTTTGCAATTAAGCTACGTGTTGTACCATGTAATGCACGGTGTTCTTTATGATCAGACGGACGGCTTACAGTTAAGACGCTGTCCTCAATTTTAATTTCCATATCAGGGTGAAATGTACGAGTTAGTTCACCTTTTGGTCCCTTTACTGTCACTGTGTTATCGTTGTTTGTCACAGTAACTCCTGAAGGGATCTCGATTAGTTTTTTACCTATACGAGACATACCAAGCACCTCCATTCATCTTAAACTTTTTTTACCATACGTAAGCAAGTACTTCTCCACCAGCTTGTTTAGCACGGGCTTCTTTGTCCGATAAAACACCTTGTGATGTAGAAATAATTGCGATTCCAAGTCCGTTAAGTACACGTGGTACTTCATTTGATTTCGCATATACACGTAAACCAGGTTTACTGATTCTTTTTAGACCAGTGATAACACGTTCGTTGTTTTGGCCATATTTAAGGAACATACGAATAATTCCTTGTTTGCTGTCTTCAACATATTCAACGTCACGGATAAAACCTTCACGCTTTAAGATTTCAGCAATTTCTCTTTTGATTTTGGAAGCCGGTACTTCTAGCTTCTCATGACGTACCATGTTCGCATTGCGAATACGAGTCAGCAAATCTGCAATCGGATCTGTCATAACCATTATTTAATAACCTCCTTCCCATTTATGGGGATTACCAGCTGGCTTTTTTAACGCCAGGAATTTGTCCTTTATATGCAAGTTCGCGGAAACAAATACGGCAAAGTTTAAACTTGCGAATTACTGAATGTGGACGTCCACAACGTTCGCAGCGCGTATACTCTTGAACTTTAAACTTTTGTTTGCGTTGTTGTTTCGCAATCATAGACTTTTTAGCCACGATTTCGCCTCCCTTTCATTGATTATTTCTGGAACGGCATACCTACTTGAGTTAATAACTCACGTGCTTCTTCGTCCGTATTGGCAGTCGTAACGATAACGATATCCATACCGCGGACTTTTGTTACTTTATCGTAATCAATTTCTGGGAAGATTAACTGTTCTTTAATACCAAGCGTGTAGTTTCCACGACCGTCGAAAGATTTCTTAGAAATCCCGCGGAAGTCACGTACACGTGGTAAAGAAACAGAAATAAGTTTATCAAGGAAATCGTACATGCGCTCTCCGCGAAGTGTTACTTTCGCACCGATTGGCATTCCTTCACGTAGACGGAATCCAGCAATAGACTTCTTCGCACGAGTAACGACAGGTTTTTGACCAGCGATAAACGTTAATTCTTCAACAGCAGTATCGATTGCTTTAGCGTTTTGAACGGCGTCACCAACACCCATATTGATCACGATTTTTTCGATTTTTGGCACTTGCATTACTGATTTGTATTCAAACTTAGAAACTAATGCAGGTGTAATTTCTTTTACATACTTTTCTTTAAGGCGGTTCATGAGAAAGACCTCCCTTCCTTATTTACTATTTATCTAGAACTTGCCCAGATTTTTTCGCTACACGGACTTTCTTTCCGTCCTCAACTTTATACCCAACACGTGTCACTTCACCCGTTTTAGGATCAAGCGGCATTACGTTTGATACGTGGATCGGCGCTTCTTGTTCAGAAATTCCGCCCTGAGGGTTAGCTTGGGTTGGTTTAGAGTGTTTTTTCACAAGGTTAATACCTTCTACTAAAACACGGTCATTCTTAGGGAAAGCAGCAAGGATGACTCCTTGTTTACCTTTATCTTTACCAGAGATAACCACTACTTTATCGCCCTTTTTAACATGCATTTAATCGCACCTCCTTGAGTCGCGGATTGTATTCATTAAAGTACTTCTGGTGCTAGAGAAACAATTTTCATATAGTTGTTTTCACGAAGTTCACGTGCTACTGGTCCGAAGATACGAGTTCCACGTGGGCTCTTGTCGTCACGGATAATGACACATGCATTTTCATCGAAGCTGATGTAAGATCCATCGTTTCTGCGAGCTCCGCTCTTTGTACGAACGATAACTGCTTTCACAACTTCACCTTTTTTGACAACGCCTCCTGGTGTTGCTTGTTTAACCGTACAAACAATGACATCACCGATGTTAGCCGTCTTACGTCCAGAGCCACCAAGAACTTTAATCGTTAGTACTTCGCGTGCGCCAGAGTTGTCAGCTACTTTTAAACGAGTCTCCTGTTGAATCATTAATGTTACCTCCTTTCGGAAAAAGAAATCCGAACTTTATTAGATAATAACGGCTTCTTCGACAACTTCAACTAGACGAAAGCGTTTAGTCGCAGATAAAGGACGAGTTTCCATGACCTTTACGATGTCTCCGATTTTTGCTTGGTTGTTTTCATCATGTGCTTTGAACTTCTTAGAGTATCTTACACGTTTGCCATAAAGTGAATGCTTTTTGTATGTTTCAACTACAACAGTGATGGTTTTATCCATTTTGTCAGAAACAACACGACCTTGATACACTTTACGTTGGTTACGTTCGCTCATGTTTGCGGGGCCTCCCCTCTAATTATTATTTATTAGCAGCGATTTCTCTTTGACGAATCACAGTTTTCATGCGTGCGATTGATTTACGCACTTCACGAATGCGAGCAGTGTTTTCAAGCTGCCCAGTCGCTAATTGGAAACGAAGATTGAAAAGTTCTTCTTTAAGAGACTTTACTTTTTGTTCAATTTCAGCAGTGGTAAGGTCACGAATTTCATTAGCTTTCATTTGATTCACCACCAATTTCTTCACGTTTTACGAACTTCGTTTTAATTGGCAATTTGTGAGATGCAAGACGAAGAGCTTCACGAGCAACTTCTTCAGACACACCAGAAATTTCAAATAAAACTTTGCCTGGTTTTACTACAGCTACCCATCCTTCTGGAGCACCTTTACCGGAACCCATGCGGACCTCTAGAGGTTTAGCTGTGTATGGCTTAGAAGGGAAAATTTTAATCCAAACTTTACCGCCACGTTTCATGTAACGAGTCATAGCAATACGAGCAGCTTCGATTTGGCGGTTCGTGATCCAAGAAGCTTCTTGAGCTTGGATACCGTACTCACCGAAATGTACTTCAGTACCACCTTTTGCACGACCACGCATTTTTCCACGATGTTCTCTGCGATACTTCACGCGTTTTGGCAATAACATATTATTTTCCTCCTTCCGCAGTATTCTTCTTAGTTGGAAGGACTTCTCCACGATAGATCCATACTTTTACGCCAAGCTTACCATAAGTAGTGTCAGCTTCAGCAGTAGCATAGTCGATGTCAGCACGAAGTGTGTGCAACGGAACAGTACCTTCACTGTAATATTCAGAACGAGCAATATCTGCACCGCCAAGACGACCAGAAACCATTGTTTTGATTCCTTGTGCTCCAGCACGCATTGTGCGTTGGATTGTTTGTTTTTGTGCACGACGGAATGAAATACGATTTTCAAGTTGACGAGCGATGTTTTCAGCAACTAGCTGAGCATCAAGATCTGCTCTTTTGATTTCAAGGATGTTGATGTGTACACGTTTGCCAGTTAGGCTGTTAAGAGCTTTACGAAGTGCTTCAACTTCAGATCCGCCTTTACCAATTACCATACCTGGTTTAGCCGTGTGGATTGTGATATTTACGCGGTTTGCAGCACGTTCGATTTCTACTTTAGAAACAGACGCGTCAGACAAACGCTTGCTGATGAATTCACGGATTTTCAAGTCTTCATGTAAGAAGTCAGCGTAATCTTTTCCTGCGAACCATTTAGATTCCCAATCACGAATGACGCCAATACGAAGACCTACTGGATTTACCTTTTGACCCACGGATTATCCCTCCTTCTTTTCTGATACAACGATTGTAATGTGGCTAGTACGTTTGTTAATTGCGCTCGCACGACCCATAGCACGTGGACGGAATCTCTTAAGTGTTGGACCTTCGTCAACGAATGCTTGAGTAATCACTAGGCTGTTAGCGTCCAACTCGTAGTTGTGCTCAGCATTTGCGATAGCAGATTTTAATACTTTTTCAATAATTGGTGAAGCAGCCTTAGGTGTAAGGTTTAAGATAGAAACTGCTTCTCCTACTTGCTTACCTCGGATCAGGTCCATTACTAGACGTGCTTTACGAGGAGCAATACGGACTGTTCTTGCGACAGCTTTAGCTTGCATTTAAAAGCCTCCTCTCATTAGCGTCTTGTTTTTTTATCGTCACTAGCATGACCTTTGTAAGTACGGCTTGGTGCGAATTCGCCCAATTTGTGACCTACCATATCTTCAGAAATGAAAACAGGTACATGTTTGCGTCCGTCATAGACAGCGATTGTGTGACCGATGAATTGTGGGAAAATTGTAGAACGACGAGACCAAGTTTTTACGACTTGCTTTTTGTCAGTTTCATTCAATTTCTCGACTTTAGCCATCAAATGATCATCAACAAATGGTCCTTTTTTTAAGCTGCGAGCCATTGTGGAACCTCCCTTCGTGATTGAACTACGGTCCTAAATGAACCGTAGACAACCCCGTTACTTGTTTTTACGACGACGTACAATGAATTTATCAGACTTGTTGGTTTTCTTACGAGTCTTGAATCCAAGAGTCGGTTTGCCCCATGGAGACATTGGTGATTTACGTCCGATTGGAGCGCGTCCTTCACCACCACCGTGTGGGTGATCGTTAGGGTTCATTACAGAACCACGAACTGTTGGGCGTACGCCTTTCCAGCGTGAACGTCCAGCTTTACCGATGTTAATTAATTCGTGTTGCTCGTTTCCAACTTGACCGATAGTCGCACGGCAAGCAGAAAGAATCATACGAACTTCTCCTGAGTTCAAACGTACAAGAACGTATTTACCTTCTTTACCAAGAACTTGAGCAGAAGTACCAGCAGAACGAACTAATTGTCCACCTTTACCTGGTTTTAATTCAATGTTATGCACAACTGTACCAACTGGGATGTTGATAAGTGGAAGAGCATTACCTGGTTTGATGTCAGATTCTGGTCCAGAAGTAACTTCAGTACCAACTTGGATTCCTTTAGGAGCAAGAATGTAACGTTTCTCACCATCTGCATAGTTTACAAGAGCGATGTTCGCTGAACGGTTTGGATCATACTCGATTGTAGCAACGCGTCCAGGTATACCGTCTTTATCACGTTTAAAGTCAATGATACGGTATTGACGTTTATGACCGCCACCTTGATGACGAACAGTCATTCTACCTTGGTTGTTACGTCCGCCTTTTCTGTGAAGCGGCGCAAGCAACGATTTTTCTGGTTTGTCAGTCGTGATTTCAGCAAAATCTGAAGTAGTCATGCCACGACGACCATTACTGGTTGGTTTATACTTTTTAATCGCCATTTTGAATTTCCCTCCTTCTTTTTAAGATTTACGCTTCAAAAATTTCGATTTCTTTGCTGTCAGCAGTTAATTTCACGATCGCTTTTCTGCGACGGCTAGTCATACCAGTGTAGCGTCCAACGCGTTTAGATTTTCCTTTGTAATTTTGAACGTTGACTTTCTCAACTTTCACTCCAAAGATTTCTTCAACAGCGTCTTTCACTTCTGTTTTGTTAGCTCTGACATCAACTTCGAACGTATACTTCTTCTCTGTCATTAGATCAGCAGAACGTTCAGTAATGATAGGGCGCTTTAGAACATCACGAGGATCTTTCATTATGCAAGTCCCTCCTCTACTTTTTCAACCGCTGCTTTAGTGATCAGAAGTTTCTCGTGGTTGACAACGTCAAGAACGTTGATACCGTTAGCTTCAACAACTGTTACTCCAGGGATGTTACGAGCAGATAAAGCAACTGTTTCGTTTGCATCCGCAGTGACGATCAACGCTTTCTTCTCGACAGATAATCCTTTAAGGATGCCTGCGAATTCTTTCGTTTTCACTGCATCAAGAGTCAGATCTTCAAGAACGATGATGTTGTTGTCGATTACTTTAGAAGACAATACTGACTTGATAGCCAAGCGGCGAACTTTTTTAGGTAATTTATAAGAATAGCTGCGTGGTGTTGGACCGAATACGATACCGCCTCCGCGCCATTGTGGTGAACGGATAGAACCTTGACGAGCACGACCAGTACCCTTCTGTCTCCAAGGCTTACGACCTCCGCCACGTACTTCAGAACGAGTTTTTACTTTGTGAGTTCCTTGACGTAAGGAAGCTCTTTGCATAAGAATTGCATCGAATACTACGCTTTCGTTTGGCTCAATTCCAAACACAGAAGCGTTTAATTCGATTTCACCGTTAGTAGAACCGTTTTGGTTAAATAATGCTACTTTTGGCATGACTTGTTTCCTCCTTTCCTAAGAGAGTTATTTAGATTTAACTGCACTCTTTACAGTTACTAGAGATTTTTTAGCTCCTGGTACATTTCCTTTGATCAATAGAAGATTGCGTTCTGCATCAACTTTAACGATCTCAAGGTTTTGGACAGTGATTTGCTCTCCGCCCATACGACCTGGAAGAAGTTTACCTTTGAATACTCGGTTTGGATCAACAGGTCCCATTGAACCAGGACGACGGTGGTAACGTGAACCGTGAGTCATTGGTCCGCGTGATTGTCCGTGGCGCTTGATAGCCCCTTGGAATCCTTTACCTTTTGATGTTCCTGTTACATCTACGATATCTCCACTTGCGAAAATATCAACTTTGACTTCCTGACCAACTTCATACGCATCTAACTCCGCACCGCGTAATTCTTTTACGAAGCGCTTAGGAGCAGTTTCCGCTTTAGCAACGTGGCCCTTCTCTGGTTTGTTAGAAAGCTTTTCCCGTTTGTCGTCAAAACCGATTTGGATTGCTTCATAGCCATCCGTGTCAGCAGTCTTCTTTTGAAGAACAACGTTAGCAGCAGCCTCAACAACAGTTACAGGGATAAGATCACCGTTTTCTGCGAATACTTGCGTCATACCAATTTTTCTACCTAAGATTCCTTTGGTCATTAGTCACACCTCCTATAATATGTGTTTTCTATTTGAATTAAAGTTTGATTTCGATATCTACACCAGATGGTAAATCTAAACGCATAAGTGCATCAACTGTTTGTGGAGTTGGATTCACGATGTCGATTAGACGTTTGTGAGTACGCATCTCAAATTGCTCACGAGAATCTTTGTACTTATGCACCGCACGAAGGATTGTGTAAACTGATTTTTCAGTTGGAAGCGGGATTGGACCAGATACACTAGCACCAGAACGCTTAGCCGTTTCAACAATCTTCTCAGCAGATTGATCAAGAATTCTATGATCATATGCTTTTAAACGAATACGAATTTTTTGTTTTGCCATTATTTTCCCTCCTTTTCGCCTACTTACGTTAGACAGTTCTCCGTGAGAAAAACCTGATCACCTTGCCATGGCAAAGCGGCCGGGTGTGTCAGCAACCTCTCACTTCATCGCAGTCAAAGACCAACATGCACTATTGTACCAAATTGGCCTGCGTGTTGCAATAATAAATCGGATAAATTTATGATTTGCACACTTTTCATATTATACAGGGGTTCAGCCTATAAATCAAGCTTTCCCTGAAGATGATGTACAGCCGTCTTTTTTATGGTACGGATAAATTCTTCTGGCTCTTCTAGATGCGGGGAATGTGCAGATTCTTTAAAGGTGAACCATTCTTTGACTGGTGCTGTTAATTGCTCAACATAAGGTTTTGATACAGCAGCTGGTGTAATCATGTCATATTCACCAATGATAAAGTAACAAGGTATTAATATAGTAGAAACTCGGTATTCAATGCTCTCATTCATCAATTCATCCCATAGAATGTCCTGACTAAGCATCTGTCCTTTAAGGAAATTCCACTTATCTTTGAGCTGATATTCCTTACTAAAAAGAAACCCGCGCAGCATTTGAATAAGCGGCTTCCACCTATGTGTGAGACCTACGCTTCCGAGCTCTTTATATAGAGAGAACAGAGCATGAGCTGATATTCGTTTCCACGGAGGAGGCGTCAGTAATCGCAGGCACCAAGTAAACAACCGATTTCTTTCGTATTTCTCCAAAAGAAGCTCGTACGACACACTATCTTCTTTTATTACATCTACTACCTGACTAATTCCATAATAAGCATGATATAGATCTGGGCGCTTATGTACTGCTTGTATGGCGATTAATGACCCCCACGAATATCCGGCGATGTACAATTTTGATTGACCTAGATATGAAAGGACTTTCTCTGTCAGTTCAATCGTATCTTCAATAAATTGCCGAATGGTCATGGAAGTATCGGAGGGATTCTTTTGATAGGAGAGTCCCGCGCCACGCTGATCCCAATGAACAACTGTAAAATCGGTATTAAGTTCCTCATGAAATGAGTCGATATAGCTGATTTGAGCGGAACCGGGCCCACCGTGTAAAAATAAAAGAACAGGCTTCGCTTCACTAGTGTGATCTTCTTTGATCATAATCCATTGGTCAACCCCGCCGATTAACCATTTCTTCAAATATGTCTTCGCCATTCCAGTGATCCTCTCGGTTCCATTTAGATTCTATAGCTTATAGTAGCCGTTCTGATCTGGAAAAGCAAAAAAAGAGACCCTTTTGCAAGGAGTCTCTTTTATATGTTTATTACTTAATGATATTTGAAACGACGCCAGAACCTACAGTACGTCCACCCTCACGGATAGAGAAACGAGTTCCTTCTTCGATAGCGATAGTAGAGATAAGTTCAACTTCCATCTCAGTGTTATCGCCAGGCATTACCATTTCAGTACCTTCTGGAAGATGTACGATACCAGTTACGTCAGTTGTACGGAAGTAGAACTGCGGACGGTAGTTAGCGAAGAATGGAGTATGACGTCCACCCTCTTCTTTAGAAAGTACATAAACTTCAGCTTTGAAACGGCTATGTGGAGTGATTGTACCTGGTTTAGCAAGTACTTGACCACGTTGGATATCTTCACGAGATACACCACGAAGTAGTGCACCGATGTTGTCACCAGCTTCAGCATAGTCAAGAAGCTTACGGAACATTTCAACACCTGTAACAGTTGTTTTACCATTGTCTTCTTGAAGACCGATGATTTCAACTTCGTCACCGACTTTAACTTGTCCACGCTCAACACGACCAGTAGCAACAGTTCCACGACCAGTGATTGAGAATACATCCTCAACTGGCATCATGAATGGCTTCTCAGTGTCACGCTCTGGAGTTGGGATGTACTCATCAACCGCATCCATAAGTTCAAAGATTTTTGCTTCGTAATCAGCATCTCCTTCAAGAGCTTTAAGAGCAGAACCTTTGATAACTGGTACATCATCACCAGGGAAGTCATAGTCAGAAAGAAGGTCACGAACTTCCATTTCAACAAGTTCAAGTAACTCTTCATCGTCAACCATGTCACATTTGTTAAGGAATACTACGATGTATGGAACACCTACGTTACGAGAAAGTAGGATGTGCTCACGTGTTTGTGGCATTGGACCATCAGCAGCAGATACTACTAAGATCGCGCCGTCCATTTGAGCAGCACCAGTGATCATGTTTTTAACGTAGTCAGCGTGTCCTGGGCAGTCTACGTGTGCATAGTGACGAGTGTCTGTTTCATACTCGACGTGTGAAGTTGAGATTGTGATTCCACGCTCGCGCTCTTCTGGAGCACCATCGATTTGGTCATATCCCATAGCTGATCCTTTACCAGACTTCTTATGAAGAACTGTTGAGATAGCAGCAGTTAGAGTTGTTTTACCATGGTCAACGTGTCCAATTGTACCAATGTTAGCATGCGATTTGGAACGGTCGAATTTTTCTTTAGCCATTCTAAAAATCCTCCTTAAAGGTTCATTGTATTTGGTATAGAGTGATAGAAAGTGAAGAGTTATCTCTCACTTTCTGATCTTCAATAGTAGTTATACTTTAGTTTAAAGGCAAAATCAATTATTCACCTTTATTTTTTTTGATGATTTCTTCACTGATGCTCTTAGGCACTTCTTCGTAGTGATCCATATGCATAGTGAAAGTACCGCGTCCTTGTGTGTTAGAACGGAGTGAAGTTGCATATCCGAACATTTCAGAAAGTGGAACCATTGCGCGAACAACTTGAGCGTTACCGCGAGCTTCCATACCTTCTACACGTCCACGACGAGATGTGATATCACCCATGATGTCTCCCATGTATTCTTCAGGGATAACGACTTCCACTTTCATCATTGGCTCAAGTAGAACTGGGTTACATTTGCTGACAGCATTTTTCAATGCCATAGATGCAGCAATTTTAAACGCCATTTCGTTCGAGTCAACATCGTGGTAAGATCCATCAAATAATTTTGCTTTGATGTCGATTAATGGGAATCCAGCTAATACACCATTTTCAAGTGAATCTTCAAGACCTGCTTGAATTGCTGGAATGTATTCACGTGGAACAACCCCACCGACGATTGCATTTTGGAATTCGAAGCCTGCGCCTTCTTCGTTTGGTTCGAATTCGATCCAAACGTGTCCGAACTGACCACGTCCACCAGACTGACGTACGAATTTACCTTCAACTTTTGCACCAGAACGGAATGTTTCACGGTACGCAACTTGAGGAGCACCTACGTTAGCTTCCACCTTGAACTCACGCTTCATACGGTCAACAATGATATCAAGGTGAAGCTCACCCATACCAGAGATGATCGTTTGACCAGTTTCAGGGTTTGTTTGTGTACGGAATGTTGGATCCTCTTCAGCTAGTTTAGCTAAAGCGATACCCATTTTATCTTGGTCAGCCTTTGATTTAGGCTCGATGGCTACATCGATAACTGGCTCTGGGAATTCCATAGACTCAAGGATAACAGTATCTTTCTCGTCACAAAGAGTGTCACCAGTAGATGTATCTTTAAGACCAACAGCTGCTGCGATATCCCCTGCATATACAGTAGAGATTTCTTCACGGCTGTTTGCGTGCATTTGAAGGATACGTCCAACACGCTCACGCTTGTTCTTAGAAGAGTTCTTCACGTATGAACCTGAAGCAAGTGTTCCAGAGTATACGCGGAAGAAAGTTAGTTTCCCAACATAAGGATCAGTCATAACTTTAAATGCAAGAGCTGAGAATGGTGCGTCATCAGTAGACTCACGAACAACCTCTTCATTTGAATCTGGCAGAATACCTTTGATTGCAGCAACATCAGTTGGTGCAGGAAGGTAATCAAGCACAGCATCAAGTACAAGCTGAACACCTTTGTTTTTGAAAGCAGATCCAACAAGAACTGGGTAGAATTCAACATTCAACGTTCCTTTACGGATTGCAGCTTTCAATTCAGGAATTGTAATTTCTTCACCCTCAAGGTATTTTTCCATAAGCTCTTCATCAAGCTCAGCGACAGCTTCAATAAGGCTGTTGCGAAGCTCTTCAGCTTTGTCTTTATACTCAGCAGGGATTTCTTGTGCATCAGAGCGAGTTCCAAGGTCATCTTCGTAGAAGTATGCTACGTTATCTACAAGGTCGATGATTCCTTCGAATTGATCTTCAGCGCCGATCGGCAATTGAATTGCATGAGCGTTCGCTTGAAGACGATCTCTTAATGTGCTTACAGAGTAAAGGAAGTCCGCACCGGTTTTATCCATTTTGTTAACGAATACGATACGAGGTACTCCGTAAGTTGTTGCTTGGCGCCAAACTGTTTCAGTTTGTGGCTCTACACCTGATTGTGCATCAAGAACTGCTACCGCACCGTCAAGTACACGTAAAGAACGTTCAACTTCAACAGTGAAGTCTACGTGTCCTGGTGTATCGATGATGTTTACACGGTAACCTTTCCATTGTGCTGTAGTAGCAGCAGAAGTGATTGTAATACCACGTTCTTGCTCCTGCTCCATCCAGTCCATTTGGGAAGCTCCTTCGTGAGTTTCACCAATTTTATGGATACGACCAGTGTAGTATAAGATACGCTCAGTCGTTGTCGTTTTACCAGCATCGATGTGAGCCATGATACCAATATTACGAGTTTTGTCTAAGGAGAACTCTCTTGCCATTGGGTAATTTCTCCTTCCTTATTAGGGAATAGTTTTTTTAGTTTGGTATAAATCCTACCAGCGGTAGTGAGCGAATGCTTTGTTCGCTTCTGCCATTTTGTGTGTATCTTCACGTTTCTTAACAGCAGCACCAGTGTTGTTAGCTGCGTCAAGGATTTCGTTAGCAAGACGCTCTTCCATCGTTTTTTCTCCACGAAGACGAGCGTAGTTTACTAACCAGCGAAGACCTAAAGTAGTACGACGGTCTGGGCGAACTTCTACAGGAACTTGGTAGTTAGCTCCACCTACACGACGTGCTTTAACTTCAAGAACTGGCATGATGTTTTTCAAGGCTTGTTCGAAAACCTCCATCGCTTCATTACCAGTACGTTCTTTGATGATATCAAATGACTTGTAGAGAATTGTTTGTGACTTTCCTCTTTTACCGTCGATCATCATTTTGTTGATCAAACGAGATACAAGTTTAGAATTGTAAATTGGATCTGGCAATACGTCTCTTTTTGCTACAGGACCTTTACGTGGCATCTGATAGCCTCCCTTCTCATTTAAAAGGATTTCTATCTGTCTCTCATCTCAATATCTTTGTCAGTTGCCTGACTCCACTGATCTGATATCAACTTCTAAAAACCCTTATGTTTGTTTGTATTATTTGCTTTGTTTAGGGCGTTTTGTTCCGTATTTAGAACGTCCTTGCATACGACCGTCAACTCCGGCAGTATCAAGCGCACCACGAACGATGTGGTAACGTACACCCGGTAAGTCTTTTACACGTCCGCCACGGATAAGTACTACACTGTGCTCTTGTAGATTATGTCCGATACCAGGAATGTAAGCTGTTACCTCAATCAGGTTAGACAAACGTACACGAGCATATTTACGTAGTGCTGAGTTTGGTTTTTTCGGTGTCATTGTGCCGACACGAGTACAAACCCCGCGTTTCTGTGGAGATGTTACGTTAGTGTGCTCTTTTTTGAAACTGTTGTATCCTTTGTTAAGTGCAGGAGACTTTGAGTTTTCAACTTTACTCACGCGTCCTTTGCGTATTAGCTGATTAATTGTAGGCATGTTGTTATTCCTCCCTTCGTTGCTTTTTTTATAACCCACATACCCAGGTGGTTCATTAAAAGGCAAAAAACAATGCTTTTGCATTTACACATGCAAAAACAAAACAAGTACGCTATAACATAATGGCAACAGCTGCTGCTCCAACTTCAATTCCGCAGGCTTTGCCGAGCTTTTTCATGGAATCTACCACTAAAATGTCTACACCCTTCTCTTGCGCTAGTTTTGTTACACTAGCTGTTAAAGCAGGATCAGCATCTTTCGCTACGACGATTTCCTTTACTGAATCTCGTTTCAGAGCTTTTACTGTTTGCTTCGTACCAATAATAATGGATTGGGCCTGTGATACTTTATCATAAGACATCGAATATCCTCCAAAGTAACAGGTTTTATTTTGAGCACCTTGGTTATATTATCATCATGGCAGAAGGATGTCAATATCATATGACAGATTATCTTGACATCCTTCACCATTTTTTGATGATTTTATAGGAATCTCACGAGAAAGATTACTCTACAGGAACCATATCGTCAGACGGCTGCACTTGTGAAACCGGCTTAACTTTACGGTAGTTTGGCATTCCTGTTCCAGCTGGAACAAGTTTACCGATGATAACATTCTCTTTCAAGCCAAGCAGTTCATCACGTTTTCCTTTGATCGCCGCATCTGTTAGGACACGAGTCGTTTCTTGGAAAGATGCCGCAGACAAGAATGAGTCTGTTTCAAGCGATGCTTTTGTAATACCAAGAAGAACTGGGCGGCCTGTTGCAGGACGCTTTCCTTCGAATAGTACTTTTTTGTTCGCTTCAGTGAATTGATGTACATCAAGAAGTGTGCCTGGTAATACATCTGTATCCCCTGCATCAGCGACACGCACTTTACGAAGCATTTGGCGAACCATTACCTCAACGTGCTTATCTCCGATCTCTACCCCTTGCATACGGTATACTTTTTGTACTTCATGAAGCAGATATTCTTGAACAGCTGTCATATCAGTCACTTTAAGAAGTTCTTTCGGATCGATCGAACCTTCTGTCAGTACTTGACCACGAGTGACTTTGTCACCTTCAACAACTTTCAGACGCGCATTGTAAGGAGCTGTGTAAGAACGAGTTTCAACGTCGCCTTGAACCACAATTTCCTGCTGCTTGTCACGAACATCGTTAATTTCAGCAACGACACCATCAATTTCAGAAATCGTCGCTTGCCCTTTCGGATTACGCGCTTCAAATAGCTCTTGGATACGAGGTAAACCTTGTGTGATATCGTCTCCTGCTACCCCACCGGTGTGGAACGTACGCATTGTAAGCTGTGTTCCTGGCTCACCGATTGATTGAGCAGCGATGATTCCAACTGCTTCACCGACTTCAACGTCAGTGCCAGTTGCAAGGTTACGGCCGTAGCATCGTTTACATACACCATGAGGCGTGTTACATGTAAATGCAGAACGGATCCATACTTCCTCAATCCCTGCTTCGACTACTTCAAGTGCTTTATCTTCATCAATTAGCTCGTTTTCGTCGACCATGACTTCGCCCGTTTCAGGATGAACAATTGGTTTTCTTGCAAAACGTCCAATTAGACGTTCTTCAAGTTTCTCAATAATTTCATTTCCTTCTCTAATGGACTTCGCCAAGATTCCACGGTCTGTACCGCAATCTGTTTCACGGATGATGACATCCTGTGCAACGTCAACGAGACGACGCGTGAGGTAACCTGAGTCAGCTGTTTTAAGGGCTGTATCGGCAAGACCTTTACGCGCTCCGTGAGTGGAAATAAAGTATTCTAATACGGTTAAACCTTCACGGAAACTAGATTTGATCGGAAGTTCAATGATACGTCCAGCCGGGTTGGCCATCAGACCACGCATACCAGCCAGCTGAGTGAAGTTAGATGCGTTACCACGCGCTCCAGAGTCACTCATCATGTAGATTGGGTTGACTTCATCAAGGGACTTCATCAGTTTACCTTGGATGACATCTTTAGAAGAACTCCAGATCGAAATGACTCTCTCGTAACGCTCTTCTTCAGTAATCAAACCACGTCTGAATTGCTTCATGACGTTATCTACTTTTGCTTGCGCTTCTTCAAGGATCTTCTGTTTATCATCTAATACGACGATATCAGACACCCCAACCGTAATACCCGCTTTAGTAGAGTATTTGAAACCAAGATTTTTCATGCGGTCAAGCATTTTAGATGTCTCAGTGATATGGAATCTCTTAAAGATTTCCGCAATGATTTTACCTAAAATACCTTTTTTGAACGGCGCATTAATTTCTTGTTTCTCAATCGCAGCTTTGACATCTTCACCTTTTTCAAGGAAGAAGCGGTCAGGCGTTTTTTCTTCAATATTGCTCTTTGTCGGCTCATTCATGTAAGGGAATGATTCCGGTAAGATTTCGTTAAAGATTAGTTTTCCAACTGTTGTAATCAACAATTTAGAACGCTGTTCATCAGTGAATGTCACATTCTTCAACGAGTTAGCTGCAACAGCTACACGTGTATGAAGATGCACATACCCATTTTGATAAGCTATAAGGGCTTCGTTAGTATCTTTGAAGACCATACCTTCTCCGATAGCACCTTTACGCTCAAGTGTAAGGTAGTAGTTACCAAGCACCATATCCTGAGATGGCGTAACAACAGGTTTTCCATCTTTCGGGTTCAAAATGTTTTGAGCAGCAAGCATTAAGATACGAGCTTCAGCTTGAGCCTCAGCAGATAATGGTACGTGAACCGCCATTTGGTCACCGTCAAAGTCAGCGTTGTAGGCTGTACATACAAGTGGATGCAGACGAATTGCGCGTCCTTCCACAAGTGTAGGTTCAAACGCTTGAATACCAAGTCTGTGAAGAGTCGGTGCACGGTTTAGTAAGACTGGGTGCTCGCGAATCACTGATTCTAAAACATCCCATACTTCCGGCTGCACGCGCTCAATTTTACGCTTCGCACTCTTGATGTTGTGAGCTAAACCTTTTTCAACAAGCTCCTTCATCACGAATGGTTTGAATAATTCAAGAGCCATTTCTTTCGGAAGTCCACACTGATACATTTTCAAATGTGGTCCTACGACGATAACGGAACGTCCAGAATAGTCAACACGTTTACCAAGCAAGTTTTGACGGAAACGCCCTTGTTTCCCTTTCAGCATATGAGAAAGAGATTTCAATGGTCTGTTTCCTGGTCCTGTTACTGGTCGGCCTCTACGTCCATTATCAATCAAGGCATCGACAGCTTCTTGAAGCATACGCTTCTCGTTCTGAACGATGATGCTTGGCGCGCCAAGATCTAATAAACGTTTCAGACGATTGTTACGGTTGATGACACGACGATAAAGGTCGTTTAAGTCAGAAGTAGCAAAACGTCCACCATCAAGCTGAACCATTGGACGTAATTCTGGCGGAATAACCGGAAGTACATCAAGAATCATCCATGATGGTTTGTTTCCTGAGTTACGGAAGGCTTCTAGCACTTCAAGGCGTTTAATCGCACGTGTACGACGCTGTCCTTGAGCAGTTTTCAGCTCTTCTTTCAGTGCATCTACTTCTTTTACAAGATCGATATCTTGAAGAAGTTTATTGATTGCTTCTGCACCCATAGCTGCTTGGAATGTATTACCGTATTTATCTAAATAAGCACGGAATTCCTTCTCAGAAAGAAGTTGTTTCTTCTCAAGCGGTGTGTTGCCCGGATCTGTCACAACGTATGAAGCGAAGTAAATCACTTCTTCTAATGCACGTGGTGACATATCAAGAACAAGACCCATACGGCTTGGGATACCTTTGAAATACCAAATGTGGGAAACTGGGGCAGCCAGTTCGATATGCCCCATTCTCTCACGACGGACTTTTGCCCGTGTTACTTCTACACCACAACGGTCACATACAACACCCTTATAACGAACGCGTTTATACTTTCCACAATGACATTCCCAGTCTTTTTGCGGTCCGAAGATACGTTCACAAAAGAGACCATCTTTTTCAGGTTTCAGTGTACGATAGTTAATCGTTTCAGGCTTTTTCACTTCACCAAAAGACCAAGAACGGATTTTATCAGGTGATGCGAGACCGATGTTCATATACTCAAAATTGTTCACATCTAGCAAGGGGCCTACCTCCCTTTTAATCTTCGGGTTATACCCTAGTCACTTGCTCTAATCGTTTCTGCTATTCTTTTGTGACTGCGTCACGTTCAAGATCGACAGGTGCGAGGTCTGCAGCATCTTCGTCATTAGATAACGCTAATCCGTCTGCTTTCTTCGTTTCCTCATCGTCTTCTAAATCTCTCATTTCTATCTCTTCTTCATCGCCAGATAGGATTTTGACATCCATACCTAAACTTTGAAGTTCTTTGATTAACACTTTGAATGATTCAGGGACACCTGGTTCAGGGACGTTATCCCCTTTGACGATGGCTTCGTATGTTTTCACACGACCCACCACGTCATCCGATTTAACTGTTAAGATCTCTTGAAGTGTGTATGCTGCACCGTAAGCTTCAAGTGCCCATACTTCCATCTCTCCGAAACGCTGACCACCAAACTGTGCTTTACCGCCAAGTGGCTGCTGCGTAACAAGTGAGTATGGTCCAGTTGAACGAGCGTGAAGTTTGTCGTCAACCATGTGAGCCAGTTTGATCATGTACATGATTCCGACTGATACACGGTTATCGAATGGTTCACCAGTTCGACCGTCATAAAGGACTGTTTTCGCATCACGGGACATACCTGCTTCTTCAAGCGTTTCCCAAACATCTTCCTCACGCGCACCATCAAATACTGGTGACGCAATGTGGATGCCAAGGTAACGTGCAGCCATACCCATATGAAGCTCAAGTACCTGACCGATGTTCATACGAGATGGTACCCCTAGAGGGTTTAACATGATATCAATCGGTGTTCCATCTGGAAGATACGGCATATCTTCTTCTGGAAGGATTTTAGAGATAACCCCTTTGTTACCATGTCGTCCAGCCATTTTGTCACCTTCAGAAATTTTACGCTTCTGAACGATGTATACGCGGACTAACTGGTTAACACCTGGAGGTAATTCATCTCCATCTTCACGGTTAAAGACTTTGACGTCGTGGATAATTCCGCCGCCGCCGTGTGGAACACGTAGAGATGTATCACGTACTTCACGAGCCTTTTCACCGAAGATTGCATGTAATAGACGTTCTTCAGCTGTTAGTTCTGTTACACCTTTAGGCGTTACTTTCCCTACAAGAAGGTCTCCGTCTTTTACTTCTGCACCAATACGGATGATTCCACGCTCGTCAAGGTTGCGCAAAGCATCTTCCCCAACGTTTGGAATATCACGAGTGATTTCTTCCGGTCCAAGCTTTGTATCACGAGCTTCTGATTCATATTCTTCAATATGAATAGATGTGTAGACGTCATCTTTTACAAGGCGCTCACTCATGATGATCGCATCCTCGTAGTTATAACCGTCCCAAGTCATGAAGCCGACCATAACGTTACGTCCTAGAGCCAATTCACCTTTTTCCATTGAAGGACCGTCTGCAAGGATTTCTCCTTTTACGACTTCATCTCCAACACTTACGATTGGACGCTGGTTGTAGCAAGTCCCTTGGTTAGAGCGGACAAATTTCAGCAAGCTGTATTTGTCTAGGTTTCCTTTGACTTGTTGTCCGTCGACATCTTCATAGCGGCGAACCCAAATATTTTTTGCTTCAACACGTTCTACAACACCTGGGTAACGGCAGATGACAGCAGCACCAGAGTCTTTACCTGATACATACTCCATACCTGTACCAACAATCGGTGATTCTGGCTGCATCAAAGGCACAGCCTGACGTTGCATGTTCGCTCCCATTAGAGCACGGTTAGAGTCATCGTTTTCTAAGAATGGGATACATGCTGTCGCTGCAGAAACAACCTGCTTTGGCGAAACGTCCATGTAGTCAACACGGTTTCGAGGAACAACGGTGTTTTCCCCTCTGAAACGAGCAATGATATTATCATCGATAAACGAACCATCTTCACCTAATATAGCATTCGCTTGTGCTACAACGTAGTTATCCTCTTCATCAGCAGTTAAGTAATCGATTCTCGGTGTCACTTTACCTGTTTCAGGATCAACCCGGCGGTAAGGTGTTTCAATAAAGCCGAAACGATTCACTTTTGCAAATGAAGATAGAGAGTTGATCAAACCAATGTTTGGACCCTCTGGTGTTTCAATCGGACACATACGGCCATAGTGAGAGTAGTGAACGTCACGAACTTCCATTCCTGCACGCTCACGTGTCAAACCACCAGGCCCAAGCGCTGACAGACGACGTTTGTGCGTCAATTCAGCAAGCGGGTTTGTTTGATCCATGAACTGAGAAAGCTGAGAGCTACCAAAGAACTCTTTGATAGAAGCGATCACAGGACGGATGTTGATCAGTTGCTGAGGTGTGATCGTGTTTGTGTCTTGGATCGACATTCTTTCACGAACAACACGCTCCATTCTGCTTAAACCAATACGGAATTGGTTTTGCAGAAGCTCACCTACAGAACGCAGGCGACGGTTACCAAGGTGATCGATATCATCTGTGTCACCTACACCATGAAGAAGGTTGAAGAAGTAACTAATCGATGCAATGATGTCAGAAGTCGTGATGTTTTTCACAGCTTCCTCTACGTATGCATTCCCGATCACGTTGATCACTTGCTCGCCTTCTTGATCGGACGGTGCATAAATCTTAATAGATTGAAGTTCTACTTCATCTTCTACTACGCCACCATTTGGATAAAGCTTTCTAAATCCGATGCCGTTTTCTAAGTATGGAAGAACTTTATCAAGAACTCTTCTGTCTAAAATTTGACCTTTTTCTGCTAGAATTTCACCTGTTTCAGGGTCAACTAACGTTTCAGCCAATTTTTGATTGAACAGTCTATTTTTAATATGAAGCTTTTTATTAATCTTGTAGCGTCCAACATTTGCTAGGTCATATCTCTTCGGATCGAAGAAGCGAGAGTCTAGCAGGCTTTTCGCATTTTCAACAGTTGGCGGCTCTCCAGGACGGAGGCGCTCGTAGATTTCGAGAAGTGCTTTATCCGCATTCTCTGTATTGTCTTTTTCCAGCGTGTTGCGTAAGTATTCATTCTCGCCAATGAGGTCAAGAATCTCTTGATCAGAGCTGAAGCCGAGAGCACGCAAAAGAACCGTAACCGGCAACTTACGTGTGCGATCGATGCGTACATAGACTACATCCTTCGCATCAGTTTCGTATTCTAACCATGCGCCACGGTTTGGAATGACAGTCGCAGTAAAACCTTTTTTACCGTTTTTGTCTACTTTACCACTGAAATATACACTCGGAGAACGTACTAACTGAGAAACGATTACACGTTCCGCACCGTTAATGATAAAAGTACCTGTGTCTGTCATGATTGGGAAATCACCCATGAACACATCTTGGTCTTTTACTTCTCCAGTTTCTTTGTTAATTAAACGAACTTTCACTCTTAGTGGAGCAGAGTAAGTTACATCACGTTCTTTTGATTCTGCTACAGGATACTTAGGATCCCCTAGGCTGTAATCAATGAATTCAAGAGAAAGGTTACCAGTAAAATCCTCAATTGGGGATATATCTTGAAACATCTCTCTAAGACCCTCATCAAGAAACCACTGATAAGAAGAGGTTTGAATTTCAATGAGATTTGGTAATTCTAACACTTCGCTTATGCGTGCGTAGCTTCTGCGCTGGCGGTGTCGTCCATACTGAACTAGTTGACCTGTCAACTGATTCACCCCTCAAATCATGCGTATTATATGTGTAAAAAGTATTTCAGCCTTTCAAATGTCAGTAAAGAAATACTTTTACAAGACAAAAGAAAAAAGGGTTTCTAAAATAAGAAAACCACATCCAAAAACAAATACCGATTTTATTAGTTTTCCCAAATATGCATAATTTATACAAAATAGTTGTTTTTTAAGCCTATCAAGCAAAATATACACATTGGCATTTTATAATGTTAACACAGCTAGGAAACTGCGTCAAACTTTTTTAGCTTTGATAATATAGTAGCCCTTTTTTTTCAATACAACATCGACTTCTCCAAAGAGCTGTTCTAATTTCTCAATCGCAGATGGTCCACCCTGCTTTTTCTGAATAACCACCCACAACTCACCTTCCGGCAATAAATGATCAGCACTTTTTTCAAAGATCGCATGTACAACTTTCTTCCCTGCCCGTATTGGGGGATTGGTCAGTATAGAGGCAAAAGCAGCTGATGAATGAACATTCGAGAACAAATCACTTTGATAGATGCGGACATTATCAATGCGATTATGTTTAGCGTTTTCCTTTGAAAGTTCGACTGCTCTTTCGTTCACATCAATCATATGAATGGTGCGGCTCGTCATTTCGTTTGCTAACGATAAGCCAATCGGTCCATAACCGCAACCGACATCTAAGACATCGCCATCCACGTCAGGTTCTTCAAAAGCTTCAATTAAAAGCCTCGAACCAAAGTCGACTTCTTTCTTAGAAAACACTCCACTGTCACTTGTAAAAGTAAAGGTACGGTTTCTCAAGGTGAAGTCCCATGTCTGTTTATTGCTTTTCACTGATGGCTTTTCCGTATAATAGTGGTCACTCATGGTGAATGGACCTCCTCTGGATTCAATCGTTTCAGGAGAATAGAAAAGAAAAAGCTCGCCAGTAAAAGCGAGCTTTCCCAAAAGATTAGGCGAAGATTACTTAACTTCTACAGAAGCGCCAACTTCTTCAAGCTTAGCTTTAAGTTCTTCAGCTTCTTCTTTAGCAATACCTTCTTTAAGTGGTTTTGGAGTGTTGTCAACAAGTTCTTTAGCTTCTTTCAAGCCAAGACCAGTGATTTCACGAACCACTTTGATAACTTTGATTTTTTGGTCTCCAGCACCAGCAAGTACTAGATCAAAATCAGTTTTCTCTTCAGCAGCGGCACCACCAGCTGCAGCTACAGCTACAGGAGCAGCAGCAGTTACGCCAAATTCTTCTTCGATTGCTTTTACTAAGTCGTTTAACTCAAGTACAGTTGCTTCTTTAACTGAAGCAATGATTTCTTCGATATTTAAAGCCATTTGTAATTCCTCCATTTTAAGTTTTTTACGTTAAGTACGCATTAAGCGCCTTGTTCTTCTTTTTGATCTGCAACTGCTTTAGTAGCAAGAGCAAGGTTACGAACTGGAGCTTGAAGAACGCTAAGCAACATAGATAGTAAGCCTTCGCGAGACGGAAGTTCCGCAAGAGCCTTCACTTCTTCTACAGTCGCTACGTTTCCTTCGATGACACCAGCTTTGATTTCTAAAGCTTCGTGGCTTTTCGCAAATTCGTTGATGATTTTCGCAGGTGCGATAACATCTTCGTTACTGAATGCGATAGCGTTTGGACCTGTTAAGAAATCGTTTAAACCTGTTAGTTCAACTTGTTCAACTGCACGGCGAGTCAAAGTGTTTTTGTAAACTTTGAATTCTACGCCAGCGTCACGAAGCTGTTTACGAAGTTCAGTCACTTCAGAAACTGAAAGACCGCGGTAATCTACAATTACAGTAGACATACTATCTTTAAATTTAGAAGTAATTTCATCAACGACAACTTTTTTTGTATCGATTGCATTGCTCATGGTTACACCTCCTGTACATTGTTTGTGTAACACTTATACCGATCAGGCCATCACGTTCCTAACGAACGGTTCTCCATATAAAAAGCCTCCATTAAGACATGGAGGCTGTATATACAAGCATACGTTAACGTAAGACTGTGACATATACACCTCGGCGGGTTAATTAAGCCATAAGGCCCCTGCTGTCTACGGTATAAATGGACATATTCTATTTTACAACATTTTGATATTATCAAAATGATTGTGATAAGTCAAGATTTATTTTGCAGAGAAAGAAGATGGATCCACTTTCACGCCAGGGCCCATAGTAGATGTAACAGAAACGTTTTTCACGTATACACCTTTAGCCGCTGCAGGTTTTGCTTTAAGGATTGTGTCATAGATTGTTGCAAAGTTCTCAACAAGCTTTTCGTCCTCGAAAGAAACCTTTCCGATTGGCGCGTGGATGTTACCAGCTTTATCAACGCGGTATTCTACTTTACCAGCTTTGATTTCATTGATTGCTTTTTCTACTTCGAATGTAACAGTTCCTGTTTTAGGGTTTGGCATAAGACCTTTTGGTCCAAGTACACGACCGATCTTACCAACTTCACCCATCATGTCAGGTGTTGCAACGATTACATCGAAATCGAACCAGCCTTGTTGGATTTTAGCGATGTAATCAGAATCTCCAACATAGTCTGCTCCAGCTGCTTCTGCTTCTTTTGCTTTTTCGCCTTTAGCGAACACAAGAACGCGTTGAGTTTTACCAGTTCCGTTAGGAAGTACAACTGCACCGCGGATTTGTTGGTCGTTTTTACGAGGGTCTACACCCAAACGAAAAGCAACTTCTACAGTCGCATCAAATTTCGCTGTATTTGCTTTTTTTGTAAGAGAAACAGCTTCAGCTACATCATACGCTTTAGTACGTTCGATTAGCTTAGCAGCTTCTACATACTTTTTACCTTTTTTAGCCATTATAAAAATCCTCCTTATGTGGTTTTAGCGGAATAACCTCCCACGAATAAGGGTTGCGAACTTGTCAAAACCAAACTCGCAACCCAACAAGACAATAAATTAATCTTCGATGACAATACCCATACTGCGTGCAGTACCTTCAACCATGCGCATAGCTGATTCAACGCTAGCAGCGTTTAAGTCAGGCATTTTTGTTTCCGCGATTTCGCGTACTTTATCACGCTTAACAGTTGCCACTTTATTACGGTTAGGTTCACCAGAACCAGACTCAATACCAGCTGCTTTTTTAAGTAAAACTGCAGCAGGTGGAGTTTTAGTAATAAATGTAAATGAACGGTCTTCAAAAACCGAAATTTCAACAGGAATGATAAGACCAGCTTGGTCAGCTGTACGAGCATTAAACTCCTTACAGAATCCCATGATATTAACACCGGCTTGACCTAGTGCAGGTCCAACTGGTGGAGCTGGGTTAGCTTTTCCAGCAGGAATTTGCAATTTAACAACTTTAACTACTTTTTTAGCCACGAGACACACCTCCTTAAAGTCCGTGATGTGGTAATAGGGGAATCCCCCTCCCACTCAACAACTTCATTCTTTATATGAATGACGAAATAACTAGCTAGCGATCTTGAGCGAACTCAAGACGTACCTTTGCTATATTACCACTTCTATACACTCATTTCAAGCTCTTTTGAATTACAATTTATCGATCTGCGTGAACTCAAGTTCCACGGGTGTTTCTCTACCAAACATATTAACGAATACTTTGACTTTGCTTTTATCGTAATCAATCTCTTCGATAGAACCTGTGAAGTTCGCAAATGGTCCGTCGATGACCTTGACTGTTTCTTTCAATTCAAAGTCGATTTCTGTTTTGCGTTCTTCAAGACCCATTCTTTTTAGAATGGTTTCAGCTTCGCCTGGCAAAAGCGCAGTCGGCTTTGAGCCTGATCCAGCTGATCCAACGAATCCTGTGACACCTGGTGTATTACGAACAACATACCAAGAGTCGTCTGTCATCACGATTTCCACTAGGACATAGCCAGGGAATACTTTCTTTTTGACCACTTTTTTCTTACCGTTTTTAAAATCAGTTTCTTCTTCTTCTGGTACGACGACGCGGAAGATTTTATCCTGCATGCCCATTGATTCAACACGCTTTTCCAAGTTCGCTTTTACTTTGTTTTCATAGCCAGAGTACGTATGCACAACATACCAATTCTTTTCCATTTCGTTCAGGACTATTTAGTCCTTCCCTCCCCACATTTCGTAATGTCTATTTGACGAATCTCGAGTACCGGTAAATATTTTCAAGCAATTGAAAAAACCCGTAAAACGGGTTTTTTGGCAAGTCATATTATGATCTATTATAGCACGTTCAGCAGACCATTATTCAAGTATTAATGAATTAATTCGATTAATTGTGAGATTCCTATATCAAGAAAAGAGAAAAAGATTGCAAAGAATACGACTGTTAAAATAACAGTGATTGTGTAACGAATCATTTCGTTTTTCTTTGGCCAGCTGACCTTCTTCATTTCTTTCCCGACACTTTTTAAGAAACTGATAATACGCATTGTAAAAGACCTCCACAGATTAAAGAACGCAAATCTTACTTCGTTTCTAAATGTGTTTTATGTGAATTACAAGTCTTGCAATATTTCTTAACTTCTAATCTTTCAGCTGCTGAAGCATCACTTTTCATTGTCGTATAATTGCGGCTTCCGCAGTCTTTACAGGCTAGAGTGATCTTTTTCCTCATATTTACACCTATTTTCTCGACATCATTTCCTTAGTACCTTATCACAGTGTCGAAAAAGCTGTCAATATAGGTTTGATTAGAGACTAATCTCGCGAAGCTCTAAATATTTCTCTAATTTTCTCTTTACTCTTTGGAGTGCGTTATCAATTGATTTCACATGACGGTTTAAATCTTCAGAAATCTCTTGATAGGATCTACCATCAAGGTAAAGCACAAGAACCTTTCTTTCCAGCTCGCTTAGTAGTTCACCCATCTTCATTTCGATATCATCAAATTCTTCTTTGCTAATGATTAAATCTTCTGGGTTAAGCGCTTTAGCACCGGAAATGACGTCCAACAATGTTCTGTCTGATTCTTCATCATATATTGGCTTATCTAATGATACATAGGAATTTAACGGGATATGTTTTTGGCGAGTAGCTGTTTTAATTGCGGTGATAATTTGGCGGGTAATACATAATTCTGCAAAAGCCTTAAATGAAGTAAGCTTGTCCTCTCTGAAATCGCGGATAGACTTATAAAGTCCGATCATCCCCTCTTGGACAATGTCCTCTCGATCCGCTCCAATCAAGAAATAAGATCTTGCTTTTGCACGTACAAAATTGCGGTATTTTGTTATTAAGTAATCTAGCGCATCACTATCTCCGACATGAACCCTTTCAATGACTTGTTCATCTTCCAACTGGCAAAATTGCTCTCTGATGGATTTATCCTTGCTGTTGTTTAGATTCACTTCGATCCCCCCGACCGCACCTAGATAGAAATATTATACATTAATGGTTGAAATATCGTCAAGCTATTCTAGATTCCCACGCCGCCATTTTTCAAACGTTTTCAATACATCTTCTGACAATTCAATCTTAGATGCTGGTTTATCAGAAGTAATCTTTTTGACTCTCGTTTCAATCTTTCGTTCGATCACTTCAATCTCTCTCAAAAGCTCTCGAGCCGACTTTCGAAGAGCTCCTTGTCCAAAGATTGCCCATTGTTCTGTAAAGTCTGAGGTCGCCACATGAATCTGCGTCCGAATATTATTCAAATCCTGGGCAAGCTTTTCAATCCGCTCATCAGCTGTTTCATTCTCTCTTGTAAAGATGACCTCTACTCGGTGATTGATCCGCTTTTTTTCGATTCCTTTGACCATATGGGCATCGAATACGACAATGACTCGATACCCTGTGTATGCTTGATATTCTGCTAAATGTTGAATCAGTATGTCTCTGGCTTCTTCAAAGCTGTTTTCCTTTAAGTGCTGCAGCCGTGGCCAAGCACCTATCATGTTGTATCCATCGACTAAGAGGATGTCCATCTCTATTCTCCTAACGGATAACGTTTTCGATACACTTCATACATCAATAGACTAGCGGCAACTGATGCGTTTAACGAAGTGACCTTTCCGGCCATAGGCAGCTTAATCAGAAAATCACACTTTTCTTTGATCAATCGGCCAATCCCTTTTCCTTCACTGCCAATCACGAGAGCAAGTGGCATCGTGCCATCAAATTGTCTATAATCCTGTTTGGCAGACGCATCTGTTCCTGCGACCCAGATTCCTCTTTCTTTCATCTCATCAAGAGCTCTTGAAAGATTGGTGACTTTGGCAACAGGAATATGTTCAATTGCCCCAGTGGATGCTTTGGCAACGGTTGTCGTTAAGCCGACCGCTCTCCTTTTCGGAATCACAATCCCGTGTGCACCTACAGCATCTGCTGTACGCATAATGGAACCTAAATTATGCGGGTCTTCAATTTCATCTAAGATAAGAAAGAATGGCTGTTCATTCCGCTGTTCAGCGATTTGATATAGATCGTCCAATTCTGCATATTCATATGCTGCTACTTGTGCAACGATTCCCTGGTGCTGACCTGTGACCATTTGATCAAGCTTTTTCCTCGGAACATACTGAATGGTGATATTTTGTTTTTTTGCGAGTTCAATGACCTGCTGGGCTTGTCCTTTTACAGTGTTTTCTGCCATCCAGAGCTTGTATAACTCCCGATCTGACTTCAGTGTTTCAATCACTGCATTTTTCCCAATCACATAATCATGTTGCTGACTCATTTGTCTTCCTCCCTGACGTTCCGATTTCAATCGCCTGACTAATCAGCTCTTCTAAGCGTTCGTCCTGCTTTTCAATAAATAAATAACCCATGAGCGCTTCAAACGCCGTGCTATAACGATACGTTTGCACGTCTGTGTTTTTAGGCACTGTGCCTGATTTTGCATTTCTTCCTCTTTTCAGCACCGCTTCTTCTGCTTCAGTGAAAAAGCCTTGCTGCTGAAGCGTAAATAAAATAGCTGCCTGAGATTTAGCTGAAACAATTTTGCTTGCTCGTTTGTGCAACTCATTTGGTTTTGTCGCCCCCGTTTGGAGGAGGTGATGCCTCACGTAGACTTCAAAAATGGCATCACCCATATAAGCAAGCGCAAGTCCATTCAACTGTTTACCGTCTTTCAGCTTTTCAAAATTCAACATGACCTATTCTCCTCTTTTCCAGCGAGTACCTTGAGGAGTGTCCTCCAATACAATATTCATGCTCTTTAACTGGTCACGAATTTGATCAGATAGCGCAAAATCACGATTTCTTCTAGCCTCATTGCGTTTTTCAATTAACGCTTCTACTTCTTCGTCAAGCGTATGCTTTTCTTCTAATGAGAAGCCAAGAACAGACGTGATTTCTTGGAACAAGCCGATAAATGCCTTGATCACTTCCTCCGAAGTATGATCATTTTCCATATAATAATTCGCCTGTTTCGCAAGTTCGAATAAAACAGAGATCGCATTTGCCGTATTGAAGTCATCATTCATTTCAGAAATAAATGTCGCTCGCTGCTCTTCCACCTTCGCCAGCCATTCAGCATTGTCTTCTGTCATATTCGTGCTGCTTTCAAGGCGATGATGTAAATTAGCATACGACGTTTTGAGTCGGTTAAACGCACTCTTTGTGCTCTCTAGTAAGTCCATTGAATAGTTAATTGGATGTCGGTAGTGAACCGACAACATAAAGAATCGAAGTACATCAGGATCTTGTTCTTTCACAATGTCGTGCACGAGCACAAAGTTGCCAAGTGATTTTGACATTTTTTCATTCTCAATATTAATATATCCGTTATGCATCCAATACTTTGCAAAAGGTTTCCCTGTCAAAGCCTCAGATTGAGCGATTTCATTTTCATGGTGAGGAAAGGTTAAATCCTGTCCGCCTGCATGAATATCGATCGTATCACCTAAATATTTTTTAACCATGGCCGAGCATTCGATGTGCCAGCCTGGGCGTCCTTCGCCCCACGGGCTATCCCATGAGATTTCTTGGTCCTTTGCAGCCTTCCATAAAGCAAAGTCCAGCGCATCTCGTTTCTTCTCACCTACACGAATACGGGCACCTGTCTTCAGTTCATCAATCGACTGGTGAGAAAGCTTTCCGTAGCCTTCAAATGAGCGTGTGCTGTAATACACGTCACCATCTGCTTCATATGCGTAGCCTTTTTCAATCAATGTCGCAATAAATGCAATGATATCATCCATATTTTCCGTCACTCGCGGGTGAAGGTCAGCTTTTTTGCAGCCTAGTGCACTGACGTCTTCAAAGTAGGCTTGAATAAAACGGTCAGCAATCGTCGGGACATCTTCCCCGAGTTCATTGGCTGCTTTGATGAGTTTATCATCCACATCTGTAAAGTTTGAGACAAAGTTCACATCATAGCCGCTGTATTCTAAATACTTACGTACAGTGTCATAAACAATAGCAGGCCTTGCATTCCCGATATGAATGTAGTTATAAACGGTTGGTCCGCACACATACATTTTGACCTTTCCTGGCTCAAGCGGGACAAATTCTTCCTTCTTACGTGTCAATGTATTATAAATATTGATTGTCATGATTGTTCTTCCTTTCTGCTCAATGAAGCCAGCTCACCTTTTAGCTTTTCCATTTCTCGTTCCAATTCTTTGAAACGATCGGAAATTGGATCTGGCAAATCTTGATGATTGAGATCACGATTGATTTTCTTACCATTTTGAACGACGACTCGCCCAGGTATACCGACAACGGTGGAATGGTCGGGTACGTCCTTTAACACGACCGATCCCGCTCCAATCTTGGCTCCTTTTCCGACTGTAATGGAACCAAGCACCTTTGCACCTGTCGCAATGAGCGCATCGTCTAAAATGGTCGGGTGCCGCTTTCCCTTTTCTTTCCCTGTTCCCCCTAATGTCACGCCTTGGAAAACAGTGACGTTGTCTCCAATTTCACATGTTTCCCCAATCACCACTCCCATGCCGTGGTCAATGAAGAAGCGCCTGCCAATGGTTGCCGCAGGGTGAATTTCCACCCCTGTGAAAAACCGGCTGACCTGAGAAATGATCCGCGCAAGAAAGTACAGCTTCCGCTTATAAAATGCATGCGCGATACGATGAGCCCAAATCGCATGAAGCCCTGAATAGGTTAGCACTACTTCAATATAGCTTCTAGCAGCAGGATCTTGATCAAACACAGTATCAATATCTTCTTTCAGCATTTTGAAAAACACATGCTCCCCCCGTTCTTCCCCATCAATCTCTCTTCGGACTTGCTCTCTTTTTTGGACAAATAAAAAACGTCTCTGCCATATGACAGAGACGTTTTGAAAACGCGGTTCCACTCTGTTTAGAAAGCCCTCATTTCGCAGCCTTCTCAACTTAATCCCATAACGGAGGGTACCGCCCTTGCATACTAACGTACTCGTGTTCCTCAAGGGTCTTGAGGGTGCATTTCCAACATCTGCCCATAAGTCTCTTTCAGCCAGTGAAGACTCTTTCTGTGATGGACGAAAACATTGTACTTCTCCCTCGCAACGATTTCCTTATATTTGTTTAATGCGGTTTAATACCGTTTCTTTACCTAGTAGTTCAATACTTTGCGGAAGTTCTGGGCCATGCGTTTGTCCTGTGACAGCCACACGAATTGGCATGAATAGTTTCTTGCCTTTATGCCCTGTTTCTTTTTGTACCGCTTTAATAGCAGCCTTGATTTCATCAGGTGTGAAAGATTCAAGTCGTTCAAGCTGACCAGCAAAAGATGCCATGACTTCTGGTACTTGCTCCTCTGCTAGAACTTCCTTTGCCTCTTGATTATACTCAATTTGCTCCTTAAAGAACAACTCTGTTAACTCAACAATTTCTGCTCCATAGCTTAATTGTTCGTGATACAGAGCAATCAGCTTGCGCACCCACGTGTTTTCTTCATCTGATAGCTGCTCGCTTACCTTGCCTGCCTTTTGAAGATGCGGAAGTGTTAACGCAACAACCTGATCAAGATCAAGTGCTTTCACGTATTGGTTATTCACCCATTTTAGTTTATGCATATCGAATAGAGCTGGTGACTTAGAAAGTCGGTTTACATCGAAAATGTCGATGAATTGCTCTTTTGTAAACAGTTCTTCTTCGCCCACTGGAGACCATCCAAGTAGTGCAATGAAGTTGAACAGGGCTTCTGGTAAATAGCCCAAGTTTTTATATTGCTCGATGAATTGAATAATGGATTCATCACGCTTGCTTAATTTCTTGCGGTTCTCGTTCACAATCAGCGTCATATGTCCGAATAACGGAACATCCCAGCCAAATGCATTGAAGATCATGATTTGTTTAGGCGTATTCGAAATGTGATCCTCTCCACGGAGAATGTGAGTCATTTTCATCAAATAATCATCCACTGCTACAGCGAAGTTATAAGTTGGCGTACCATCTTTCTTCACAATGACAAAGTCACCGATGCCGTCTGTCTCAAATGAAATATCGCCTTTGACCATGTCGTCAAATTTAATGATTTCTCCTTTTGGCACTCGGAAGCGGATGCTTGGCTCTCTTCCTTCAGCAATCATCTTGTCCTCTTCTTCTTTTGATAAATGACTGCATTTACCAGAATATCGAGGCATTTCACTGCGGGCGATTTGTGCTTCACGCTCTTCCTCTAGCTCTTCAGCCGTACAATAGCACTTATACGCCAAGTCCTTCTCTAGCAGCTCGTCATAATACTTTTTATAAATATCATTACGCTCTGATTGTCTGTAAGGGCCGTAGCCGCCATCTTTATCAATGCTCTCATCCCACTCAATACCGAGCCATTGCAGGTGGCGAAGCTGGCTTTCTTCTCCGCCTTCTACATTACGCTTTTGATCCGTATCTTCAATTCGAATAATAAATTTGCCGCCTTGACTGCGTGCGAACAAATAGTTAAAAAGAGCCGTTCTAGCATTCCCAATATGTAAATGACCAGTTGGACTCGGTGCATAACGAACACGCACTTCATTTCCCATGAGTTTAACTTCCTTTCATCTGCATCATGTTGTCTGACACCAATTTTTTATAAACGTATTTTATCATCAAATCTCATTCTCATCAAAATGAGTTTTACTTTTTCTGAAGAAGCACCGTTGCCTGAGAGGCAATTCCTTCGCCTCTTCCTGTAAATCCGAGTTTCTCTGTCGTTGTTGCTTTCACATTCACCTGTGTGACATCTGCCTCAAGCGCTTCAGCAATCTTCTCACACATTGGTTGAATGTAAGGTGCCATTTTGGGCTTTTGCGCCATGATGGTGCAATCAATATTCACAAGTGTGTAGCCTTTTTCCTTTACTAGTGCCCACACATGCTGCAGTAATTTAAAAGAATCCGCATCCTTAAACTCAGGATCTGTGTCTGGGAAATGTCTGCCGATATCTCCTTCAGCAATCGCACCTAGGCAGGCATCTGCCACTGTGTGAAGCAGTACATCAGCGTCTGAATGCCCAAGCAGCCCCTTTTCATAAGGGATGGTGACCCCGCCGATAATCAAAGGTCTCCCCTCTGTTAATTGATGTACATCAAAGCCTTGTCCTATTCTCAACATGATCTAGTACCCTCTTTCCGCATCCATAATTGCCTTGGCAACCAATAAATCATCCGGTGTCGTCAGCTTAATATTGGTGTAATCTCCTTGGACAATATACACGTTTTCACCATGTAATTGTTCCACAAGACTGGCGTCGTCTGTTCCAAGGAAACCGGTCCGCTCTGCATATTCATGCGCCTCTTTTAAAATAGAATGACGAAAAGCTTGTGGGGTCTGGACTGCCCACAAGCTCTGACGTTCAATGGTTTGTTCCACTTTGCCTTCTTGAACGCGTTTGATTGTGTCTTTCACTGGTACCGCTACAACTGCGGAGCCTTTTTCAATCGCTGCTTTAACGAGCAAGTCAATCTGTGTATGCTTAATAAAAGGCCTTGCCCCATCATGAACAAGCACGATGTCCGCATCTTTCACAGCCTTTAATCCTTCGTATACACTTTGCTGACGTTCTTCACCGCCAGTGACAAGTGAAACAGGCGTTTGAAAAGCGTGTACCTTGAGTAGCCTTTCAAAGTCTTGACGCTCCTCTTCATTGATCGCTAGGATCATGCGTTTGCATTGCGAATGAGCGTCAAATACCTTTAGTGTATGAATAATGACCGGCATTCTTTTCAGCTCAATAAAAAGCTTATTGCGGCCGGCCTTCATTCGTTTCCCCTGCCCCGCAGCCGGAATAACTACTTCATAATACATGTTCGTTCTCCCTTTAGAGCGCCTTCTCCAGAAGTTTTGGCTTCGCAAAAATCATTCTTCCAGCAGCAGTCTGCAGCACACTTGTGACGAGCACATCGATGTCTTTTCCAATGTAATTGCGTCCTTCTTCGACCACAATCATCGTACCGTCATCTAAGTAAGCAACACCTTGGTTATGCTCTTTCCCATCTTTAATGACCTGTACCTTCATTTCTTCCCCAGGCAGCACAACCGGTTTCACCGCATTGGCTAGATCATTGATGTTTAACACTGCTACTTTTTGAAGTTCGCATACTTTATTTAAATTAAAATCATTTGTCACAACAACACCTGAAGTTAATTTAGCGAGCTTCACAAGCTTGCTATCAACCTCTTGAATGTCTTCAAAGTCACCTTCGTAAATTTCAACTTTGATATCTAATTCTTTTTGAATACGATTTAAAATATCAAGACCTCTTCGGCCTCTATTTCTCTTTAATACATCAGAAGAGTCTGCAATATGCTGTAATTCCTCGAGCACAAATTGAGGAATGACCATGACACCTTCTAAGAATCCAGTTTGACAAATATCTGCGATTCTTCCATCAATGATAACACTTGTGTCTAAAATTTTCAGCTTTTTATCTTCTATTTCAGGTTCATCATCGGCTGCTCCTTTTTTCTTGGTGACCTTTGCAGATCGGGAGAACAGCCCCATCATTTCATCCTTCTTTTTAAACCCTACCTGAAATCCAAGGTATCCTAAAAAGAAAGCCAGGAAAATCGGAATAATAGTACCAAAAATATGATATGGGATATTGTTTAGCGGGATCACGTTTACAATAAGATATGCTAGAATAAGTCCAAATACTAATCCGAAACTTCCAGAAATAAGATCAGGAAGAGGCGCCTTTAATAGAGAATCCTCGATCCATTTCACCCAATTAACCACATAGCCTGTGCACCATTTACCGATGATAAAGAACACAGCGGCTCCTATTAGTGCTGAAGAGTAAGCATTTGTTATAAAAGGTATGTCCTTTACATTTAACAGCAGAAATAACTCTGGAATGATAAAAATCCCTACAACTGCACCAAAAATGATAAAAAACGCCTGAACGATTCTTTTTAACATACCTTCACCTCCTTTATTTTTCATCTGTCAATCCACCCTCACCTGACATTGATATATGTTTAAGTTTCCTATCATGATCAATAGAAAACAAAAGCATCATTAATATACCCATATTCATCCATTTTTAACCGTGTTTAGAGAAAATTTCTCTTCTTACAGCTGTCGGTCGATATAATGTTTTTCTTGCAGCCTCTTTAATCCTTTTTTTATCTTTTTCGCTCTTACTTCTCCAATTCCTTCTACTTCATCCAAATCTTGTACATCCGCTTCCATAATTCGATCTAACACACCGAACGCTTCAACCACGTTTTCGACGATTGGCATAGGCAATCTAGGGATTTTGTGAAGCAATCTATAGCCTCTTGTGTACACATATTCGTCAATATTTGTAGAAACTGGATAGCCAAGTAACTTGTACAGAATGGAGTCATCTAAAAGCTCAAAGCTAGACATATCTTGGAGCTGTTTAAGCAGAACATACGGATCTTTAATTTTTTCTTTCACGTAATCTTTAATAAATAAAGCCGCTTCCTGCTCCATATCTGTAATCAATTCATTGACTTGCAGACGGATCAAATGTCCTTCTGTTCCGAGCTCTTTGATATACATATTGATTTCATTTTTGATTCTAAGCACCATCTCGTAACGATGCAGCACGGATAATACATCACCAAAGGTCACAAGCTCTTCAAATTCTAGGGCGCTTAGCGCAGAAATAGCGTGATCTAAAATGGTTTTATATTTCTCAAGTGTTTGTATGGCTTGGTTGGCCTTCGTTAAAATAAAGCCAATATCTTTCAGCGTGTAACGACGATTCCCTTGGTATAAGGTAATGACATTCCTCCGTTCAGAAATCGCAATGATTAAGCAACCTGTCTGCTTCGCTACACGTTCAGCAGTACGGTGCCTCATGCCCGTTTCCGATGAATGGATGGTTGCATCTGGCATGAGCTGTGTATTCGCATACAAGATCTTTTGACCAGAATCGCTTAAAATAATGGCCCCATCCATTTTCGCCAATTCATATAAGTGTGCTGGAGAGAAGGCAGAATTAATGTGAAATCCTCCATCGACAACACTCTTTACTTTGTCGTTATAACCAACAACAATAAGCCCGCCAGTATTGGCCCTCAGGACATTTTCGATCCCAGCCCGAAGAGGTGTCCCTGGTGCCACAAACTGTACGATATCTAAGAGATCGAGTTCTTTCGCTCCTTTTTTCTCTTTTTCCATTTCTATGATCCCCCTAGTGAAATTCGAAGTGCCTCCGCTACATTTTCTACACCGACTAACTCAATCCCTCTCGGCTTTTTCCATCCATCTATATTCGCCTGAGGAATAAACATTCGCTTAAATCCTAGTTTCGCAGCTTCCTGCACACGCTGTTCAATTCTTGATACTCTTCTGACTTCTCCCGTCAGACCGACCTCTCCTATAAAGCAATCCGCTTGATGCGGCGCTGCGTCTTTAAAGCTCGATGCAATGCTGACCGCAATGGCCAAGTCAATTGCTGGTTCGTCAAGCTTCACACCGCCTGCGACCTTTAAATACGCATCCTGGTTTTGCAGCAGTAGTCCAACACGTTTTTCTAAAACCGCCATGAGTAGTGACACTCGATTATGATCAAGACCAGTGGCCATTCTACGCGGATTTCCGAAGCTTGTCGGTGAAATTAATGCTTGTATCTCGACAAGAACAGGTCTTGTTCCTTCCATTGAGGCAACAACACACGAACCAGATACACCTGCCGAACGTTCTTCTAAGAAAATTTCGGATGGGTTTAATACTTCCGTGAGCCCTTCCTCTCTCATTTCAAAAATCCCTAGTTCATTCGTCGAACCAAATCGGTTTTTCACCGCACGCAAGATACGAAACGTATGGTGACGCTCGCCTTCAAAATAAAGAACCGTGTCCACCATATGCTCTAAAAGGCGTGGACCTGCGATCGAGCCTTCTTTGGTCACGTGACCAACGATAAATATTGGAATACCATTTGTCTTGGCAATCTTCATCAGCTGTGCTGTACATTCTCTCACTTGAGATACAGACCCAGGAGCTGACGTAATATCGCTTTGATAAACGGTTTGAATCGAATCCACCACGACAAAAGCGGGTTTCATCTCTTGTATAGCAGACGTTATATACTCCATATCGGTTTCAGCCAAAACATGTAAAGAGGTGCTTTTTATGCCAAGGCGGTCCGCTCTTAGCTTCGTTTGTTTAATGGACTCCTCACCAGATATGTATAATACATTCTGATTTTTGTCTGAGAGCTGTGCTGATACTTGTAATAATAATGTGGACTTCCCAATCCCAGGATCTCCGCCAATGAGAACAAGAGAGCCTTTGACAATTCCACTTCCTAATACTCGGTTAAATTCTTCTAAATTCGTTTTGATTCGGGGTTCATCAGATGTTTCAATTGCAGATATAGGTGAAGGTTTTTGAATGGTTTGAACAGAATGATTAAAAGCACTTCGACGGTTTGCCGGCTCTTTGCGAACGACCTCTTCTGTCATACTGTTCCACGTGCCGCAGCCTGGACATTTCCCCATCCATTTGGCTGACTCATAACCGCACGATTGGCATATAAATTTTGATTTTGTCTTAGCCATAGATTGAAGAATACAACTCCTTATACTGGTCAGAAAATAAGTAAAGGGAGGCATACACCTGACTGGTATGCCTCACACTTTTTTCTTACTATATTAGTTCGTAGCAGCCGTCGTTTTTACGACAATTTCTCCATCTTCCACATCTAATACGATATGTTGACCTTTTTCAATATTACCCTTCAGAAGCTCCTCAGAAAGTCGATCCTCCACATGCTTTTGAATCGCTCTTCTTAACGGACGCGCACCGTACTCAAGGTCTACACCTTCGTCGGCAATCTTCGCTTTTGCTGCTTCTGTCAATTCAATTGAAAGGTCTTGTTCTTTTAATCGTTTCGTCAATTGATCAGACATGAGAGAAACGATCTCTTTTAAATGTTTCTTTTCAAGTGAATGGAAGACAATGATTTCATCAATACGGTTGATGAATTCTGGTCTAAACGCACGTTTCAACTCGCCCATCACTTTGCCTTTCATATCTTTGTAATTTTGACCTTCATCCTGCACGTTAAAGCCAACATATTTATTTCGCTTCAGTTCACTAGCTCCAACGTTGGATGTCATGATCAAAATCGTATTTCTAAAGTCAACGGTACGCCCTTTAGAATCAGTCAGACGACCATCCTCTAACACTTGCAGTAAGATGTTGAATACATCTGGATGCGCCTTTTCAATCTCGTCTAAAAGCACAACAGAATAAGGTTTTCTTCTCACTTTTTCAGTCAGTTGTCCGCCTTCTTCATAGCCAACATACCCTGGAGGTGACCCAACAAGTCTAGATGTAGAGTGTTTCTCCATGTATTCAGACATATCGATACGGATCATCGCTTCTTCATCACCGAAAATAGACTCTGCAAGTGCTCTTGCAAGCTCCGTTTTACCAACCCCTGTTGGGCCTAAGAAGATAAATGAGCCGATTGGACGTTTTGGATCTTTTAGACCAGCACGCGCACGTCTCACAGCTTTTGCTACAGCGACAACCGCTTCATCCTGCCCGATTACACGAGAATGGAGTAATTGTTCCATATTCAGAAGCTTATCTGTTTCTGTTTGGGCAATTTTTGAAACAGGCACTCCCGTCCAGCTAGAGACAACCATTGCGATATCATCAACTGATACCTCTGAATTCTCCTGTCCTTGCTTTTCTTTCCAAGATTTCTTGGTGACTTCTACTTTTTCACGTAAACGCTGCTCTGTATCGCGAAGAGAAGCTGCTTTTTCAAATTCTTGACTTTGAACAGCCGCATCCTTTTCCTTGCGTACTTCATCTAGCTTTTGCTCTAGTTCTTTTAGGTTAGGCGGTGTTGTGAAAGAACGTAAGCGGACTTTCGAACCTGCCTCATCAATTAAATCAATCGCCTTATCTGGAAGGAAACGATCAGAAATATAACGGTCAGACAGCTTCACCGCCGCCTCAATCGCTTCATCTGTGATGGACACACGGTGATGTGCCTCATAACGATCTCTAAGACCTCTTAAGATTTGAATACTTTCATCAACAGATGGCTGATCTACTTGAATTGGCTGGAAACGTCGTTCAAGCGCAGCATCCTTTTCAATATATTTACGGTACTCATCTAACGTTGTCGCCCCGATACATTGAAGTTCTCCACGTGCTAAGGATGGTTTGAGAATGTTAGATGCGTCAATCGCACCCTCTGCTCCACCAGCACCAATCAGTGTATGAAGCTCATCAATGAAGAGAATGATATTTCCTGCCTGACGAATTTCGTCCATGACTTTTTTCAAACGATCCTCAAATTCACCACGATATTTCGTACCCGCTACAACGGTTCCCATATCAAGTGTCATCACTCGTTTATCGCGCAGGATTTCAGGCACTTCATTATGAATAATTTGCTGTGCAAGACCTTCAGCGATGGCTGTTTTACCAACACCAGGCTCACCAATTAGCACAGGGTTATTTTTTGTTCTTCTGCTTAGTACCTCAATGACACGCTGAATTTCTTTGCTTCGTCCAATGACTGGGTCCAAGCTGTCTTCTTTCGCAATAGCTGTTAAATCTCTTGCCAAGCTATCTAATGTTGGTGTATTTGCATTGCTATTAGAACCAGCGGCAGATGCACCTGTTTCATTGCTGCCAAGCAGCTGCAGGACTTGCTGACGTGCTTTATTTAAGCTCACTCCGAGGTTATTTAAAACGCGGGCAGCTACACCCTCTCCCTCGCGAATAAGACCTAATAGAATATGTTCTGTCCCTACATAGGAATGACCTAGCTTTCTTGCTTCATCCATTGAAAGCTCCGTGACCTTCTTCGCTCTAGGCGTATAATGAGGAATAGCTTGAGACACCTCTTGCCCTCTTCCAATCAAGCTTTCGACTTCTTTTTGGATTTTATCTGAAACAAGGCCCAGTGCTTCTAACGCTTTTGCGGCGATGCCCTCACCCTCACGTACTAGACCAAGTAAAATGTGTTCAGTACCAATGTTCTTATGGCCTAGGCGAATGGCTTCTTCTTGTGCAAGTGCTAATACCTTTTGAGCTCTTTCAGTGAATCTTCCAAACATCATATCGTTTCATCCTCCTGTCCATTCCTATGCATTTCTAAACGCAGCCTTTCTCTAATAATCGCTGCTCGTTTTATATCTCGTTCATTTGGCTCCAAAGCTCCTCCAGAATATTGTTGAAGAAAGCCAGGCTGTGTCAAAATCATGAGTTCATTCAGTATATTACTTGAAAGCCCCTTAATGATACCTAAATCAATTCCAAGGCGCACATCTGACAAACACTTAGCTGTTTCCTTTGATTCAATCATGCGACAATTGGACAAAATCCCTAACGAACGGTACACTCTGTCCTCAAGTTCAATTTTAGATGTTTGATATAACGCTTTTCTTGCAGATCGCTCTTGTTCAATGAGCTGAGCGGTCACACTATTTAAATCATCTACAATATCCTCTTCTGATTGACCAAGTGTCATTTGATTTGAAATTTGAAAGATGTTCCCTATTGCTTCGCTGCCTTCACCATAAATTCCTCTGACGACAAGACCTAATTGATTAATCGCCGGAATTATTCGGTTCATTTGTCTTGTGAGGGCTAAAGCTGGTAAATGCATCATGACCGAAGCCCTAATACCTGTACCTACATTGGTTGGACAGCTTGTTAAGTATCCTCGTTTTTCAGAAAACGCATAATCCACTTGCTCTTCAATCCAGTCATCTACCTGGTTAGCCGCTTTCAGTGCATTGGCTAGTTGGAATCCTGGGAATAAGCATTGGATCCGAATATGGTCTTCTTCATTCAGCATCACACTGATTTCTTCATTTTCAGAAAGCAAACAACCACCAAATCTTGATTCTGCTAAGTTTGGGCTGATCAAATGCTTTTCAACAAGTACTCTCTTTGCTAAAGGCTGCGTTTCATTCATTCGAATCAGAACAAAGTTTCCGATGTCCTTCACTTCCTGGCTAGCAAACTTTTGCTCGAATTGCTTGAGAACAGCTTCAGCCTCTTCCTGAGAAAACTGAGTTGGGAAACGAACATGCTCTAGGTTTCGTGCTAGCCTGATTCGACTGCTTAGAACAATGTCACTTTCTGGTCCTTTTTGTTTCATCCATTGACTTAAAGCGTCTTGAATAAAATGCTGGAGCGACATGTTGTTAATCTCCCTCCCTCTGCTGAGATTGCTCATGCTCTAATGCACGAATTTGATCTCGAACTTCCGCTGCTTTTTCAAACTCTTCTTGTTCAATTAACTGCTTCAGTTCTTGCTGCATCAACTCAAGTTTCCGGCGCACATGAAGACTGCCGGCAATCCGTTTAGGCACTTTTCCATGATGGACTGTATTTCCACTATGGACTTTCCTTAAAACAGGGTTCAGATACTGATCAAATGAACGGTAGCATTCTGCACAGCCAAAACGGCCTGTTTTTCTGAATTGTTGAAAGGTTAAGCCACACTTAGGACATTGATCCACTTCTCTTGCTTCTTGAAAAATAGATGATCCCTTATTCGCACTTGTGGTAAAGCTAGGATCAATATTCAATAAACCCGATAATAAGTTGTGAATCGAGAAACCTTGGTTTCCACTCATAGCATATGAATCACTGTTTTCTTTTGCACATTGTTCACATATGTGCATTTCCTGTTTTTCTCCATTTATAACTTTCGTAAAGTGAAAAGTGGCTGGTCTCTCATTGCATTCTTGACAAATCAATCTTTTCACCCGCTTTACTTTAATTTCAAAGCATTTAACATCGCTTTCATCATCCGAGCCCGCAATTCATCCCGTTCAGGTAAATCAATGTGCAAAACAGAACGGTCCATGACACTGATCATCATCTTTGCTTCTCTTTCAGATAAAATGTTATTTTCGACAAGACGCATGATGATATGATCAGAGGCAGCCTGTGATAAACGATGATATATTTGGGAAATAATGTTGTTCAATAAGTCGACTTCATCATTCATTTTGACTTTAATGATGCGGATATAGCCACCGCCGCCACGCTTACTTTCAACGATATAGCCTCTCTCGCTCGTAAAGCGTGTATTGATAACATAGTTAATTTGTGAAGGTACGCATTGAAACTTATCTGCAATTTCATTGCGCTTAATTTCTAATATTTCTCGACCATTCTGATCCAAGACTTCTTTCAAATACTGCTCGATGATATCAGAAATATTTTGTGCCACTCCGCCTCCTCCTCCATTGACTTTGACTATATTTGACTTTAATCTTACTATAAATTTTTTCGGTCGATTTTTCAAGATAATCGCTCAACTAAGAATATTATTTCCACATTTATATGGTGTCAAACCTCTCAAAAACACAAAAAAGACCAGTTCCTTATGGAACTGATCCTTAGAAAAGCTTGGCGGCGTCCTACTCTCACAGGGGGAGACCCCCAACTACCATCGGCGCTGAAGAGCTTAACTTCCGTGTTCAATTTTCAACTCGAAAATGTGACTTTTTAACAAAAAAGTTAAATTTCAACCGAAACCGATCAATTTTTAACCAGACATTTGCATTTTTAACAAAAAAAAAATGAAATTTCTACAGAAGGAGATACATTATCAAACTAAAAAGATAAATATTCAACAAAATAGTTGAATTTTCAATTTAAAAAATATCTGTAAAGAAAGAAACAAAATTTTAACAAACTGTTGAATTATCAAGCCAAAAAGACGATTTTTCAACAAAACAGTTGAATTTTCAACCAAATAATTCAATTTTGGACCAATAATAAAACTTTGAAATAAAAAAGATGAATTCTTAACAAAAAATTTATTAGTAGACTTTTCAACTAAGAAGAATGAGCTTTCAACTAAAAATACAATCGAACTCGGATTTAACGTCGATTTTGGGGCTGTCCTTGGACCTGATCCACCCTAACTGAACCGGATTTAGCTCAACTCTGAACGGAAACAGTTCCTATTTAGTCACGCCTTCGTGAACCCCGCGCAGCTCCTGACAAGCCTACCCGCGGCGCGACGTCAATTCTCGGAAACGATAAATCCCGGGTCATTAAATCCGAGTTTGACTGTAGTTGAATTTTCTTATTAGGTTTCTGTTACTTCAGTTCGCATTTAAATGGACAAATGAAAAAAGGAGGGAAGACTGTGAAGCCTGCGATAAATAAATAGGATTTTCGATAATTTATAAACTAAAAAAGACATTCAAAAAAAACATAGAAGTTCATTTTTAATACTTGAAACATTTTGTGACACTATTTGCACTATTTTTGATCTCAAAAGTGAGTCCGAGGCCTGCTTTTGTTTTGTTGGAAATTTGCAACGTTTTAGGCCCTAAAAGACACACGGCATAAAAGAGGGCTTAAACCGTAAATAGACAGGTAGAAAGAGAGTAAGTAAGTTGAACTTGGACCATCCTTTTTCAGGCCAAGTCTTTCTCCACTGCCCAAGTAGCAGACTTAAGCCCGCTCCAATCGTTTCTGCAGCTAAACAAAACGCTGTTCAACGAGGAGCCAAATAATTCTCCGGCCAGCATTAATCAAAACGTTATACCTCAGACGCAAACGCATCACCTCGAATTACGGGCCCATGATACAAACGACCTGGACAATGTCAAGTGCGAGGAGCCAGATGATGATACATATTCAAACAGCTCGGATCCTGATCGTCTGGAAATCGAAGATCGAGAAGAGCAAGATCAGGAGCAAGACTCTGATGGAGAGGAGAATGGGTACGATATGACTGTTACAAAAAGGTCCAAACTGGACGATAGTTATGAAAACTCCAAGCCCAGTTCACCCAGAACAAGTCCCATCAACAGAATGGATACACCCGAAAGCAATTGTTCCGATTCGCATATCGACCAAGAAACCACAAAGCTTTGGCAACAATTGACGAGGTGAGAATAGACACCTATTATATTACTGGTCCATTATTTCTTGGAGAAACGAGAAAAAAATCTACCTCAGCCCGGATTTGAACCTGGAACGCCACTATACATGAGTGGAGTGTTGACCAATTACGTCACCGAGGGTGTGGTAGATCATTTCTTGTTTCTCCTAATCACATGGTGATAACCGAGTCAGAATATAAATTTAAACATTCATGTTATTTTCCCGATCTGGATAATTAATTAATTATTTATGTTAAATATTAAATAGGGCCGATTACTGGTATATTATTTGTTGAAATGATCTGCCACAGCCTTGGTAGCGTAGATTTTTTTTCTTCTAGTTTCTCCAACACTCTTTATTATTTAACATAAAAAATTAATTAATTACCCTGGTCGATAATATAAAATCATTGTTTAAATGTGTACAATTTGGTTCTGAACAAAAAAGAAATCTGAGAAATTAGGAAATACATATTTTTTGTTGTATTTTTTTTTTCAATTGTAACAACCCTTCTTGAGAAAAACCGAAAAAAAGGTGAAAGAAGTCCAACCAAATTTTTTTATATTTTTCAAAATCAGTGGTCATTTTTAATTATATTTATAAATGGACTCCATGAAAAATAGTGATTGGTTGCGACACTCCCTTTTTAGTGACTTTTTTTATTTCGTTTATCTTCTAAGAAAGATTACGAATTTTCAGCGCCATCAATTTTGTAAATAAAAATTGCCAAATAAGTAACTTTGTTTCATGCTAAAATTGATTTCTAAATGTTTCAAACATTATTCATAAAAGAGAAAATGTTAATTGCAAATCATTTTTTAATAGTAGGAAATAATTCTGTTGTTAACATTTTCCTATCGCAATATAATTTGTAAACTTTTTCACACTTTCATAGGGACGAGAAAAATGAAATAATGGTACCGGGGAAAAAAATTACCGATATCGAGAATAAGATTTGTGTGAAATTTTAAAATGATATAGTCTGTATTTTGAAAGTTTAATTTTTAATTTAAAATACATCAAAATATGTCGAAAAAGAGTCTGGAAGATTTTAATACTTTATTTTTTATTTTTCCGGTTTGGAATTTTTTAGGAAAATAATTTAAATCTTCAGAATATTTCAAACAAAATGTAGATTTTTTAATATTTCGAAAAAATAAGTTTTTTAAGAATTTCGAAAGGTTTCAAGCGATAAAAAACTTCCTTGACATACCTGGGAACATTTTAAATAATTTTTTATTTTGGAAAATGAATTTTGAGAGAAAATTGAAAAAGATTTTAAATGATTTCCTAAAATTTCAAAAAAGAGTAGAAGATTTAAAAGCCAAAACTTTCAATTTTATAGGATTACAACATTTAAAAAAAGAGTAAGTTAAGAGATATTTAGAAATTTTGAAGATTTAAAAAAACATAAAAAAATGTAGATTTTTGAAAATTAAAAAAAATCTTTTTCATAATTTTGAAAGGTTTCAATAGAATGAACAGATTTTCTTACGATACCTGGAAAAATGTATAATAATTTTTTAGTTTGAAAAATGAAGTTTAAGAGAATATTGAAAAAAGATTTCAGTTGATTTTCCACAATTTCGAAAGAGAGTAAGTTTTGAAAAGATAAAAAAGTTTTTTTAATAAAGTGTGGGTTTTTGAAGATTTTTAATGATCTTTTCTTCAGAAAAATTAATTTAAGAGAATATTTAAAAAGACTTCCAAAATTGTCAAAAAATAATGCGGAAAATTTTCAGGTATTTTTTTTTAAATCATTCAAAGTTGAAAAACAAATTTTTTTAATTTAAACAAAATTTAGATTTATTAAGATTTCGAAACAAAAATTTTAGAGGCTTTTTAAGAATACTGAAAGGTTTCAAGAGATGTAAACATTTAAAATAATTTTTTATTCTGAAAAATTTATTTTTAAAGAAAATTTAAAAACATTTCAAAAGATTTCTAAACATATCGAAAAAAATCTGGATAATTTTAAGGAAATTTGTTTAATTTTGAAAAAAAAAATAAAAAATTTAAGAAAAGTTTAATTAAGTTTAAAAGATATTTAGGAATATTTTAAGTTTTGCAGAAATTAAAAATATTTTAAGAATTGAAAAGATTTGCGAAAATATATAACATATTTTTAATTTTTTCAAGAATCTTAGGAAAATTATATTGATATAACTTTAAAACAAACTGATAATACCTATTTTCTTGTTCTACGATCTGGCAATATAATTTTAGCTCGATTCGAAGTGTTCAACAACATTTAACAAATAAATAAATTATCTTTCTACTCAAATCGAAAAGAGCTTTAAGTTAAACTTAACTTTTATCTATTTTATAGAGATTTTTTCATCTAAATATTTTTCTTCATTGATTGAAATGGTAAAGAAAACAAATATTATGTTGACAAATTTAGAAATTCTTGTCTAATTTCTTGTAAAATAATGAAACTAAAATCAAATACAACAGTATAAAACAATATACAAAAACAAATTACAACAATAATTTCCTATAATTGTTTTTGTAATTTATTGTATTTATTTTTATTTTCTTGTACAAATTATTCCAATTTTTCGTACTTATTTGTAAACAATTTTTCACCAGAAATTAAAAAAAATTTATTTGGATTTGTTTTAAATTAACTTTGCTGAGATTTTTGATAAAAAACAAAAACTAGATTACTAAAATTAAAAATGCCCTTTGATTTTTTTTAAATTAACAAAACAAATATTTTTTCTTTTTTCACGAGAAGGTTTGTTTCAATGAAAAAAAAGTAATACAACAAAAAATATTTATTTCATAGAGATCTACAACTTTCATTAAAATTTTTGTTCAATACAAGAAATAATTTTGAAATAAATCAAGAAAAGCGTGTTTTTTTCTGTTTTTCCAGGCAATTTTGTCACAATTCCTGAGATTTTTTTTTTTGAAATCAAATTTTACAGAATTACTTTTGAAGTAAAAAGGAAAAGAATACGACGACAGGGCCTTTGGACAAAAATCTCCCGACTAAAACAAAATTTGTTATTTAACAACAGTGTTGAAATTTTGTTTATTTAACTTTCAGGGATACCGTTTTTTTTAAGACTTTCAAAATCATTGAAACCGGCCATAAATCAACGTAATAATTAACTAAAAATAATCTCCAGTTGATTAGAATATGAAAGAAATTGTTTATTGCTATGAACAAACTAATGAACAAAAGTTTTTTTAGTGATTCGCTCCTTAAAATCCATATCATTTGTTGAAAATGTACATTTGTTTATAAAAATTGTTTATTAAATCCTCGATTAAGTCGACAGTTTTTGTCACTAAGAAAAATATGACAGCAAGGAGTCTTGGCCATTGATTGATGATTTGATTTAATGAATTTTAAAGTCTTAAAGAAATGGTATCTCTAAAGTTTCAATAAATAAAAATTTAAACTTGAATTTACCAGTCAAGCGATTTTTGTAAAAAAAAAAATAATTTTAGGGCGTAGCGTAAAATACAAATTTCAGAAAATGAAAAAACACTGGGGTCCTATTATTTTATTTTATTTACACAAAAAGCAACTGTATAAAATTTGGTTCCGATTAAAATAAAAATTTCTGATTAATTTTGTCAAATTTAACTAGGAAATTCTTGGAAATTAAAAAATGTCGAAAAATAGAACAAGAATATTTAAGAAACCATTTTTCTTTTAGACTCGGTTGCGTATCTCGTATAGTTAATAAAAAAATTTGATAATTATATTTTTTATATTTATTGCCATATTATTATATATTTTTTATATTAATGAAAAAATAATATTACTGAGTATATCATTTTTATTGAAAACATTTTAAAACTCACATAAAAAAATTATTTTAACAATGTTTTTTGCAATTGAGTTTTTTCTTACTATCGCTTCTTACCAATTTTGGAAAAACTGTTTAAATTTAGTAATTGTTTGCTTATTATTTAAAAAAAACGGTCTCTACATTTTTGTTAAAGAAAACTTTTTATAAACAAAAAATTATATTTGAAGATTATTTACTTATTTTTTAAATTATAAACAGTAAAGTTGTAGGGAATTTTTTAAGCAAAAAAATAAGTCATTAAACGTATTTTATTATTAAAAATAGAATAAAAATTTAATCTAAAAATAAATTTCACAAGATCTTTTTTAAATGCATGTAAAACATGAAAGATTTATTTAAATCTTTAACCAAATAAAGAGGGATGAGCACGAGAGACAGATTTTCTTTGACTCTGCTCTGAAATCAAATATTTGCCCAACTTTATCGAGTAGCAGGTTCCATTCTTAGAAAAGTCTGTTTCAATATGTGAGCAAGTAGTAGATAAGATATGAGAATTGCCACCTGCTATTTGAAAAAGAATTTAGCACTGACCTTATACAAACTCATTATCACCTGCTACCTGTACTACTACTATACTATTAGAAAACAGATTTCCCAATAAAGATAACAATTTTAAGAATATATTCTTCGCAAAAAAGAAAACTACTTGACAAAACTTGACTCATAAATTTAAGAACAAGGGCTTGAAAAAAATGAGGGAAGTGTGTTGAATTAATCATTAAAATCAATTTTAATATTTATCAGGTTGGTTCAAAAAAGGATTATTTTCTTTAGTGGCACCCCTACAAAGTGTTTCTTTTAGTCTCAGAATAACCCCTGATTTTTGGTATTGACAATTTGATAAATACAAGTTTCATAACTTTTGAAAAGATTCGAAAATAATTGAAATCTTGAGAAGATTAAAAAAAAAAAATTTTAATGTAGATTTTTTAAGATTCTTGGGAAAATTTCAAATGATTTTTTATTTTGATAAATAGAAAAATGAGTAAATTGAAAAAGATTTCAAAACATTTCCTAGAATTTCGAAAAAAATGTAGAAGATTTTGAAGGACAATTTTGCAATTTTGAAAGAGTACAAAAATTTTGAAAGAATTCAAGTAAATTCAATAGATGTTTAGAAATTTTGAATCTTATTCAAAAATAATTAAAAAATCTTTAAGGTTTCAGTTTTCAATGTGGATATTTGAAGATTTTGAAAAAAAAGAAGCTTTTTAACAATTTTGAAAGGTTTCAATAAAACATTTTCCTTAGATTTCTAGGAAAATTTCAAACGATTTTTCAGTTTCAAAAATTAATTTTGAAAGAACATTTAAAAATATTTCAAAAGATTTCCAAAATTTTCAAAAAGGAATCCTGAAGATTTCAAATCAATTTTTATTAGTTTTTTTTTAATTTAAGAAAAAGTTCGAATAATTTTAAAAGATATTTAGAAGGTTGAGAAGTTTTGGAAAGATTCAAAAAACAATTTCAATTTTAAGATTTCAAAAAATGTAGATTATTTGTAGATTTGAAACAAAATTGAAAAAATAAGATTTTTAAGAAATTTGAAAGTTTTCAAGAGAATAAAAATTGTTCTTTAGATTTCTAGGAAAATTTTTTATGATTTTTCATGTTGAAAAATTAATTTGAAGAGGATATTTAAAAAGATTTCAAAACATTTCAACCGTTTTCCAAAATTGTCAAAAAAGAATTTAGAAGGTTTCAAGTCAATGATTATAATTATTATGTAAATTTGAGTTGAAATTTGCATAATGTTAAAAGATATTTGAAAGGTCGAGATATTTTGGAAAGATTCAAAAAACAATTTTAATTTGAAGATTTCAAAAAATGTAGATTATTTTTAGATTTTAAAAAGTGTGGATTATTTGCAGATTTCGAAAAATTTAGATGTTTTGAAAATTTAGAAAAAATGAAGTGATTTTTCAAGTTGAAACATTAATTTGAAGAAAATATTCAGAAATATTTCAACCGATTTCCAAAATTGTCAAAAAAGAATCTGGAAGGTTTCAAGTCAAGTTTTTTTATTTTTTTTTTTAATTTAAGGAAAAATTCGAATAATTTTTAAAGATATTTAGAAGATTGAAAAGTTTTGGAAAGATTAAGACAAATATTTGAATTTGAAGATTTAAAAAAATGTAGATTATTTCAAGATTTCCAAATATGTGAATTATTTGAAGATTTCAAAAAATTTAGATTCTCTTTAAATTCATAGGAAAATTTTACATGATTTTTCATGTTGAAAGATTAATTTAAAGAGAATATTTAAAAAGATTTAAAAACATTTTAACAGATTTCTAAAATTGGTAAGAAAGAATCGGAAAGATTTGAAGGCAATTTGGTTAATTTCGCAGAATTTTTTAAAAATTGTATAAAAAGATCGAGTCAATTAAAAATACATTTAGGAAATTTGGAAATTTTAAAGAGATAAAAAATATTTTAAAACTTGAAAAGATTTTCGAAAATTTATGATATCCAAAGTTCTAAAATACATTTCTAGATTCTTTTTCGACAAATCTGAAATCTTCAAAATTCTTTTTAAATTTTCTCAAGAATCTCAGCAGATTTTTCAACAAAAATTCAGCATTTTATTTTATAAACACGGCTTGAATGTTCTAGAATTACTTTTAAAACCATTTTTATTTGCCAAAACCGACTTAGGGACTCCTAAATATATATATTTTATAATTCCGTCAAAAATCAGGAGTCATTCTGACAGCAAAAGGAACACTTTATGGGTGTGCGATTTGAGAAAATAAAATAAAACCTTTTTTTGGGGGTACCGTGATATTTATATTATTTAAATAAAAAATATATTATTTATAACTTGAAGAATCGTTCTGAAGATAAAAAAAAGTCCAATAAAGTTTGTGTTTTTCTCACTCAAGCAGCAATAGAAGTTTGGAAATTACCAGGACGAACGGTGACAAATTGAACAACGGCTTCACGGGGGAGGCGACAAATCTTCTGAGATCGTTAATTAATAACAGGCAAATCGGCATCACCGCCGTTGATTCCGATGGGGTTTCTCCGCAAATCAGATTTTACAGAGATACTCAAGGAACGGCGATGGAACGCACGATTCCAGATTGCTCAGTTCTCGGCAATCGCACCATAGAAAACAAGGTTTGTTATTTCATGTTATTTATTTATTTATTATTCAACTTATTTGTACAATAAATTATTATTTTTTAAACTACTAGACGGATTTTTAATTTTAGTAAATCGGGAGGGTAAATCAATTACAAATGTTTAGAATTAGAATTTTTTGATCAAAAAAGATGCTTTGTTATTTTTAAAAATATTGTCTTAAATGAAAATTGTGCAGTGGAAAGTTAACTTTATTTTCTAAGAATTTCCACTTTTATAATCAAATATTTTTAAAGTATTACATATTAATTTCGATGTTTATTTAAACTATTATGATTTAGTCTATAAGTTATCAAAATTCTTATTTATTTATCGTAGGGTTCACGGACTTTCTTTTATTTTTCTAGCCTGCTCTTTTCCCTTTTTTCTAATTAATAGAACCCAATAAGAAAATCCAGGTATTTTTCTATGAACGTTGAAAAGTCTGCTATTATATTTTTCGTTGGGAGTTCATCTTTTTTGGTTAAAAATTGTATTATTTGTTTGAAACATTAATTATTTTGTTGAAAATTGAACAACTTTTTTAAAAAGTCATGCCTTTCGCTTCGAAATTCAATAATTTGGTTAAAAGTTTTTTTATTTTTTGACTGAAAACTCTCTCTCTCCGTTGAAAGTTGAACTTTTCTGTATAAAATTTATCTTTACGGTTTGAAAATTCGTTTCTTTTAGTAGAAATTGAATCTGTTTTAGTTAACAATGCAACTTTTTGGTTGAAAATTAATCTGTTTTAGTAGAGGATTCAAATATTTAATTTAAAATTCAACTATTTGATTGTGAATTTACTTTTGTGATTGAAAATTTAAATATTCTTTTTTTTTTGTTGCAAATGGGTCCTCTTAATTTGAAAACTCGAATATTTGTTTGAAAATTCTTGTACTTTGTTGAAAATTCGTCTTTTTGGTTGACAATTAATCTTTTTAGTTACAAGTTTAACTATTTTTGGCTTGAAAATCCAACTTTTAGATTGACAATTCAACAATTGATTGAAAATTCATCTTTTTGATTCAAAAATTCGTCGCTTTGGGTAGAAGTTTCATCTTGTATGGTTAAAAATGCAATTGTTTTTTTTTTTAAATTAATTTGTTTTGTTTGATGATTCAACTAAATTGTTGAAAATTCGTCTTTTTGGGTTGAATTTAACTATTTTTCATTTAAAATCATCGTTAAAATTTTAACTATTTTGTTGAAAATTAATTTTTCAAATTCAAAATTTAACTATTCCGGTTGAAGATTCCTCGTCTTAGTTGAAAATTCATCTCTTTGATTCTTTCTATTTGGTTGAAAATTGTATTTTTTTTTTAGTTGAACTCCTTTTTTAAAAATTATTTTTTTTTTGTCGAAGGTTCATTAGTTTAGTTGAAAAATTACCTCTGGTTGAAAAATTAACTATTTTATTGAATTTTTTTTTGTAAATTAATTTTTTTTAACTGAAAATTTAAGCATTCCAGTTGAAAATTAGTTTTTTTTTTCGGTTAACAGTTAATTTTGTTGACTGGATATTTAAATATTCCAGCTGAAGATTCATTCGTCTTTTTGGTAGGCTAATTAATCATCCCAGTAGAGAATGAACTTTTTTGTTGAATATTCATATTTTCGGGTTGAAAGTTCAACTGTTTTTGGTTGAGAGTTAATTAATTTTTTTGGTCAAAAAATGTTATTAATTGACTGAAAATTTAATTAACAACAAAAAACAATTATGTTAAAAAGTTATCCTTTGTGGTTGCAAATTTGTTTTTTCTGTTTTGCAAATTCATATTTTTGGATTGAAAATTGAAATGTTTTGGTAGAAAATTTACTTTTTTGTTAAAAATTCATATTTTTGGGCTGAAATGTCTACTGTTTTATTGTAAATTCGTATTTTTTGTGTAAAATGCAATATTTTACGTTAAATATTAGGAATTCGAAGCATTTCCAATTTAATTTAATATAGTAACACATTAATTTTATTTAAAATAATGTATTCCCCTATTTTTCTGGTCAAATCTCCGTGTTTTTAGAGCATTTTGGTCTGTAAAGTCTCTTATCAATACAGTTTAAAACAATGTTTTTGTTTTTGCTTCTTTTTCTAAGTATGGAGGTCGGGGGTGGATAAAAAGGTGCGTTGTCGAAAATTGGAAAGATTTTAGTGCCTGATTGCAATTGGCATTAGTTTAAATGAATATATCCAGTAAAAGTTGTCTAATTTCCAAGATTAGAATTTGAAAGTTGTTGGTTTAGCTTTTTGAGGAATGCAGAGTGAGTTCGAGATTATTGTTAGCTTTACAGGAGCCTTATTCTTGTCAGATAAAAGGAAGTGAAGTCAGGAAGGTTGGCTGGCTGGCTTTTGTAGGTTTGGGCTGTTGCTCTTTGGCTAGGCTAGGCAGTGTCTGCGCAAATATAGATGGTCTCTTCTGTGAGCCATGGTTGCATTTTGTCCAGTGCAAATAACTAGTAGGAAAGAAATCCAGGTATAGAAAGAAGGCAGGTCAGGTGACCCTTGGCTGTGTCTTGACAAGGGATCCCTTGGGGCCACTATTCAAGGCCCACCTGCCTCCAGGTAAGAGGCCTTCAAGGCCTCGCAGATAATAGATAACTGGAAAGTTCTTTGTGATAGGCCATAAGCGGCGGACCCACTGAATTTACTGTGTCAACCCGCTGTTAACAGATGTTCAGATAAGCCTGGTTTCAAAGGATTTTAAAAACCTTCTTTGTTCCGCGAAGAGAATTTCAATTCCCTTCCACCATAATAAAAGTTCACGGTGGTGCCCACCTTTGTAGCGTTTCCGAGGTTCTAGGATAGGTTTTTGTCTGATAACAGGTAGAGGAGGAGATTCGGGGAAAGGCCGTTTACTAAATTCTATATCGGTGATGTCTACTCACTACTGACTACTCTGCTCCTTCCCGGATCCAGTATCCTCTCTACTCTACTCTACTCTACTCTAAAGTCTCTAAACTAAATACTAGTCTAATCTAAATTCCCAGCTATGCTCAAACTATTGCTTTCGGAAAGTATCAGCCTCAGCTCAAAGTAGATTACGAGAGGTACTCTCAATTTCCGATAAAGCTGATCCCATTTTAAGCCGGGACCTATATAGATGTATTCTTTACCAAATCATTCCACTTTAAACCACAAAGACGAATTTTCAATCAAGAAGTTTCATTTTCTACCAAAAGAAGCTGAATTTTAAACCCAAATTGAATAGATGAATTTTCAACCAAATACATAGACATAAACGAATCTTCAACCAAAAAAATGAATTTTTAAAATAGTAGTTGAACTTTTAATCAAGTAGTGGAATTTGTAACCAAAAAATATGAATTCTCAACACAAAATGTAACAGTTGATATTTAAGTCAAAAAAGATTTCAATTTTAAATCAGTAACAGATAATTTCAACAAAAAAGATGAATTATTACGAACAAATGAAAGATTAATTTTCAATATAAGAGTTGAATTTTCAACCCAAAAATATGAATTTTCAACCAAAAAGTTAATTTCAAACCAAATAGTTGAATTTTGTACCAAATTGTTGAATTTTCGAGCCGAAAGTAGGAATTTTCTACAAAACAGTTGAATTGTTTACCCGAATTTGATTTTCAACCAAAAATTTGTATTTTCAACCAAACAGTTGAATGTTCTACTATAATAATTGAGTTTTCTACTAATATAGAGGTATTTTCTACAAAAAAAGAAACAAATTTGCAACAAAAAAGTTCAATTTTCAAACAAAAAGTATGGCTTCAAAAAATTGTTCATTTTCAACCAAAGAGATTAACCTGTAACAAAAAATTAATTTTTAACAAAGTAGTTCAACATTTAACCAAAAAGGTTAATTTTCTACAAAAAAAATCTACTTTTCAATAAAATAGTTCAATTTTCAAGCAAAAATATGAATTTTTAACCAGATTGTTGAATTCTCAAGCCGAAAAGACGGATTTCTATACAAAACAGTCGAATTTTCTACCCAAAAATATGAATTTTCAACAAAAAAGTTAATTTTCAACGAAATAGTCTCATTTTCTACTAAAATAGTTGACTTTTCTGCCAATATAGAGGAATTTAAAAAAGGAACGAATTTTCAACCAAAAAGATTTATTTTATAAAACCAAAAGGAATTTTTAATAAAACAGTAGTTTAATTTTCAGGCAAAAAGATGAATTTTTAACCAAAAAGTTAATTTTCAACAAGACAGTTAATTTTCAACTAAATAGTTGAATTAAGTACCAAATTGTTGAATTTTCGAGCCGAAAAGAGGGATTTTCTACAAAATAGTAGAATTTTTTACCCGAAAATATATATTTCAAAAAAAAGTTTATTTTCAACCAAATAGTTGAACTTTCCACTAAAATGCTTCACTCTTCTACTAATATAGAGGTTTTTTCTACAAAAAAAAAAGAAGTTGCAAGAAAAAAGTTCAATTTTCAACCAAAAAGTATGGCTTCAAAAAATTGTTGAATTTTCTAGCAAAGAGATGCACCTGTTACAAAAAATGCATTTTTAACAAAGTAGTTCAACATTTAACCAAAAAGATTAATTTTCTACACCGAAAAAAACAACGAATTGTTAATAAAATAGTTCAATTTTCAAGCAAAAATATAAAGTTTCAACCAAAAAGTTAATTTAAAACCAAGTAGTTGAATTTTTAACCAGATTGTCTAATTCTCGAGCCGAAAAGACGGATTTTTTTTACAAAACAGTCGAATTTTCTACCCAAAAATATGAATTTTCAACAAAAAAGTGAATTTTCAACGAAGTAGTCGCATTTTCTACTACAATAGTTGACTTTTCTGCCAATATTGACGAATTTTCTACAAAAAAAAAAGAAGAAAATTTAAACCAGAAATGAACCTGTAACAAAAAATGAATTTTGAACAAGGGTAGTTCAAATTTCAACCAAATAGTTTAATTTTCAACCAAAAAGATTAATTTTATAAAAACAAACCGAATTTTTAATAAAATATTAGTTTTATTTTCAGGCAAAAAGATGAATTTTTAACCAAAAAGTTAATTTTCAACCAAATAGTTGTTTTTTTCTACTAAAATAGTAGAGTTTTCTGTCAATATAAAGGAATTTTGTACAAAAAAAAAACAACAAATTTTAAACAAAAAAGTTTCATTTCAACCAGGAAGTATAACTTCACTAAATTGTTGAATTTTCCACCAAAGAGATGAACCTGTAACAAAAAATGAATTCTTAACAAAGTAGTTCAACTTTCAACCAAATATTTGATTTTCAACCAAAAATATGAATTTTGAACTAAAATGTTAAATCTTCAATCAAAGAAATGAATTTTTGACAATGTATTTCAAGTTTCAACCAAATAGTTTAATTTTAAACTAAAACAGATAAATATTCAACTAAAAATGAAATATGTAGTTAAATTTTCAACGAAAGAGTTGAATTTTCAACCAAGAGAGTTCTCAACAAAAAATGGAATAGTTAAATTTTCAACTAAAACAGATTTTAATTTTAAATTAAAAGCCGTTAGAATTAAACCAATAAAGACGAATTATCAACAAATTAATTGAGTTTAAAAATTAAAAAAGATACATCTTTAACCAAAAATGGAACAGTTAAATTTTCAATAAAAGAAATTAATTTTAAACCAAACAGAGAAATTTTCAATTAAAAAATATAAATTTTCAACCAGAAATAGAATAGTTAAATTTCCATCTAAAAAATATTTTAATTTATAATTAAAAACAGTTGAAATAAAACAGAACAGACGAATTATCCACAAATTAGTTGAATTTTAAAATTAAAAAAGATAAATTTTCAACAAAAAGTGGAATAGTTCAATTTTCAGTAAAAAAAAAAAAATTATTTTCAATCAAAGGGATGAATTTTGATCTAAACGTGATTAATTTCCAACCAATCATTTTCAAGCATTTTTTACTAAAAAAATGAAATTTATTCCCAAAGAGATGAATTTTCAACAAAAAATTGAATATTTAAACAGGAAAGATTTTTCAGTAAAAAAAAAAGAGAAATAATTGTTCTACCAAATTGTTGAATTTGGTAAAAAAAAATTTTTAACCAAACAGATCATTTTCAACTAAAAAAATTAATTCTCAACTAAAAATTAATAGTTGATATTCCACCACAAAAATGTTTTAGTTTGAATTTATAATCAGTTGAATTCAATCAAAATAGACTTATTTTCTACAAAACAGTGCATTTTTTATTAAAAAAATATGAATTTTCATCAAAAAAAGATAATTTTCAACTAAATAGATTAGTTTTCTGCCAAATTGTTGAATTTTTGCCTACAAACCAATTTTCTATAAAACAGTTGAATTTCCCGAAAATATGAATTTTTAACAAAAAAGTTAACGTTCAAATGTGTGCAAAAGTGTAATAGTAGACTTTTGAACCAAGTGAAATTAATTACCTTTCAACAAAAAAAAGTTGGATTTTCTCATTGGATTTTCAGTTCGCATTCAAGTGGAAAAACGAGAAAAAGGGGAAAGACTGTGAAGTCTGCAATAAATAAATAGGAATTTTGTCAATCATTAAACAAACACAATCAATTAAAAAACATTTATTTCGTTGACTTTCTCAGTTGGAGGTATCTAAATTCATACTTGATTACAATTGTACACCAAGAAATTAGTAAGCTTTTTCTATTTGAACGTTGATTAAGGAAAAAATTGTCCAATTTAAATCAAGAATGCCTTAATTTACAGTGGTAATGATAAAAATACTTAAAATAAGGTAGTCGTCCCAATAATCGTGACTAAAATACTATAAAATGCTAAAAGTCAATGGATTTTATCATTAAATGTTACTCTAACATATCTTTTGACAATATATTCAAGTTGTAACCAAGTTTCACGATTATTGGGACCGTCACAATTACTGAGACATTTACCTTATTGTGTTCTCAATAACAATTAATTAACAAAGTCGATTTTTTATTTACAGAGTGCCTCCATGGATAGTAATCCATCCAGTCCAGCTAGTATTGGCCGAAAGGAAACAAAGGGTAGACGAAAACAAAGTTACCCCAGCAAAGCTCCCACCAGTCCTGGACTTATTAATTACCACCTCGAGTCTAATGAAGAACAAGCTCAAGATTTTACGTCTTGGTCAAACAAGGCCAAGGAAAAGGTAAAGTAATTCATTTTTTGTCCAATATTTCTTTTCCGCATATTCTATCTATATTAGGTTGGTCAAAAGATCGTCAAGTTTGAAAAGTGCAATATGCTTGTGAAAAATTTCTGGTTGCTTTTTGAAAAAAGAGAAAATCCCTTTAAAAAATGGTATGAATCTTGCACTCTCTTATCGAGGTGCAAGATTAAACTCTAAATATCGGCGTTGCTTTTGTGCTTACAAACAAATTTTTACGACAATATTGGCCTAATTTTTTATGACAAATTTAATGGTGTTTTTGTTGTTAAATTTTCATCTCTTGGGTTTAAAATTGAACTATTTTGTTGAAAATTCCTGTTTTTTTTTTGTTTGAAATTAATTTTTTATACTAAAAATGTAACTTTTCGATTTGTGGTTCAAAGTTTATCTTTTTTAATTGAAAATTCGTCTTTTTGATAGAAAACTAATCTTCTGGGTTTGAAATTTCCTCTTTTTTTGGTTAAAAGTGCAACTGTTTGGTTAAAAATTCAACAATTTGGATTAACTGTTTTTTCTTTCGTGATTGAAAAATCTTTATTTGTTAAAAATTCGTTATTTAAGTTGGAAAATTCATAATTTTAGTTGAAAAGTCATCTCTTTGGTTAAAAATTCAACTATTTTTTGTTGGAAAATTATTATTATTTTTTTTAATTCATTTCTTGTACTAAAAAGTTAACTTTTCCATTTGTATCTTTTTTAGTTGAAAATTCGATTTCTTGCTAGAAAACTAATCTTCTGGGTTTGAAGTTTCCTATTTTTTAGTTAAAAGTGCAACTGTTTGTTTGAAAATCAACTATTTTGTTGAGAATTACTTTTTTTGTTGAAAATTCAACAATTTGGATGAACTTTTTTCTCTTTCTTCTTTAAAAAATCTTTATTCGTTAAAAATTCGTTATTTTGCTTGGAAAATTCATCATTATAGTTCAAGATTCATCTCTTTGTTTTAAGATTGAACTATTTTTTGGTATAAATAAAAATTTTTATAATAAAACTTAAACTTTTTAATTTGTGGGTAAAAACTAATCTTTTTTAGTTGAAAATTCGTCTTTTTGCTAGAAAACTAATCTTCTTGGTTTAAAATTTCCTCTTTTTTGGTTAAAAGTGCAACTGTTTGGTTGAAGATAAACTATTTTGTTCAGAATTAACTTTTTTGCTGAAAATTCAACTGTTTGGATGGACTGTTTTTTCTCTCTTGATTAAAAAATCGTTAGTTGGTAAAAATTCGTTATTTTGCTTGGAAATCTCATATTTTTGGATAAAATATCAACTATTACGTTTTTTTTAGAATTCATCTTTCTAGTTTGAAAAGTCAACTATGTTTTTGTTTTGAAAATTCATGTATTTGGTTGAAAATTCATGTATTTGTTTGAAAATTCATCTAGCTTAGTAGAAAATTAATCTTTTTTGTTGAAAATTCGTCTTTTAGCTTTTGAAATTTATCTCAGTTGGTAGAAATTTCATCTTTTTTGGTTAAAATATCATTTTTTACATTTATGTTGGGAATTAATTTTTGTAGGTTGAGAATTCTAATATTTGTTTAAAAATTCATGTTTTTTTTGTTAGCCAATTGATCATTTCGAATTGAGAATTCATCACTTTTGATGAAAATTGGACTATTTTGTTGAAAATTCGTCCTTTTGATTTAAAAATTTTTCTCTGTTAGTAGAAATTTCATTTTTTAGATTAAAAATTCAACTATTTGGATGAAAAATCATGTATTTGCTTGTTAAATATTAATTTTTTTGGCTGAAAATGGTTTTTTGTTGTTGTTGAATTATCAACTATTACATTTTTTGTGTAGAATCCATCTCCTTATTGAAAATTCAACTTTTTGGTTTAAAAATTCAATTGTCTAGAAAATTCGTCTTTTTGGCTTAAAAATTTAACTATTTGATTAAAAATGAAACTGTTTTTGGTTGAAATTCAATTTTTTTCATTAATGAATCGATCATTTGGTTGAAAATTTATCTTTGTAGGTTAAGAATTCAAGTATTTGGTTAAAAACTCATCTCTTTTGGGTAGAAATTAAACTATTTTGTTAAAAAGTTATTTTTTTTTGTCGAAAATTCAATTTTTTTGTTGAAGATTCATCTGTTTGAACAAAAATTCATCCTTCTGGATTGAAAATTCATCTTTATTTGTTGAAAATTCAACAATTTTGTTAAAAATTCATCTTTTTGGTGGAAAATGCATCCGTTTTGTTGAAGATTCGTCTATTTGGACAGAAACTTTTAACCATTTGGTTGAAAATTTATCTTTGTAGGTTGAAAATTAATCAGTTTGGTTAAAAATTTCACTGTTTTATTGAAAGTTTAATTATTTTGTTGAAAATCCAACTATTTTGTTAAAAAGTCATCTTTTTTGTCAAAAATTCAACTGTTTTGTTGAAAATTTGTCCTTTTGGGTTGAAAATTCATCTCTTTTGGGTAGAAATTAAACTATTTTGTTACAAAGTTATTTTTTTTGTAGAAAATTCAACTTTTTTGTTGAAGATTCGGCTGTTTGAACAAAAAATTCATCCTTCTGGATTGAAAATTCAACTATTTTGTTGAAAATTCATCTTTTTTGGTGGAAAATTCATCCGCTTTTTTGAAGATTCATCTATTTGGACAGAAACTTTTAACCATTTGGTTGAAAATTTATCTTTGTAGGTGGAAAATTAATCAATTTGTTTAAAAATTTCACTGTTTTGTTGAAAGTTTCATTATTTTGTTGAAAATTTAACTATTTTGTTAGAAAGCCATCTTTTTTGTGAAAAATTCAACCGTTTTGTTGAGAATTTGTCCTTTTGGATTAAAAATTCATCTATTTTGGTTAAAAATTCAACTATTATTTTGAAAGTTTAATTATTTTGTTGAAAATTGAACTATTTTTTAAAAAGTCAACTTTTTTGGTCGAAAATTCAACTGTTTTTCGAAAATTTGTCCTTTTAGATTGAAAATTCAAGTATTTCGTTAAAAATTCAACTATTTTATTAAAAATTCATCTTTTTTAGTTAAAAATTCAACTATTTTTTTGAATAGTCATATTTTTTGGTCGAAAATTCAACTGTTTTGTTGAAAATTTGTCCTTTTGGATTAAAAATTCAACTATTCTATGAACAGTTTAATTATTTTGTTCAAAATGAAACTATTTTGTTAGAAAGTCATCTTTTTTGGTCAAAAATTCAACTGTTTTATTGAAAATTTGTCCTTTTGGATTAAAAATTCATCTTTTATGGTAGAAAATTAATATTTTTGGTTGAAATTAATAAATAAAGTTGAAAATTTTTAATTTTAATCTGAAATTGTTTTATTCAGTTTTTAAAAGATGTTATGTTGAAAATGTTACAATATTGAAAAATTGGGCAGATAAAAGGGAGGGAATTTTGAAAAGGACGTTTCGCGGCCACCAGGAAAAAGGAACAAGAATTTCCAGAAGCACATTGCACTTTTGAAACTTGATGATTTTCGGACCACCCTAATCTATATGATAAAAAATGTTGTTGTTTTTTTCTGACTTGATTACGAATTGAATGTTGTGAAGAGTATCGAAATTGATAAATTGATTTTCTAGATGGAGGATCATCAGAAGCAGCAAATTGATCAGCAGAGTGGTAACATTACAAAAAAAGTGGACATGTCTTGCACAAATTGTGGCACAATGACAACAACTATTTGGAGGCGAAATACAAAGGGGGAGATGGTTTGTAACGCGTGTGGCCTTTACTACAAATTACATGGTATTAACCGTCCTGTAACGATGCGAAGGGACACAATTCATACTCGCAGACGTCGACCTAAGGGTGAGAAACCTACAAGGCATCGAAGTAAGTGTACAATCATTAATTAACTGTAATAATCGACGATTTTTCATTTCATTTTTTATTTAAAATTGACATTTTTTAGTTGAACATTCATGATTTTGGTTAAAAATTCAACTTTTTGGTGACAAATTAATCTACTTTATTGGGAATTCAACAGCTTCGTTAAAAAGACATTTTCTTGGTTGAAAATTCTTCTTTTGTGTTGAAAATTCATCTATATTTGGGCAGAAAATTGATTCATTAGTTGAAAATTTAACGATATTACTGAAAATCTGTTTTTCTTTTCTTTGGCTGAAAATAATGTTTTTAACTGAAAATTGACCTATTTCATTTTTAGTTGCTTAAAAATTCATCTTTTTGAATGACAATTGTTTTTTTTTTTAAATTAAATTTTTCAATTGAAACTTTGAATATTCCCTTTTTATTGTAAAATCTTTTTTGGTTAAAAAAGCTGTTTTGTTGAAAATTCTTCTTTTTGGGTTGAAAATTTAACCATATTTTGGTAGAAAATTGATTCTTTATTTGAAAGTTTAATAATATTGTTGAAAATTCGTTTTCTTTTGTTTCGCTGAAAATAATTACTCAATCTTAAAATTGAACTATTTCATGTTTAGTTGAAAATTTATCTTTTTTTTTTTGCTGGTTGAAGATACTTGATTTTAGTTGAAAATAGTTTGGTGGAAAATTTCTTTATTTATTTTTACTCTCTATCTTTTTTCGGGTTTGAGCTAATTTAACTATTTTGTTGAAAATTAATTTTTTTCTTCTTAAAAGTTAATTTTTTTAATTGAAAATTTAACTATTTGGTTTTTTGTGAATATCTGCTTTTCTTAGTTGAAAATTAACGTATTTTCTTGAAATTTCTCTTTTTATTTTTATGAAATTAAGATTCTTGCTTGAAAATTCATCTATTTGGTTGAAAAGTAAACTCTTTGTTTAAAATTCATAAATTTTGTGAAAAATTCCTCTTTTTGGTAAAAATACTAATTTTCTTGCTTGAAAATACATGGATTTGGTTAAAATCTGAACTTTTTGGAAAATTAATGTATTTTGTTAAAAATTCTTCTTGGTCAAAATTTAATTTTCTTGCTTGAAAATTCATCTTCTTGGTTGAAAATTATATTTTTCAACTAAAAATTTAAATTTTACATTTTTATATTTAAAAACCTTTTTTAGTTGAAGATTCGACTATTTGGTTGAAAATTTATCTTTTTTTGTTAAAAACTAATTTATTTTGTTGAAAATTCAATTTTTTTTGTTGAAAATTGAATTAATTGATTACAAATAGTCTACTTTGTAGAAAATTAAACAATTTTATGAAAATGTCTTTTTTGTTAAAAAATACACTGTTTTGTTGAAAATTCATCTTTTTAGGTTCAAAATTCAGCTTCTACGGTACAAAATTAAACTGTTTCGTTAAAAATTAACTTTTTTTCGTTGTTGAAAATTCGTCTTTTTTGGTAGAAAACTAATCTTCTTGGTTGAAAGTTAATCTTGTTTGGTTAAAAATTCAACTACGTGGTTAGAAGTTTAATTACTTTGTTCAAAATTTATTTTTTGGTTGGAGATGCATAATTTTAGTTGAAAATTCATCTCTTTGGCTGAAAATTCAATTACTTCGTTGAAAATTCGTCTTTTATAATAATTTTAAGAAGTAATTTTATAAGTTTTAATTTTGAAATTAAAATTGAATTGTTTGAATTTTGAAAACCAAAAATATTTTTAATATTTTAATATTAAATAAAAAACTGTTGAATTTAAACATAAAAGACGAACTTTAAACGAAATACTTCATTTTTAAGTTCAAAAATTAATTTTTAACAAAAAAAACAAACAAATTTTCAATAAAATAGTTACATTTTCATAGAAAGAAATGAATTTTCAACTAAAAAAAAATAAAAATTTGTAACGAAAAATGAAATAGTTCAATTTTCAGTTGAAAAAATAATTTTGAACCAAACAAAGGATGTTTGAACAAAATACTTGAATTTTCAACCAAGAATAATGAATTTTCAAACCAGAAGATTTTCACCAAAAAGTCGAATTTTCAACGAGAAAATTAATTAAAATATATATATATAGCAAAGTAGGTCAATTTTTAACCAAATAAATAAATTTTTAATTAAAATAAATGAATTTACGAACAAGAAGAATAATTTTCTAAAAAAAGTCCATTTTCAAACACATAGTGTAATTTTTTAACTAAAAAGATCAATTTTCAAGAAACGAAAAACGAATTTTGATAAATTAGTTAAATTTTTAATCGAAAAATGAATTTTCAACCAAAAAGATTAATTGGTAAGCATCAAGATTAATTTTCAATCAAAAGAGACGAATTTCCAATAAAATACATGAATTTTCATCCAAATGATTCATTTTTAAACTAAAAGAGACGAATTTTTAACAAAAAATGGTAAATTTAAATTTTCAATGATTTTAAACGAACACAAAAGAATTCACAAATATTTAAAAGATTTCATAAAAATTTCAAAATATTTGAAGGATTTTAAATATTTTACAAAAATTTAAAAAGATTTCAAAAGATTTCACAGAAATTTCAATACTTCACAAAGATTTTAAGTACTTCAAGAAATTTCAACAAATTCACAAATACTTCAAAGTTTTCATACAAATTTTAAAAAATTCCAAAGATTTCAAGGATTTCAAATATTTTACAAAAATTTAATGATTCCAAAAGATTACACCGAAATTTCAAGATTTTATACAGATTTTAAGTACTTCAAAAGATTTCAACAAATTAACAAATATATCATAAAAGTTTCAAAAAATCTCAAAGATTGCAAGGATTTTAAAGGTTTTAAGGATTTCAAATATTTTACAAAAATTTAAAAAGATTCCAACAGATTTCACAAAGATTTCAAGTACTCCAAGAGATTTCAACGAATTAACAAAGATTTCAAAGATTTCAATGATTTCAAAGACGACTTATGTTCGTAAAAAATTAAGAATTTGTTCATTTATGGTTCTGCTTTTTTTTCATTGTTGGCCAATAAGAAATAAAATGGCTCATTTTTGCATTTTTAATAAACGGTTATTTCATTATTTGATGTAAAAAAAGGAGACCTGGAAAAAATGGACTAGTTGATCTGGAAAACCTGGAAAAGATCTTGAATTCCGTTGCTAAGAATCGCTGGACATCCTATTACTGTTGATTATTTTAATTATTATATTAATTATTATTATTTTTGAATTAATTATATATTTTTAATGGGGCAATTTTTTGATTGCAGAAAAAGGAGATGCTCTTCCAACACAGACTGATCATATGGACGCTGAAAGTGCTGACATGTTGGCGGCCCTTCGACGTCAAATTCAACCTCATCTTATGATGGCGGCGTTAACGCCTTCAAGGATACCCGGTGCCCATGGTCCTCCGTCGGCTGCCCAACTTAACTATGGCCTTCCATTATCCAACTTTCTTCCAATGCCCGCAAGTGCTCTTTTATTATTCTTACTAGTTTCATTCAAAAAACCATGGACCGCTCAAAAAACTCGCTCAAAACCATGGACCATTCAAAAAACCATGGACCGCTCGGTTATCCTAACTGGGGTAATCCGGCGTACTCCACTTGTAATCAGGCGTAATCCACTTGAAATTCGGTGTAATCCACTTTTAATCCGGCGTAATCCAGAATAATTGCAGTAATTCGAAGTAATCCACTTGTAATCCGCGGTAATGCGAGGTAATCCCGAGTAATGCACTTTCAACCCAGATAATTCTGAGTAATTCAGGTAATCCAGAGTAATGTTGAAAATTAATTTCCTTGACTGGAAATTTAAATATTCCATTTTTGGTTAAAAGTTTATCTTTTTTGTTAAAAATTCGTCTTTTCCGGTCGAAAATGAATTTTCTTAGTTGAAAATTTATCATTTTTGTAGAAAATTCAAGTCTTTTTGGGTTGAAAAATCCAACTATTTGGGTAGAAAATTTAACTAGACTATTGTAATTTTTGTTGTGGCTGGAAATTAATTTTTTTAAACAGAAAATGTAACTATTCCATTTTTCGTAATTTATCTTTTCTGGATTCTGGATTATAGTTAAAAATAGTTTGGTTGAAAATGTACTGTTTTCTTGTAAATTCATGTATTTTGTTAAAAAATCGTTTTTTATTGTGTAGAAATTAATCTTCTTGCTTGAAAACGCATCTTTTTGGTTAAAAATTGAACTATTTTGGTGAAAAATGTAATTACTTTGTTGAAAATTCGTTTTTTTTTTGGCTGAATCATAATTTTTTTAACTGAAAAATTAAGTATTGGATTTTTTATTGAAAATTTATATTTTCTGTTGAAAATTTAACTATTTTGTGTGGAAAATTCTTTTTTTTTTTGCGTAAAAATTAATATTTTAAAATTAAAAATGTAACTATTTCATTTTTGGTTGAAAATTTCTCCTTTTTTTTAGTTGAAAATTAAACTATTTTGATGAAAAATTTAAGTATTTTGTTGAAATTTCGTTTTTTTTGTTGGTTGAATATTAATTTTTTAAATTGAATGTACATATATTTATTTCATTTTTTGTTGTAAATTTATCTTTTTCAGTTGAAAATTCATGTATTTGTTTAAATTTTTTTTGTTGGTAGAAAATCATTCTTCTTCGTTGCAAACTCAACTACTTGGTTGAAAGTTGAACTTTTTTCTTCAAAATTAATTTTGTGGTTGAAAATTAACTTATTTTGTTTTTAAAATTCGTTTTTTTGTTGTTGTAAAACATTAATTTTTTCATGAAAAATGTATTTCATTTTTGGATGGAAATTTTTTTTTTTTTTTAATTTGAAAATTCCAAATTAAGTTCAAATTCATGTACTTTGTTGAAAATTCGTCTTCTTTTGTAGACTTCAACTGTTTTTGATTTAAAATTAAAATCTGTTTTGGTTGAAATATCAACTTTTACATATTTTTATTCAAATTTTTTTTTTTTGAATTAAAAATTATTTTACTTAGTACAAAATTCGACAATTTGGCTAAAAAGTACTTTTTTTTGTATGAAGATTCTTCATTTCAGTTAAAAAATTCATCTCTTTGGTTGAAAATTTGATTAATTTATTGAAAAATCGTTTTTTCGGTTGAAAGTTTTTTTTTAACTGAAAATTTAATTATTCGAGATAGAGATTTATGATTTTAATTTTAAATTCATCTTTTTGGTTGAGAGTTGAACTACTTTGTTGAAAGCTTGTTTTTTTTTGTTGTTGTTGAAATTTCTTTTTTTAACTGAATATTTAACTATTCTATTTTTTGTGAAAATTTTTATCTTTTTTAGTTGAAAATTCATGTATTTTGTTAAAAATTCGTTTATATTGATGGAAAGTGAATCTTCTTGGTTGAAAATTCAACAGCTTGGTTAAAAGTTGAACTGCTTTGTTAAAAATTCAGTTTTTGGTGGGAGGGTCATCATTGTAGTTGAAAATTCATCTCTTTGGTTGAAAATTAACTTATTTTGTTTTGAAAATGCGTTTTTTTGTTGTTTTAAAAAATGTTTTGTTATTAAAAATGTAACTATTCCATGTTTGGTTGACACCTGTTCTTTTTTAGTTAACAATTCAACTATTTGGTTGAAAATTCAACTATTTGGTTGAAAATTAGTATTTTTCGGTAAAAAATTATTATTTTTTTGTTTTGGTTGAAATATCAACTATTCAATTTTTGAAAATTGATTTTTTTTCATACAAAATTATTTTACTTTGTAGAAAATCCAACAATTTGGTTAAAAAGTCATTTTTTTTAATTCATCTCTTTGGTTAAAAATTTAACTAATTTGTTGAAAAATCATTGTTATTTTGTTGTTGAAAATTTACGAAGATTCTTCATTTTAGTTGAAAATTCATCTCTTCGGTTGAAAACTTAACTAATTTCTTGAATAACGGTTGTCTTTTTGATTGAACATTTATTTTTTAACTGAAAATTTAACTATTTTTTTAAGATTGTTTTTTTTTTTTTTTTTTTTTTAATTTAATTTTTCAACTGAAAATTGAACTATTCCATTTTGCTGTGGATTTTTTTTCTTAGTTGAAAATTCATGTATTTTGTTGAAAATTCGTCCTTTTTCGGTAGAAAATTAACCTTCTTAGTTTAAAATTCAACTATTTATTTTAAACTGCATCTATTTTGTTAGAAATTCAACAATTTTGTTAAAAAGAAATCTGTTTTGGTTGAAAATCTGCCTGAATTTAGTTTAGGCGGAGTAATCCACGATAATTTTATTAATTTCGGAGTAATCTTAGGTAATCCAGGGTAATCCACCTCCGCTGACCGCATTTTTAGGAGTTGTTTCCCTCTCGGTCTAGAATGAATCGTAAAATTTCGACCTAAATTTGCTTCAAAATTACTGAATAGACTGATCTGTAAATTACATATTCACATTATTTGCTAAGTTTTTTTTTTACTATTCACTTAAGTCTCACTACTTTGTCAAGTGCCACTATTTTGCCACTATTTTTAAAAATGTTTGCCCCTATTGACACTATTTTCGTTCTTTGAAGTGTGCCTCAGCCCTGTAAAAACAAAATAGAGCTTTTAAAATTTCTTTCAATACATTTGGATGTAGTTCGTCACTGAAAATGGATCAATTCTATTTTCAGAATATGAAATCAGAGGGGCGAGACCATCATCATCATCATCATCAGGCTTCATCAGATGACGGTGACGACACAATGGATGGTGTAGGAGACAATTTCTCGGATGTTCCACTAAATTTAGTCGCAACTTCTCTATCGGAAGGGGCGCATTGAAGAATCTCAACTGCCGAAATTCGTCGATAAGTCAATCAAACCTGGACACATTTAGTTGTCCAGCCACGTGCGAGGAATATGAACGTGAGTTTGTTTTTCTCGTGCGAATCTCGTTAAACAATCAATCTTCCACTGGATTGAAGAAAAGAGTGTGAGATGGCAAAAAAAAACCCAGATCTGAATGCAACCTGGCCCGTGGTGCATAGCCTTGAAAGAAGAACAAAAAAAAATGATATTAAAACGCAGTATTAAGACGTTATTCAAAATGTACATATATACATACTTACACTCATATATGCGAAAGCAAAGAGTATTTTTATACGAAATTTTCAATGCCTGGACCTGAAATGTCGGGGCATTATTGTACATATACATGCGTCACACGTAACGCGCTTATGACAGAAAATTGCGCTGTTTGGAAAAAAAGTTGTACATTTTTTCATGTATCGCTTTTGTTCCACGGGCCAACAAGTTGTCCATGACATAATTGTAATACTCTCTCCGTTTGTAATTTTAAGCACAATATGTGAATTACCCAGTTGGTCTATTACTAGTGATGAAAATTTTATAACTCTCCAATTGGCTGGAAGAGTACGTTTGCGACAGAAAATCCCACGAAGATTTGAAAATTTTCCTCAAGTATCAAGTACTTTTTGGTATCTATTGTACTTGAAAGAGGTCGAGACTCGAGGTTTGTCTTTATTGTAAAATGACGGAGAATTTACTTACAGAATTGTATTATAGTTGATGTAGATAATCTTTTTGATACGCTGAATTCGTCAAGTGGCGTTTCAGGCTATAGATACTCTATGAAAATTCTCTCAACTCGTACGTACTTAAAAAAAAACAAACGCGAATGAAAAAATACATCGCCACGCGAGCCAACTCTGCGGAAAAGAGGTGTTCGCGTACTTGATAAAATACTCACGCAGATAAATCAGGATATACCTAGGTAACATACGATTTTATATACCGAACGTTAAAAGTAATAAATTTTATTGCTCTTTTGCCGCCGTTCCAAAAGCAACTTGCAAATTGTCCTGGCTAAGTGTCATACAAAATTCATTCTGAATTGAAAAAAGGACACTAGTTTCTGTTAATTTCAACCTTGATTTCGCTCAAGTTCTCGGCAGGTTTTAGAAATTGTTCAAGATTCTGAATAACGTTCACTGGGTGGCCGCTGGACCGGGCAATGAGAGTTAATTCACTTTTGCCCGGGAATTTTAGAATAGTTTTATTAAGAAAAATTTGTACATTTTGAAACTTTAAATTCAGGGATATTAGGTAATTCAGGGATATCAGAGAATTCCGGGTTTTGAATCGTTAAAATTTCAGAACTGAAACTTTAAACTTTGAACGTTAATTTTAATGGTTCCATTTTTTTAATTTTTAATTTCGAAGTGAAAGTGTTGAAGTTTGATAATTGAAGAATTATTAATTTTGAAGCGACTTAAAATTAAAGTAATTTGACAAATTAGAAATTTATTGATTCATGTTTCAATTTAGAGCCTTGAAAATGGTAGCGTGGTTTTTATATTTTTTTATCGAAAAATTTTTGAACTGTTCAATTTATAAAAGTTTAAAATTTACGATTTTGCAGCTCGTGGAATTTCTTGAATTATTTTGAAGTCCTTAAATTCGGAGATATAAAAAATTCAGTGCCTAGAATCGTTAAAATTTCAGACTAAATTTAAACTTTCAACGTTAATTTTAATTGTTCCATTTAAAAAATTTTAATTTGTGAGTGAAAATGTTAAATTTTGGTATATACATAACAATTGAACAATTATTAATTTGAAACGAATTCGAATAAAAAGAATTTATCATCCAATTAAGAAAAAAAAGTTTAAAAAAGTCTTTAATCGTTCAATTTTTAATGTTTTTAACTCAAAATTGCTTGAAATGATGTAATTTTAATCATTTACTCTCCCCCTCTCAATTTAGAGCATTGAAAATTATAGAATGAATTCATATTTTTTAACTAGAAATTTTTGAACTGTTCAATTTATAAAAGTTTAAAATTTTAATTTAAAATTAATATTAAAGTTGCTCAGTCAAAAAGTGTTCAAAGATTCTATTTTATATGTGTAAAATTTAGGCGTTTAGATTTTAAATGTATTAAGCTTCAGTTTTAAGGGATGGCGGAAAAATCCTGAAAATAAAATTTCCTAGGCTATAAAATTCCCGAAATAGATAATTCCCGAATTTTTAAGTGTCATGCATTTTTTTCGGAATATTTCAGTTACCCCAATTTTAACAATTTTAAATTCAAAAGAGTTTCATTTTGAGTGTTTTAATTTGCAGTTCACTTTTGATTAATTCAAATTTTTTTTCCAATTTTTTTTAACGTGACGTGAAAAATTGTTGCTAAGCGGAAAAAAACGAGGAATTTTTTCCCCCGATTAAAAGGGCCACCCTGAAATTGTTCTAAAATTTTGAATAACGTTGAAAAATATATTGGAAGCAAGACTGTAATTAAAAAAAAAAAAAAGAAGAAGAAGAGTACTTTTGCCAATGCAGTTTTTCACGAATGTACAGATTATGTTTATAGCAACCACACATGTATTAAGCAAACTTAAATAGCGCATAATACTATGGCCAGTGCATACTCATGTATTATTATACCTTAATGTCGTATACCTAAACAACTTTGCCAAAAATAGATTTAGTCTTGTAACATAGATAGTTAAGGGCATACAACAAAAATTTACGTTTTATCGCTTTTTTTTTTCTCTCTTCTTCTCTATCTCTTCACAAAGTTACAGATCGTCGTATCTCCCCTTTGAACATAGTCCTGCATTGGCTTTGGTACTCGATCAAATTTCTCAACTAAGTAAATTATTTAATTAAGTAAATAATTTAATTAAATAAATAATTTAAATAAATCAATAGTTTAAAGAACTCTCGCGACAGGAACGGCGTTGCATTAGTCGTTATTCAAGGAGCCTTATATACACACGTATAGATATATATATATACATTAAATAAACAAATGCATTATTCTATATATCGATACGATTATGGGTATTCCATCACAATTTAGAAAATGTTTGCTCGTTTACAAGTTCTTTTTTTTTTTTTTTTTTAAAGCGCGATTCAAAGACAAGATATTTTTTACTAAATCGATTCTTCCACTTTTTTAAAAGCACTTGTTAGATTCTTGTTCTTCTCACGGCGGTGATAATTTAAAAAAATTTAAATGTTGTACATAAGTTTTATTGTTTAAAAAAAATAACTCTTTCGGTTAACTGTTTTCACCATCGGAGAATTGAAGAAAAAATTTTAATTAGAGGAAACCTCCCTACAGTGGATAATAGGGTAGTTCAAAATTTTTTTCTTCGAATTTTTATGCCTATCGCCCCCAACTTTGTTCGAATCCAAACAAAAATAAATAAAAAAGACGTTTTTGTAAATTTTATTCAGAATCGTCATTATTAGGTGAATCGAGTTGAAACTCAACATATTTCTTCACAATTAGCCATAGAATACGAATCAAAAATTATTTTTCAAATATCACCCCCATAAGTGAAAAAATTGGGCTTTGCGAGTTTCTGATGCTAATTATGTTTTTTTTTGTGTTTTTTTATTACAAATTATTTCTTATAGATAAAGTAATATTTTCTATTGATAATTAGATGTTTAAATAATTTTTTAAAACAATGTATTCTTTATAGCAAATTTCTCTTAGATTAGAGTTAGAAAATCGCTGTTTTTTTTCGAATTTTGCCAATTGTTTTCAACTTTTTAGTTATAACGAGGCAATAATTAATTAAAGTTAACAGAAATAATGGTTGAAAGCATTTAATATTATTTATAACAATATTCTCTTATAATAATACTAGAAAGTTTAAGTTTTTTCTGAAATTTTCAACTTTTTGTCCACTTTTCACTTAGATCGAGGTAATAATTAATGCAATCTAACAATAATAATTGTTTAAACAATTTATTATTGTTTATTACTATCTTATTTTAGAGCACTGCTAGAAAGTATAGGGGTTTTTCTTAAATTTTCAGCTTTTCTTTGACTTTTTAGTTAGGAACAAATAATAAATATTAATAATAATTTAAACAAAAAGGCTTTCGGTAATCACTTTAAGGAAAATTTAAATTTAATATGATGCATACAGAATATTTGAAGAATATTTCAAATATCTCTTTTATTTCAGAAAAATATATTCACAAAAAAGAAAGAGATTCTTTAAAAAATGGATCTTTCTAATCTTTATTTATTATTTCATCATAACTAAAAAGAGAAGGCAGATTTAATAATTTCAGAAAAAGCCGCAACTGTCTAGGAATTATCTAAGAGAAGATAATAATATAAAAATAATAATATAATGTTTAAACAATTATGTTTATATTATTATAATTAAAATATTTAATTTTGAACACAAAAGGGCGAATTTGCAACAAAACTGTTGAATTTTCAAACAAATAATAAAAATTGTAATCAAAAATATGAATTCACATCCAAAAATATAATAGTAGACTTTTTGACCGAAAATAATTAATTTTCAACCAAAGAAAGTGGGATTTTTAACAAAAGAGATGAAATTTCTCCCAAAAGATACAGATTCTCAAACCAGAAACATGATTTTTCAATAAAACAGTGGAATTTTTAATCCAAAAATATTATTAAAATTATATTAATCATGACCTCTTTAAGTGAAAAATGGACAAAAATTTGAAAAGTTCAGAAAAAAATGCAACTTTCTAACATTATTCAAAGAGAATATTATGAAAAATAATATAAAATGGTTTAAATAATTATTTCTGTTAAATTTAATTGATTATCTTCGCTCTAACTGTAAAGTTGATAAAAAATGAAAAAATTCGGAAAACCTGTGACTTTATAACGCTATTCTAAGAGAAAATGGCTAAAAACAATAATAAATTGTTCAAATAATTTATGTAAATATCTAATTGTTAGTAGAAAGTAGTATTTGATGTATTAGGAACAATTATTAAAAAACAAGTATTTAAAAACCTCAGAAAACAAAATTAGCGCCAAAAACTCGCAAAACCCAATTTTTTACTTATGGGGGTGATATTTAAAAAAGTAATTATTAATTTTTATTCTATAGTTAATTTTGAGTTTCAATTCTATTCGTATTGAACTTCATGGGGTTTGCGGAACCTCTGACTATAAAGTTTTTTTTTAAAGCATTTCTTTTTTTGTAGGTTCGAATAAATTTGGGGGCAACATGCATGAAAATTCGAAAAGAAATTTTCCAATGCATTTTTGCACCACCCTGGTGGATAATCATTAATTGAAAATACTGATGTATGTAAAAAATTAATTATTTTACATATATTTGCGCTTTAAATGAATGATTATCCAGTGTAGGAAGGTTCCCCCTACGTTGTAAAACTCGAATTGCTGATTGTCTTTTAATGAACTCCCGATTTTATTGCTTTGTCTCGTAAAAAAGAAACCCAGAATCGCTATTAGCGGCATTGATATGGACAGTTTAGTTAGGCATTTTGCTAGGTTTGGCTCACCTCGTACTTTATAAAGCGTGACGATTATATTATTATAATGTTTACTTTAAAGGAGTAAGATTTTCGAGTAGACCAAGTTTTATTAAGCTCTCTACTAATGCTGAAGCTAGAAGATATTTTTATAACTTTATATCAACTGACCGAGTATTGCTATTTTATTAATGATATTAATTAATCGATGGATTAAGCGTTAAAACTAAGTGTAAGACTTACTTACGAGAAACGCCATGGGTTTTAAACAGTTTTGAATTAGCAGTGGTAGCTGAGGCTTTTTTTTTTAGATTTTTACATCAGTATTCCATACCTTCGATTTTAGTCATAAGTTGAAAACTGACCCTACTTAAAAGAAACCCCAACAATCACATACTTAATTATTAAATTATTTAGTGTTTTTTTTTTTACTACTTTTACATCTCTTAATTATTATTTAAACGATAACTTATTACTTTTTCTTTATCTTTATCTCTCTATTCGTTTACACCAACATTTGATAAACATTTGGCAGCGACTGGCTTAATTTATTTTAGTTAAGGATTTTTATTTTTATTTTTTTCGATTAATTTTTTTAATCAGCTACTCAACGATTGGTAATTTCCTCCGTTTTTTTATATTCTTTTTTTTTTCATGCACGGACGGTCATTGCTCCAAGTGTTGTAAATTGGAAAAAGTACAATAATGAACATTTTAGTGATGAACAACGCCACGAACTTGTCAATTTGTTAAATGCGTCGAGTGTAAATTGTATATATAAATAAGAAGAAGAAGCTTCTCCGCATTTTGAATAAGCTTGTGAAAAAGAGAAACTACTCGAAAGCACGAAATTCAACAATCTCAACTGCGGTCAAATGCAGCATTGTTCCGTCCGTCAACATTCACCTTTTAGGCGCTTTGTTGGAAATTTAAATTTAAAAAAATAGATTAATTAGTAATATACAAGTAAATACGACTTGCATTCACAGCATGACTATATTAATCTAAAACTAATCGACCGAGTATTATTTTTGCATCAAAATACGATTAAAAAAAAAAGGTTACGGTAAATTTGAGAAACTCAAATTTGTTGTCAGAAATGGGAGGATTCATTTCCCATTTGGACGCTTTGATATTAAAGCGCTTTCGAAATAGGATAAAACAAAAATTCTCTTCAAAATTCTGTCAACCTAATTTGTACTTAAGACCATTTTTGATTTTGGATAAAGTGTATTTGGCTGCCCATTTCTGACATGAAAAAAAATTATATCGATCGAGTGCTGTACGACATAATATTTTAAATGCGAAGAAAAAGCTCTGGAAGGCTTTATTCGGCTAAAAACCAACTTGTGTAATAGGGTGGTTCAAAAATGCATTGTCAATTTTGGTTTAAATTTTCAAGCCCCTCACCTCCCAGATTTTTGTAATTCCCAAAAAAAATGTATACGTATTTTTTTTATTTCGAAATCAATTGTTATTCAGGGGACTATAAGGCTTTACATGTATTTCCCAAGGGCGGAAAAGATGTTTTTTTGTAAATTTTCGATAGAATTATTAGATGCATCGAATTATACATGCGAATTAATAATTATTTTTGGAATTCAACTCCCATAAGATTTCTATAGAGTCTCAAGAAAACTGCCATAAGTGAAGAAATGAGATTTACTTCTTAATGCTATAATATGATAATTTATTTTCACCTTCTCTTAAAATAAAGCTAGAAAATTTGCTTGTTTTTTTACATTCTTCAACTTTTCTTCGAATTTTTAGGTATAATGAGATAATCATCAATGAAAATTAACAAAAATAATGATTTTTTAGGCTCTTTAGTTATACAGAAGTAATTTCGGAAATAATAATCAATGTACAGTATTCTATTTTTACTTTTTTCTGAAGTTTTTATGCACTTTAATTGTTATCTTTTTTTTTATTGCGCACCGCACTAGAATTTCTCAATAACTACTTCAAGGACAAAATATTCAATACTATAATCTATATTAGTCCAAGCATTAGAGAACTTTTTTGACCGAGTATCAACAATTTTTTCAAATGGTTTTTTGTTGAAAAAAATGGTAGCAAAGCTTTTTGAAATGTATTTCTTAAAATAGTTAAGATATTTAACTTTTCCTTTCTGATTTTAATGAGAAATTTCACACTTTTCCGCAATCCAAAGGAAAAATTAGAAAATATTTCCAAATCAATAAAGTGGCGGCGATTTTTTTGAAAATAAAGAATTCCTATTTCTTAAAAAAATATACGAAATTTGAAAAAAGTTTGACATAGTAAAGTTGTTCCTTTTAAAAAAAAATTTTGCAAAATATTGAAAAGTAGTTGAGGAAATTTTTGTAGATCTTTTCAAGAGGAAAAACTTTTCTGTGTAAGCTTTTTCAAGCTTCGTGTATTTTTTGAAGAAAATGGGATTTTTTGATTTTCAGAAAGATCACCGCTTTTTTTTTATTTTCAACATTCTTCAAATTTTTTGGCGGATTTTCAAAGAGTGTGAAATCCCTCACAAAAATAAAAAATGAAAAGTTAAATATATTTATTAGATGAAAAAAAAAAAACTAAAAAAAAAATTGCCACAAATGTGTTTCAAACAACAAATTTAGAAGATTTTTTTGGAACCCGATCTAGATATTTTTATAATGCTAAAAGGGTCCAACAAATTCATTTTTTTGTAACAATTAGAGAAAAATTTAAGTGTACTGATTATAATCTTTGTGTGCAAGAAAAATTCAAAAGAATTATTATAAACGTCAAAAATACGTGATGTCTCATTTTTTCATATATGGGGGTTTTTGTGACCCTATAAAAGGGGTTTATGACAATAAACAAAAATATTTCGGTAATTTTTTTAGTTATTTTTGGAATATTCCTCAAAATATTGTCAGGAAAGTTCCATAACGATTTCGATAAATTTTCTAGTGTTAGGGAATTTTTCCGAAAATAATTCCCGGAAATTTTCCTAACAAATTTGGTAAATTTTTTAGTTATTTTTGGAATATTTCTCCAAATATTGGCAGGAAAATTCCATAACGATTTCGGTAAATTTTCAAGTGTTTAGGGAATTCGGTAATTTTTTTTTTTTTTACTTATTTTGGAAATTTTCCGAAAATAATACCCGGAAATTTTGCTAACAAATTTGGTAAATTTTTTAGAAAATCCCGAAAGATTTCGGAAAATTTGCCAGTATTATCTGGGAAGTGAGAGCATAAAAAATTGAACAAAAATTTTTTTTGGACCACCCTATTTAACAATCAAGACGAGCCGAGGGCGAGCGGTACATGCGTTTGTAAATCGATACCGATTGTATATGTAAAGCGGTTCATACAAAGTAGCAATAGCTAAAAAAAAAAAATAATTTTGTATCCATAATAACTGGTTCGGGCCAGCTGTTGAGATTATTCAAGGTTGTGTGTATCATTACAAGTATTTGAATTGTTGAAGTAGTTAGTAGTGTAAGCGACAAACGAGGGTTGAAAATTCACTCGCACAGGGCATTAGTCTCGATGCATTTGAATCTCATTCCCAATTTTTTTGTCATAATAATCATTACCCTGTACACTCTAAATTTAAATCAGTCATTTCTACTGACAATACGGTTTTAACAGATAAATCTGTCAATACTGATGACTGAATCAGTCAGTTGAAATTACTGATTCGGTCAGTGGATGTTACTGACTGGATCATTCAAATTGACTGATTCAGGGTGAAAATTACAGATTGGATCATTTAAAGTGACTGATTTCATCAGTGAGTGAAATAGACTGATTTGGAAAAGTGTCTTTTGACTGGTAGAAATTTAGAGTGTATAATAAATCCGCCGAGTTTGTAATACCTGCGTTTTTTTTTACAAGTTTTACTATTGTACTGGAATCTCGATTATTCTCGTCCACCTGCTCGACACTGCAGGGTCTTCTTTATTTATACAAACATCAAATCACAATAAGTGAAATCTCCCATGACAGGTGTACCTAATTTATACGTGTAAGATCGTATTGCGATTATAACAAGTGTTTTTTTCTTCTTTTTTTTATCGTAAAGGTTAAGCGATAACACTGTTAGATTTTTTAAGCTATTTATTCGGCTGCTATGTGATTTGTTGAAAATTATTTTCAGAACTTTTAAAAGAAAATTTCACGAATGCCCAAAACTTGGATGAGAGGCATGCGCGTGTTGAACTTTTTTATTCACTTCGGTATTTGTAAAAAGAAGGTTTAGAAAGAGAATGTTTTGACACTGCCGTGACAATCGTCTGAGGCTTTCTGTAATATTTCTGTAAACTGTGTTTGTTGCTCTCTGTTTTCGTGATTGATCAATAATTAGATATGAAATTCTATATACTATTTTCATTGAAACTTGAAATTGTTTTTGAGCAGCAGACATAGGTTTCGAATGGGCAATGGACCACGATATATAAATTATTGCGTTCGCTATTTCGAAAGGTACGCACTACTCAATTTTTTAAACAAGCGAAATTGAAGCTGTAACTATAATTGAGAGTCTGAGAATATAATTAACGTGTTAACAGTTTATTAGGGGGGAGGCATCGTATGCAAGGGCATTGTTGTGATACCACAGACGCAGCTTCATTAAATCTTCAATAAAAATAATGTGTTGATATCAAGTGTCTTTGATTATTGATCGTCATTCTTTTTTTTTTTAATTCAAGTATTTTATTCTCAAGTTCAGGGCTCGGAATCACACTGTTTTTAAAAAACCTCCCTAAATGTCCGCTACCTCCCTTACTGCCTGACCTACCTCCATCAATTCCTGCCCAACCGTCTCCAATGCCCGATTAACTTCCCAAAATGCCAGCCACTTTCTTAACTGCCCGCTCGACCTCTTTAAATGTCCGCTACCTCCCTTACTGTCCGACGACACTCCCCAACTGCTAGCCATTCCAAAATTTAACAATATATTTTAATTTAATGATATGGATATTTTGGATATACTTCCGAAAAGGTGACCGAAAAATATTGGCGATCAATATAAATCAAGTTATTAATAATTTTTACTTTTTTTTTAATCAGTTTTTTTTTTAAATCTCGAAAACTATTGATTTTGGAAAAAAGTGTTTAAAAAAGTTGTAGATCTGGTCGAAACACATATTTTTTATATTTATACTTTTTTTTTAAATTAATGTTTGTCGAGAAAAATAACATGAATGAATTTTGAGATTTTGTGTTGGAAAAGGGGGCGTTGGAAAAGGGGTTCGGCAAGATTTTTTTTCAAAATCAATATTTTTCCGAGATTTTGAAAAAAAAACTAATTAAAAAAAAAACTAATTAAAAAAAAAGACTACATTATTAATAACTTGATTTATATTGATCTGCGCTGTTTCTGATACATAAAAAATTACTTGATACTGATAATTATATGTTTAAATAAATTGTTTAAACAATTTATCATTGTTGTTTCAAAATTTTTTCTTAGAATGGAGATAGAGTTTCGACTTTTTCAAAAAATGTGACTTTTTGTCCAATTTTCAATTAGAGAGACGTAATGGTTCATTAATGTTAACAAACATAATTGTTTAAACAATTTATTATTATTGTTAATAATATTCTCTTAGAATAATGCTAGAAAATTGCAGTTCTTTCCGAAATTTTCAACTTTTTGTTCACTTTTCATTTGGAGTGAGTTGAATAATTAATTAAAGTTAACCAAATTATTTGTTTAAACAATTTATTATTATTAATAATATTCCATCTGAATAATGCTAGAAAGTTGCAGTTTTTTCTGAAACTTACAACTATTTTTTCTACTGTTCACATAGGGTGAGTTAATAATTAATTCAATTTAGCAAAAATAATTATTGGAACAAATTATTGTTTATAACTATCTTCTTTTTTATTAATGCAATATAATTCTTCTTAAATTTTTAACTTGTTACCCACTTTTTACTAAGTAAAGTAATAAATAATACAAGTTAACAAACATATTTGTTTGAAAAAATTATAATTGTTTATAACTATCTTCTCTTAGATAAGTGTCAAAAAGTTTCGGTTTTTTCTGAATTCTTAAACTTTTTGTCCACTTTTCACTTAGTGAGGTAATAATTAATGCAAGTTAACAAATATGTTTATTTAAATAATTGATTATTCTTAATAACTATATTATCTTAGAGTAATGCTAGAAAGTTGCTTTTTTTTCTAAAATCTTCAGTTTTGCTTTGACTTTTTATTAATGAGCAAATAATCAGTGATTATGAACAAGAATCATTTTTTAAAATGTATTTTACTTTTTTAAGTGAATTATTTTTGCTCTTCCCAATTTAAAAAAAATGTATTTAAACAAAAAAACCTATCTTACATAAGAGAGAAAAACAAAATGGCAAAATGTATTCACGAAAAAGAAAGAGATTGTTTAAAATATGTTTCTCTCTAATGTTTATTTATCATTTGTTCATAGCTAAAAGGGTAAAGGAAGGCTAAACATTTAAGAAAAAACTGCAACTTTCTAGAACTTATCTAAAAGAAGATAGTTAATAGTTAATAGTTAATAGTAAATAGTTAGTTAAGATAGTTAATTAATTATTATAATAAATTATTATAATAACTATTTCTGTTAATTTGCAATAATTTTTACCTCAATATGTAAAAAGTGGACAGAAAGTAAACAATTTCTGAAAAAAAACCGCAACTATCTGGCAGCAATATAGATTAAGATAGTTATTAACAATAATAATTTGTTTAAAGAATTATTTTTGCTCAACTTAAATTATTATCAAGTCAATCCAAGTGAAAAATAGACAAGTAGTTGTAAATTTCAGAAAAATCCGCAACTTTCTACCATTAAGCGATGAGAATATTATTACCAATAATAATAAATTGTTTAAACAATTATTTTTGTTAACTTAAATTAATTATTACTTCACGTTAATTGAAAAATGAACAGAAATTGAAAAATTCAGAAAGAAACGTAACTATCTGTTACCAATGTAGAAGAAGATAGCTATAGACAATAATAATTTGTTTAAACAATTTTTTCTCATAATAAATTAAATATTAACACATTTCAAGTGAAAAGTGAACAAAAAGTTAAAAATTATAGGAAACACCGAAATTTCTAGCATTCTAAGAGAAAATTGCTTTGAGCAATAATAAATTGTTTAAACAATTTATGTAAACATCTAATCATCAGTATAAAATAGTTTTTCATAAGCAATATTTTATTCGTATTTTATTCAACCAAAGAGATGAATTTTTAACTAAAATGATGAATATTCAAACAAATGAAAAAAGAATGTTTAAACAAGCAGTTCAGTTTGAAAACAAAAGAGATGAATTTCCAACTAAAAAAGATACATTTTTAACAAAAAATTGAATAGTTAAAGTTTCAGTTGCAAAAACTAATTTTCAATTAACAATAAACAAATTTTCAACAAAATAGTTGAATTTTCAGTTACAAAAATTTATTTTCAACAAACAAAAAACGAATTTTCAACTAAATAGTTCAATTTTAAGTTACAAAAATTAATTTTTAACCGAAAATAAACGAATTTTCAAATAAATTATTTTTTCATAACCAAAACAGGTAAATTTTCGACTAATAATGAAAAAAACAATTTTTCATTAAAAAAGTAACTTTCAACAAAAAAATGAACCTTCAACAAAATAGTGAAATTTGTAACCAAATGGATAAATTTTCAACTAACAGAATGAATCCTTAACAACAAAAATAAATTTGTGATAAATTAGTTCAACTTGCAAACAAGTTTTTCAACAAAATATGAAAAAGTTAAATTATAATAAAAAATTTTTTTCAACAATAACAAAAACGAATTTTCGAAAAAAATATTTTAATTTGCAGCAAAAAAAAAATGAATTTCTAAAGACAAAGATGAATCTTCAAAAAAAAAATATTTTTTTGATGAATTTTTATTTTTTAAAAATTCCACAACAAAAAAAATGTTCAACAAAATAGTTCAATTATTAATTGAGTAGTTATATTTTTAACCAAAAAAGAATATTTTTCAACAAAGAAATTAAATTTTCTACCAAATATGGAAAAGTCGAATTTTCATTTTAAAAAATTATTTTGTACAGCAAAAAAACGAATTTTTAACAAAATAGTTTAATTTTCAAAGAAGGGGATGAATTTCCAACTAGAAAAGATACATTTTCAACAAAAAATTAAATAGTCGAATTTTCATTCATAAAAATAATTTTCAACCGACAATAATAGAATTTAAAAAAAAAATAGTTCAATTTTTCACCAATGAAATGAATAAACTAATTTTCGGACATTTCTAAATGTCAAAAATTACAAGAAATTTCGTTAAATTTATAATTTTTTTTTTAATTATTATTTCGTGGTATTATATCAATTTTTAAAGTATGAAATATCGTGAACCTTGCAATTTTAATTATTCTACAAACTTTGAAAATAATTTTTTTTAAAATTGAAAAATTTCAAATTTTTTAAATGTGCATCACGATTTTCAAAACTGAAATATCTCTTAAATTTGGATAAACGCAAATGAATAAATATATCCCAAGATTATTGTTACTAGTTTTAATTTCAACATTTATGAAAAATAAAATTATTCCACACTTTTTACCATTTCTCGAAAAAATTATTTTCATTATTCAGAGAACGGACTCATATTTCATGTATTTTTTTTAATCCCTTATCATTTTCACGCTCATATATCGTGATAATGTCACTCTAATTTTTTTCCGGATGCGTATCAACGCGCGCGAATTAGAATTGCAAACCTGAAGCCGGATAAATTGATGCAAACGTGTCGTGGCATGAACATAATGCATGTACAAATTAATTAAAATGCAGGTTTTCAGCTTCCACTAACATTTCACCATACCATAAATTTTCATTGAAAAAGAAAATAATTTTCAAAAAAAGAAGAAAAAAAAAGTCAACAAAGTAGTTTCATTTTCAACCAAAGAGATGGATTTTTAACTAAAACAGATAAATTTTCAGTCAAATAGTTGAATTTTCATTTAAATCAGATAAATTTCCGATCAAATAAGGAAAAGATAAATTTTCATTGAAAAAGAAAATAAGTTTCAAAAAAAAAAAATTTCAAGAAAATAGTTCAATTTTCCACCAGAGATGAATTTTGAACTAAACAATATAAATTTTTGGCTAAATAGTTGATTTTTCATTTAAAACAGATAAATTTTTGAATGAGTATGGAAAAGATAAATTTTGATAGAAAAAGAACATAATTTTCGAAGAAAAAAAAAATGTTAACAAAATAGTTCAATTTTCAACCAAAGATATGGATTTTTAACTAAACAAGATGAATTTTCAGCCAAATAGTTGAATTTTCTTTCAAAACAGATAAATTTTCAATTAAATATGGAGAAGATAAATTTTCCTTGAAAAAGAGAACAATTTTCAAAAAAGAATTTTTTTTAATATTTCGATTTTCAACCAAAGAGATTAATTTTTAGCAAAAAAAATCAATTTGGAGGCAAATAGTTGAATTTTCATTAAAAACAGATAAATTTTCAATTAAATATGGAGAAGATAAATTTTCTTCGAAAAAGATAATAATTTTAAAAAAATATATTTTTTTAAATAGTTCAGTTTTCAACCAAAGAGATTAATTTTTAACTGTAAAAGATAAATGTTCAGAGAATAGTTGAATTTTCATTCCAAACAGATAAATTTTCAAATAAATGTGGAGAAGATAAATTTTCTTCGAAAAAGAAAATAATTTTCAAAAAATATATTTCTTTAAATAGTTCAATTTTCAACCAAAGAGATTAATTTTTAACTAAAAAAAAAACAATTTGGATGCAAATAGTTGAATTTCCATTCAAAACAGATCAATTTTCAATTCATATGGAGAAGATAAATTTTCTTCGAAAAAGATAATAATTTTCAAACAAGATTTTATTTTAAATAGTTCAGTTTTCAACCAAAGAGATTAATTTTCAACTATAAAAGATAAATTTTCAGGCGAATAGTTGAATTTTCATTCAAAACAGATAAATTTTCAATTGACATGGAGAAGATAAATTTTCTTCGAAAAAGATAATAATTTTCAAACAAGATTTTTTCTTAAATAGTTCAATTTTCAACCAAAGAGATTAATTTTTAACTATAAAAGATAAATTTCCAGGCAAATAGTTGAATTTTCATACAAAACAGATAAATTTTCTATTAAATATGGAGAAGATAAATTTTCTTCGAAAAAGATAAGAATTTTCAAAAAAGATTTTTTTTTAAATAGTTCAATTTTTAACCAAACAGATTAATTTTCAACTATAAAAGATAAATTTTCAGGCAAATAGTTGAATTTTCATTCAAAACAGATAAATTTTCAATTAAATATGGAGAAGATAAATTTTCTTCGAAAAAGATAATAATTTTCAAAAAAGATTTTTTTTTAAATAGATCAATTTTCAACCTAAGAGATTAATTTTTAACTATAAAAGATAAATTTTCAGGCAAATAGTTGAATTTTCATTCAAAACAGATAAATTTTCTTCGAAAAAGATAATAATTTTCAAAAAAGATTTTTTTTTTAAATAGTTCAATTTTCATCCAAAAAGATGAATTTTCAACTAAACAAGATAAATTTTCTGCCAAATAGGTCAATTTTTATCTTAAACAGATAAATTTCTGATTAAATATGGAAAAGATAAATTTTGATTGAAAAAGAAAATAATTTTGAAAAACAAATTTTCAACAAAATAGTTCAATTTCCAAACAAAGAGATGAATTTTCAACTGAATAATAGATAGATAATAAGATAAATAGATCAATAAAACTAAATAAGATAAATTTTCGATTAAATATGCAAAAGATAAATTTCCTTTGAAAAAGAAAATAATTTTCAAAAACGAATTTTCTTTCAAGTAGTTCAATTTTTAAACAAAAAGATTGATTTTCAACTGAAAAAGATTAATTTTCAGACTAACAGTTGGATTTTTATCGGAAATATAAATTTCCAATTATATATGGGAATGATAAATTTTCATTGCAAAAAAAAAAAATTTCAAAACCAAAAAAGGAATTTTCAACAAAATAGTTCGATTGGTAACCAAAAAGATGAATTTTCAGCTACAAAAGATAAATTTTGAGCCAAATAGTTGAATTTTTATCTGAAACAGATAAGTTCCCGATAAGATATGGAAAAGATAAATTTTCATTGAAAAAGGAAATAATATTCAAAAACGAAATTAAAAAAAAAATAGTTTAATTTTCAAACAAAGAGATTAATTTTTAAATAAAAAAGATAAATGTTGAGCTAAATATTTGAATTTGTATCAAACATATAAATTTCCGATCAAATATGGAAAAGATAAATTTTAATTGAAAAAGAAAATAACTTAAAAGAAGGAAAATGAAAATTTTCAACAAAATAGTTCAGTTTTTAACCAAAGAGATGAATTTTCAACTAAAAAAGAAACATGTTTAGGCAAACAGTTGAATTTTCATTTACATAAATAAATTTCTAATTATATGTGGAAAAGATACAATTTTATTGAATGATAAAAATAATTTGTAAAAATAAATTTTCGATAAAATACTTGAATTTTCAAACAAAGAGATGAATTTTCAACTGAAAAAGATAAATTTTCAGCCAAATAGTTAAATTTTTATCTAAAACAGATGAATTTTTGATCGAATATGGAAAAGATAAATTTTCATTGAAAAAGAAAATAATTTTTCAAAAACAAAATAAAAACAAATTTTCAACAAAATAGTTCAATTTTCAGCCAAAGAGATGAATCTTTCAATAAAAAAACAAATTTTCAGCCAAATAGTTGAGTTTTCATCTGAAACAGAAAAATTTCCGATCAAATATGGAAAAGATCAATTTTCATTGAAAAAGAAAATAATTTAAAAAAAAACAACAAATTTTCAACAAAATAGTTCAATTTTCAACCAAAGAGATGAATTTTTCAACTAAAAAAGATAAATTTTGAGCCAAATAGATAAATTTTTATCTAAAACAGATAAATTTCCGATTAAATATGGAAAAGATAAATTTTCATTGAAAAAAAAAATTATTTTCAAAAACAAAACAAAAATTTTTAACACAGTAGTTTCATTTGTAACCAAGGAGACTAATTTTGAACTATAAAAGATACATTTTCAGGCAAATAGTTTAATTTTCGTTTAAGAAAAAAACAAATTTCCAATTAAATATGGAGAAAATAAATTTTCTTTGAAAAAGAAAATAATTTTCAAAAAAAGAATTTTTGTTGAAGTAGTTCAATTTTGAACCAAAGAGATTCATTTTTAATTGAAAAAGATGAATTTTCAGTCAAGTAGTTGAATTTTCATTCAAAACAGATAAATTTCTGATTAAATATGGAAAAGATAAATTTCCATTGAAAAAGAAAATAATTTTAAAAAAAAACAAATTTCCAACAAAATCGTTCAATTTTCAACCAAAGAGATGAATTTTCAACTGAAAGAGATAAATTTTTATTGGAAAAGAAAAAAAATTTCAAAAATAAAAAAATAAATTTGTAACAAAATAGTTTAATTTTCAACCAAAAAGATGCGTTTTGAACTAAAAAAGATAAATTTTCAGCCAAATAGTTGAATTTTCATTTAAAACGGATAAATTTTCGAAAAAACATGGAAAAGATAAACTTTCATTGAAAACAAATAATGTTCAAAAACAAAAAAGAAAACAAATTTTCAATAAAATAGTTCAATTTTCAACGAAACAGATGAATTTTTTAATCAAATAAGATAAATTTTCAGGCAAATAGTTGAATTTTCATTCAAAACAAATACATTTCTGATTGAATATGAAAAAGATAAATTTTCATTGAAAAATAAAATAATTTTTAAAAAAATCTCAATAAAATAGCTCCATTTTCAACCACAAAAATGGATTTTGAACTAAGGAAGATAAATTTTGAGTCAAATAGTTGAATTTTCATTCAAAACAGATAAATTTTCGATTAAATATGGAAAAGATAAATTTTCATTGAAAAAAAAATAATTTTCAAAACCACGAAAGAAATTTTCAACAAAATAGTTCGATTGGCAATCAAGGAGATGAATTTTCAAATACAAAAGATTACTTTTGAGCCAAATAGTTGAATTTTCACCTGAAACAGATAAATATCTGAATAAATCTGGAAAAGATCAATTTTCATTGTAAAAGAAAATAATTTTCAAAAATGAAATTTTTTTTAGAATAGTTTAATTTTCAACCGAGGGGATTAATTTTCAACAAAAAAAGTAAATTTTCAGTCAAATAGTTGAATTTTCATTTTAAAGATAAATTTCCGATCAAATAAGGAAAAGATAAATTTTTATTGAAAAAGAAAATAATTTTCAAAACCAAAAAAATAAATTTTCAACAAAATAGTTCAATTGTCAATCAAAGAGATAAATTTTCAACTAAAAAACATAAATTTTCAGACAAATAGTTGGATTTTTATCAAACAGATAAATTTCCGATTAAATATGGAGAAGATAAATTTTCTTTGAAAAAGAAAATAATTGTCAAAAACGAAATTTCTTTTCAAATAGTTCAATTTGCAACCAAAGAGATGGATTTTCAACTAAACAAGATAAATTTTCAGGCAAATAGCTGAATTTTCATTTAAAACAGATGAATTTCCGATCAAATAAGGAAAAGATAAATTTTCATTGAAATAGAAAATAATTTTAAAAAACAGATTTTAAACAAAATAGTTCAATTTTCAACCAAAGAGATTAATTTTCAACTAACAACGATAAATTTGCAGTCAAATAGGTAAATTTTATCTAAAACAGATAAATTTCCAATTGAATATGGAGAAGATAAATTTTCATTGAAAAAAAAATAATTTTCAAACCCAAAAAGAATCAATTATTAACAAAATGGTTTGATTGGCAACCAAAGAGATGAATTTTGAACTACAAAAGATAAATTTTGAGGCAAATAGTTGAATTTTCACATGAAACAGATAAATATCCGATGAAATATGGAAATGATAAATTTTCATTGAAAAAGAAAATGATTTTCTAAGACACAAAAAAAAATTCAACAAAATAGTTCAATTTTCAACCAAAGGTATGAATTTTCAACTAAAAAAGATAAATTTTCAGGCAAATTTCGAGGATTGTATGAAAAAAAATTAACAAGTAGAAAAATCCAGCACTGAGCAGACATGTCTCTTTTTTTCGGGAACTTTTTCAAACTGTTTTAGATCAAGGATAGTGAAGCTTTTGTTTTAATTATTTAGATGCACTTCCACAAGAATATTTAATGATTTCAGCTTGATATGCAGCAATTAACGAGATTTAAATTTAATTCTACTCTCAACGTTTTTTTTATATTGAATTACTGATTGTTCGAAATTTAATCAGAGATTTTCGTCGTGGTAAAATTGAGTTTGTGGCGAAATATTAGAGGTGTCAATTTCACCTTATTTAAAATAAATTTATTGATCTGGAACTGAGAGTAATTAATGGAAAATTCTTAGGATTTAACAATTTCACGATTGATTCGGGACTATTGAAAACCCTTTCATCCAAATTGCGTTTTGGAATAATGGATCTTTTTGTGGATATCGTGATAAACTGTTTTCAAATTTTGTATTTTAAAATTCTTTTTATTTTTTCAACATTCTTTCCCTTTTTTAAATTTTTTTCAGAAATTGAAAATTTATAATTTCTGAAATAAGATCCTTCTCCTTTGTCAGGTTCGATTCCCACCAGAGAGAAGGAGAAAGATCTTTCTTCAGAAATTACAAATTTTTAATTTCTGAAAAAAATCTTTCTGATTCGTTCTGGTGGGAATCGAACCTCACGAAGGCGAAAGATCTTTTTTCAAAAATGCAAAATTTTCAATTTCTGAAAAAACTATAAAAAAAAGAGAAAGAATTAAAAAAAAAGGAAAAGAATTGTAAAATACAAAATTTGAAAACTGTTTATCACTAAATCCATAAAGTCCTGTATGTCCAAACTCCAGAAGCAAATTAATGCCCGGCTGTGGATTTCGCCGATTACACAACGCCCACAACTAATCGAATAATATCGCGAAAACTACATTTGCGGTTCGAGGCTTGCCAAATGACGATTCCATTATTCCAACACGCAATTCGGATAAACGGGTTTTCAATTGTCCCGACTCAATCGTGAAATTGTTATATCCGAAGAATTTTCCATTAATTACTCTCAGTTCCAGATCAATAAATTTATTTTAGAAAAGGTGAAATTGACACCTCTCATATTTCGCCGCAAATTCAATTTTACCACAACGAAAATCTCTGATTAAATTTCGACCAGTCAGTAATTTAATATAAAAAAACGTCGAGAGTAGAATTAAATTTAAAACTCGTTAATTGCTTCGTGTTAAGCTCAAGTCATTAAATATTCCTGTGAAATTGCATCTAAATAATTTAAACAAAAGCCTCACAATCGTTGATCTAAATCAGTTTGAAAAAGTTTCCGACAAAAATAGACATGTCTGACCATTGCTGGATTTTTCTACTTGTTCATTTTTTATTTCATAAAATTCTAGAAACTTTAAATCAAATAGAGATATGAGGATTATAATGTCATAGATAGTAATAAAATTGTTTATTTAATATGTAGATTTTTAAACTTTGGAATATTGAAAAGAAACATCTCAGCTTTTTTTTAGAAAAAAAAGAACTTTAAATTCGAAAAAAGTTATATTTATTTTTCATCACTATTTTTAACGTTCAAATATCTTTTAAAAATGCTCATGATGAATGAAAAGTAAAATGAAAATTTAATTTTCCGGCAATGAAAATCTCTGATTGAATGTCGACCAGTTTGATTAACAGTCTGATTAACAGCTTTACATTTTTAAGCCAAAAAATCAAATTTTTAAGAAAGAGTTGAATTTTCAAATAAATTTGCAACTAAAAATTGACTAGGTAAATTTGGAGTAACAATATTAATTTCTAACAAAAAAAAATAAATTTTTTCAACAAAATAATTTATTTTTTTATAAACAAAATAATTCCTTTTCTATACAACAAAATTTTTTTTAAATCAGGAAGAAACAATGGTGAATTTTTCACGATTAAGGAGTAGTTATTAATAGAAAAAAACGAATTTACAATAAAATAATAGAATTTTTTTTTCGGAAAAAGTGAATTTAAGAGAATAGATGAATTTTCAACAAATTAATTAAATTTTAACAAAACAAAGAGATGAATTTTCTAGAAGAAAATTAATTTTTAATAAAGAGCGATAAATTTTCAATCGAAAAGTTTAGTTTTCAACTAAAAAAGATAAGTTTTCAACCAAAAATATAATACTCAACATTTCAGTGTAATAAATTAATTTTCAACAGTTAAAAAAAATTCAACCAATTTAGTTAAAAAAAAAAAACAATTTTTGAAAATAATACTGGAAAATAGTTCAATGTTCAAAAAATACGTTAATACTCGTATCTAGATAAACATTTGAATCTTTAACAAGAAGAAGTAAATTTTCAATCAAAGAGGGAAATTTTCAACTGGAATGATAATTCCGAAAATATGATTTTTCGAAAATAAAGTAAATTTTCAATAACTAACTATAATTTTTCAATCAAATAGATGAATTTTCAACAAATGAGATTACTCATCTACCCAAAAAGACAAATTTCCAACAAAATGTACGAATTTTCAACAAAAAGTTTGAATTTTCAATCTAAAAACATGAATTTTTAATAAAAAAGTTATTTTTCTGTCCAATAGTTAATTTTTGAACAAAATACATGAATTCAAAACCAAATAGTTGATTTTCCAAGTTAATATTTCAAACAAGAAAGATTTTTATTTCATTAACAATCTGTTCAATTGAACCAAAAAATACGAATTCTCAACAAAATATTTCAATTGTTAATCAAGAGATGAATTTTCAACAAAAATGATAAATTAAAAAAAAATTAATTTTGATCAAAGAAGTTCAGAATATAACTAGAAAGTTGAATTTTCAATAAGACGAATTTTTGACCAAGAATATTAAGTTTCTACCAAAAGACGAATTTTTTAATTAATTAAATTCCCTAAACATTTTTTCTTGAAGAATTTTTATTTTTTTCCTGTTTACAAGAAACTTTCATTTTTTCTTTTTTTTTTTGAAAATCAATTTTCTTAATTGACAATGTAACTATTCCATTTTTGGTGGAGAATTAATCTCTTTTTTTATTACAAATTCGACTTTTGTGGCAAAAAATTAATCTTCATGGTTGAAAATTAATCTGTCGTTTTTTTAGAATTCATTTTTTTGGTTGAAAAATCAACTACTTGGTTTAAAGTTGAATTACTTAAAATAGCTAAAAATTTAACTATTTGGTCGTGAATTAAATTTTTTGTCGAAAATTCAAATTTTCAGGTTACAAAAAAAGCTGTTTTGTAGAAAATTTGTCTTTTTGGCTTCAAAATTAAACAATTTGGTAGAAAATTAAACCAGTTATGTATAAAATAAAAAGTTTTGGTTGAAAATTCAAGGTTTATGTTAAAATCAACTACTCAGTTACAATTTAATTTTTTTATTTGAAATTTTTTTTTTTTTTGAAACGGTAGCTGTTTTTTCTACATATTTGTCTTTTTTAGTTCGATTTACGTAGTTTTCTTGAAAATTTATCTTTCTGGATTAAAAATTAAATTCTCTGTGGAAAATTCTTCTTTTCCGGTTTAAGAGTTAATTTTTTTCTAACATATCTGTCTTTTTAGCTTGAAAATTCAACTATTTTCTTAAAAATTAATCCATTTATCAAAAAAAATCTTCTTCGTTGAAAATTCATCTATTCGGTTGATGATTCAAGCATTTTGTTAAAAATTCTTCTTTTTTCGTTGAATTTAACTGGCTGAATAATTTTATTGAAAATTTGTCTATTTGTGTAGAAAATTTATTCATTTTTTGTAAATTTATCTATTAGGTTGAAGATTCAACTATACTGTTAAAAATGTTGTTTTTTTTGTTGAATTTAACTCGCTGGTCATTCGTTTTTTAGTCTTTTTTAGTTTTTTAGTTTTTTAGTTTAAACTTAAACTATTTGATTGAAAAATGATGTATTTTGTTGAAAGTTTGTCCTTCGTGGAAAATTAATTTTGTTAATTGAAAATTCATCTATTTGGTTGAAGATTTAACTTTTTTTCAACATTTTTTTTCCCGTTCAATTTCACTGGTTTATAATTCGTTTTTCTATCTGAAGAAATTTGTATAAAAATCTCAGTAAAAATTGCATATAGTTTTTTTATGTCTGTAGAATGTACATCGATCACAACTCTTCTTATAATCTTATTAATAGTACAACAGCTATGTCGCGATGTTCCACAATACAGGTGTTTATTAATAAAAAGTCTATCGCTTTCTTCAGTAGAACAATTCCATATCAAGCAATCCAAAATTTAATTAAAAATTCCAAAATTCAAACTAGTTTTGCAAAAATTAAGAATCTAATATAACATTTGTGTAAAAGTGTATTTTAATAATTTAAACAAAAGCCTCACTATCTTTAATATAAAACAGTTTGAAAAAGTTTCCGACAAAAAGAGACATGTCTGATCATTGCTGGATTTTTCTACTTGCCCTTCGATTAAAAGGAATTGCTTAAAGGTGGAGGTTTTTCAGAATAAAAAATAACTTCAAATTGGAAAAAAGGTCTATTTATTTTTTACCATCATTTTTAACGTTTAAATTTTCTTTGAACAATCCTCATGATTAATGGAAAGTATTTTAATTATTTATTTTAAATATAATCGAAGTAACGATATCAAAAAATAAAGCCAATTACGAATAGTACAAAATTTATAAACAGGCTTGCTGATATCGCCTCGGAAGGGGCTCAGTGCGCAAGTACTCAATCATGTATATTGCGCAATATTACGCACTACTCATTTTTAATGAAATTAATTAAATATAAATCTAGGGATTTAGGAAATATGAGATTTCCTGCTAGTTAAGTTATATGCTAAGTGATTGATCATTTTCAAAGTTATTATCAAAGGATATTGGAATTAGTGGATCATCAAAGAACTTCCTGTGCAATGGATTGCAGTACCTATTCCAACATTGTATTGAGTTTACATACACATTCTCGTGTTTGTGAAGTTAATGCAGCGTGCACCAATCAGGGAGACAATCACTCCCCTAATCAGCGGATCCGTGCTGCCCAGATTGCCTGTTAACTACATAAACAAATAATCTCGACCACACTAGTGGACAACAGAATTAGCTTCAGTCAAATGAAATTAATCCAAACTGTCTAATCAGAACAAATGTACATCAGGGTGGTCCAAAAATTAGAAAAAAAAAATTGTTATTAATAATGCCCGGAAATTTCTTCGAATCCACACAAAAATAAATCAACCATCTTTGTTAAATTGCATTATTTATTACTTTGCCAGATAAAAAATGGGTAAGAAGTTAAACATTTCAGAAGAAACTGCAATTATATTGCATTAATAAAGAAGCAGATAGTTATAAACAATAATAAATTGTTCAAATAATTAATTTTGCTCAATTAAATTAAATATGACGCTATGTTAAAAGTAGACAAATAGTTGTAAATTTCAGAAAAAAACCGCAACTTTCTAGCATTATTCAATTTAAATGTGGTCAGTCATAATAATAAATTGTTTAAACAAATAATTCTGTTAACTTTGATAAATTATTTAACTCACTCCAAGTAAAGAGTGAACAAAAAGTTGAAAGCTTTAGAAAAAAACTACAATTTTATAGCATTATTCGAGGACACTATTATTAAAAATTATAATAAATTGTTTAAACAATCATGTTTATTAACGTTGATTAACTAAAATTATTAACCTCTCTCTAATTGAAAACTAGACAAAAAGTGGAAAATTTTGGAAAAAAGCGTGACTTTTTATCTCTATTCTAAGAGGAAATTGCTGAAAACAATAATAAATTGTTTAAACAATTATTTGAAGCATCCATTCATTGATATAAAGTAGTATATTATGTATCAGAAATAATCAGGATTAAAAAAAACTGAAAACAATCATAATTATTACCAAAAACTCGCAAAACCCATTTTTCCATTTATGGGGTTTCCTCGGGACCCCATAAAACAGACTTATGGGGGTGATATTTAAAAATTATTATTTTATTCGTATCCTATGGCTAATGGTGAAGAGAAATGTTGAATTTCAACTCAATTCAGATAATATTGAGGATTCTGAATAAAATTTACAAAAACTTCTTTTTTACTTATGGGGAAAAAGTGTAAAACTTCATGGGACTTGCGCCTCCTCTAAATGTCTTTTTTCAAATGGACTTATTTTTGTGTGAATTCATTCTTTGACAGGTCTTATTATTATTTTATTTGAGTAAAAACAAGCTTCTAAATTTACTTAAAAATTTGACTTGAATGCAACTTTTTTAAAATTTGGAATTCCTTTATTACTGTAATCAGGTTTGGAAGCTAGTTAGTGCAATTTTATTTGAAGCTTTTTGTACCAAAGCTAACGAAGGTGCCTCTTGAAAGAAAAAACGTCAGGCCAATCACATTTGTCCTTCTGAAGATCCAATAGTCAAACTGAAAGTCACGTAACTACATTTCGAAAATTACGTCAAGTACGTAACTCTGCTAGGGACGACTCTCCGCTAACTCAATCAAAATCGTTAGGTCGTTACACCAACTCTAACAGGTCACGTCAGCCACTTTACTTTCAATCCGAGTTGCCAGTTTTGCCTAATTTGTTTATTATGGTGTAAGAGACGACTGAAAAATCATGAAGAACAAAATGATCCAAACAGAAAAGTCCCAAAAGTAGGAAATTGCTGACGAATTGAATCTCTTCTCGAATCTCGTCTCGAATCTTGTCTCGTTTCGTCTCGAATCTCATCTTGTCTCGATTCTTGTTTTCGAATTTCAGTTCGAGTCTCTTCTCGTCTTAAAGTTCGTCTTGAGTCATTTCGTCTCGAATCTCGTATCGAAGCTTGTTTTCAAATTTCCTCTTGAGTCGCGTCTCGAATTTTGCCTTGAATCTCGTCTCTTCTCGAATAATTTCTCGAATTTTGTCTCATCTCGTCTCGAAACTCATCACGTCTCGATTCTTGTTTTCGAGTTTTGTCTTGAGTCTCGTCTCGGCTCAAGTGTCGTCTTGAGTCTCTTCTTAAATTTAGTTTTAAGTCTCGTCTCAAATCTCGTCTCGATTGTTGTTCTTGAATTTCGTCTTGAGTCTCTTCTCGCCTTGAATGTTGTCTTGAGTCTCGCCTTGAATATGATCTCGATTCTCGTCTTGAATGTCGACTTGAGTCTTGTTTTGAATCTTCTCTCGAATCTCGTCTCGACTCCCGTTCTCGAATTTCGTCTTTTTCGCCTTGAATTTCGTCTTGAGTCTCGCCTGGAATGTAGGCTTGAAGCTCGTCCTGAATATCGTCTTGATTCTTGTTTTGAATGACGTCTCGATTCTCCTCTCGATTCTCATATCGAATCTCGTTTTTGAATTTCGTCTTGAGTTTCGTCTTCAATGTCGTCCTTAATCATGTATTGAATGTTGTATTGAGTCTCGTTCTGAATCTCGCCTTGAATCTTGTCTCGAATCTGGTCTCTTCTTGATTCTTTTCTCGTCTTCTCTCGCATCTGTTCTCGTCTTAAATATCGTTTGGAGCCTCGTATAGAATCTCGTCTAGAGCCTTTTATCGAATTTCGTCTCGATTCTTGTTCTCGAATTTCGTTTTGAGTCTCTTCTCGTCTTGAGTGTTGTCTTGAGTCTCGCCTTGAATATCATCTCTAGTCTCGTCTTGAATTTTGACTTGAGTCTTGTTTTGAATCTTGTCTCGATTCTCTTCTCGATTCTCGTATCGAATTTTGTTTTACAATTTCATCTTGAGTCTCGTCTCTTCGTAAATGTCGTCTTAAATCTTGCCTTGAATGTCGCAGTGAGTCTTGTCTCGTATCTCGTCTTGAATCTCGTCTCTTCTTGAATCATTTCTCGCATATTGTCTCGTCTCGTCTCGAAACTCATCCCGTCTCGAATCTCCTCTCAATTCTTGTTCTCGAATTTCGTCTTGAGTCTTTTTTCACCTTGAATGTCGCCTTGAGTCTTGCCTGGAATAAAGGCTCGAGTCTCGCCCTGAATGTCGTATTGATTCTCGTTTTGAATCTCGTCTCGATTCTCTTCTCGATTCTCGTATCGAATCTTGTTTTCGAATTTCGTCTTGAGTCTCACCTCGTCTTGAATGTCGTCCCAAATCATGTCTTTAATGATGTATTGAGTTTCGTTTTGAATCTCGCCTTGAATCTTGTCTCGAATCTGGTATATTTTCGAATCTTTCCTCGTCTTGTCTCGAATCTTGTCTCGTCTTAAATGTTGTCTTCAGTCTCTCCATTAATTTTGTTTCGAGTCACTTCTTCAATTTTGTTTTGAGTCTCTTCTTCAATTTTGTTTTGAGTCGCTCCTTCAATTTTGTATTGAGTACCGTCTCGAATCTCGCCTAGAGCCTTTTATCGAATTTCGTCTTGATTCTCTTCTCGTTTTGAATGTTGTCTTGAGTCTCACCTTAAATGTCGTCGTGAGTTTCGTCACGAATCTCGCCTTGAATCTTATCTATTCTCGAACATTTTCTTGAATCTCGTCTTATCTCGAATGTCGTCGTGAGTTTCGTCTCGAATCTCGCCTTGAATCTTGTCTCTTCTCGAACATTTTCCTAAATCTCGTCTCATCTCGAATATCATCTCGAATATTGTCTTGTCTTGAATCTTGTCTGGTCTTGAAGCTTGCCCCGTCTCGGATATTGTCTCGTCTTGAATCTTGCCTCGCCTTGGAGCTTGTCTAGTCTCGGATCTCATCTCGGATCCCGTATCGATCTCGTCTGGTCTCGAATCTCGTCTCGAATCTCGTCTCGAATCGAATCTTGTATCGATCTCGTCTCGTCTCGAATCACGTCTCGTCTCGAATCTTGTCTCGTTTTGAATCTTGCTCGTCTCGGCTCTTGTTTTCGAATTTTGTCTTGAGTCTTTTCTTGAATTTTGTTTTGAGTCTCGTCTCGAATCTCGTCTCGTGAAAAAAGTACGATGGACGGACGATCTGTTTGAATTTCTAACCTCAAGATTATAATATATTGTTAAATGATTCTACAGTTTCAAACTTGCGCTTTCTATTATTTTTATAACAAACTTAATAAGTACACTTTGCCAACTTGAATATTAATATTAAAATCGATTTCGCCTGTCCACTATAATGTGTTAATATCAATTAGCGAACTTGGTTGTCGTGTATTTTCTGCCTCATGTACGACAGCCCTAGACTCAGGAATATATGTTCGCATATTATATGGGAAAACCTCGTTATCGATTCGACAAGAGCAGCCATTGAGGATACAGTCAGTTAAAGTGTCATGCAATATTCAGGCAGTGGCCAAACTACGAGGGGGTCAACATTTATTCTCCTTCAAAGAATTATATTTTTATTTGTATCTGCAAGTCGCAAAATAAAACCATTTGATATCTGTCTTATTTTCTTCCATTGTACCTGATTAAAAACGAGGGGGAATCAGCTCCTAAAAATGCGGTACAGTGGAGGTGGATTACCCCAAATCACCCTGGATTACCTTTCGCCTAAACAAGACTTAACCAATTTTTTTACCAAAAAGGATTACTTTTTAACCAAAATTTTTAACAAAATGGATTAACTTTTCAATACATAGTTGAATATTCAAACAAAAAGATTAAGTGAATTACTAATTACCTAAATCCCTACTTCCTTTACTCTCAATACCCCTTGTCCCCTTTCCCCCGCTTACCCATCCCTTAATTTCTCTCGCTTACCCCACTTCCCCACCCATCATTTCCCATTACCACCCCTCTTTTCCCTTTACCTACTTTCGCTCTTTTAACTTCCCCTACCAATACCTTACTAGCCCTCCCATCACTTCCTTCGTTCACTCCCAATCAGTTTCCTAACTCCCCGTCCCTACTTCACCCTAAACGCTCTCCCCTAACTTCCCACACCCTCATTTTCCCTTATTCACCCTCACGTCCCTTTCCTCACTTTTCTTACTACCCAACCCTTATTTCTTTTTCTCTTCCTCAAGTTTCCGCAACTTTCCCTACTACCCCTCACCTCATTTTCCCTCGCTTCCATCACTTTTCCTTCTTTTAGTTCCCCTACTACCGCTACCCTGGTTCACACTACTTTCCCTCCTCTCACGTCCCCTTATACCATTCCCATTTTTTTCCCTAGTGCCCTCCCAAATTTTCGCTGCTTCCCCTACTATTCCACCCACACGTCTCCTAATATTTTCCCCTAAATTCCCTCCCCTTTTACCGCCCTCTTTCTTCCCCACCCTCGTTTCGTCGATGTTGAACGTTTTTATCTTGAAATTGCTTGAAATTATATATTTTTGAACATTTAAAAAGTCAACAATTCATTCTTCAATATAGAGCATTGAGAATGATAGCGTAGTTTCATATTTTTCAATCAGCTAAACTTTTTAAATCATAAAAGTTAAAAATGTAAACTCTTGCACCTTAGCGGCATTTAATTTGGAATTGTACAATTAGAAATGATAAAAGCTTTCATTTTACACGTGTATATTACTCAGCGATTCAATCAGAAATTGTTACCACTTCAATTTTGAAGGACTAAAACTCAAAAGAATTGCGCTTTGAGTGCTTTAATCGTTCGATTTTTTTTTAATTTCGATAATTATAAAAATGTTTGCAAACCGGGAAAAATCCGGAAAAGCCCGGGAACTTTTTTCTCGATTAAATCGACCACCATGGCTTTGAAAAAAATATTACTAACCCTTATATATATTTTTTTTATGTTTCAGGTGAGTACCTTGATATTGAGATTTCAGCTTAAAATACATGAACGTGAGTCGCTTATTCCGATCGTAAGTATCGATTCTAATTTTTTTTTATTTTCAACTCGCAATTTTAATTGACATAATTTGGAATTTTTTTCTGCCTATGAGAGTTCGAATTTTATGAAGCCTAAAAAAATTTGGCGAGATGGGAAAAAACCGGGAACATTTTCCCCCATTAGAACAAAAACAGGAAAATGTGACTTCGACCGAAGTCATGATCTGACTGACGTTGTATCGAAGACCGCATTTTAATGGACTTTAGGTTGGCGGTGGCGCAGCAATCACGACGCAGGCGAGTGGGGGTATTGCTCACGCGGATTGGCGCGCTCTCAACGTGTTGAAGTTTCCCAGCGAGGATTGGCTCGCGCTCCGCAAGAAACACTTTACAAGCGTAAATGAACATCAAAGCTGCGCTTGCGCGGTCGGTTTTCAATTATATATAATTATAATTTCTAAAACCAAATTTTCCAGTAAAATCTTTCGCAAACTATATTTTCTCTTCTGAAAAAATAAGTAGCTAATGTTTTGTTTGAAATCTACCTTTTCTCTCATATTTTTATTTCCATTTTCAGTTCATGTTTATATAACAAACTTAATTAAATACTCTAGCGAGTACGAATTAGCTTAATTATGTACACTCGAGTTTTACAGAATGTTTCTATTTGGAAAATATGCTGCTCTAATTAAAAATAAAGAGAATTTAATATTTTACCTCTGAATATTTAAAAATACGAAATTTCATGAATTTTATTCCATAACTTTTAATGAGTTCTTGTAAACATTGAGTGAGCAGCAAAAGTACTATAAAATATGTACAATTATTATTAGGAACTTAAAATGAATATTAATATAGCTACATCGACTTTTACACAATTTTAATCGGCTTAAAGTAAGCTGTGACTTTAATTTCAATAACAGATTTTATCCCAGTAGGAATACATTTTCTTTATTTTTTAAACTTATTTAGTTTTTAATGTTTATAGTTTGAAATAAAAAAATTTTGAACATTCTTTTTTGAATAGGTCTATCTTGAAGACTTGAAAACAAATCTAAAAGTCAAGTTATCATTTCTAAATCTTCCAAATTGAAGAAATTTCGAATGTAAGTCATCAAAAATACAGATTATTAATTGCAAAAACCTAAAACTTGTAAAATTTTGAATGGTAAATTTTAAAATTGAAAACCCTCGAATTTCAGAGATTTATAAATGAAAATTTTTCAATTTGGATGACTTTGAAACTCAAAAGTCAAGTTTTCAGTTATGAAGCTTTTGAATTGAAGAAATTTCGAATGTAAGTAATCAAAATTACATAAATTTTTAATTGTACGTTATCAAAAATATAAACTCTTCAATTTTCAAGATTTATAATTTAAAGCTTTGCAGTTTTGAAGATTTGCAATTAAAAATTCATGAATTAAAAAAAGATAGAATTACAAATTATTCTTCATAGTTGAGTCATTCAGAACATTTTTTTGGAATTATTCAATTTTCAAGATTTACAATTGAAAAAAGATTTCAAATTAAAGTTTGTGCAATTTTAAAGAGGTATAATTGAAAATTATTCAATTCAAATAATATAGAATTACAAATTATTTAAGATTTATATTTAAACGTATCTAATCTGGAACATTTACTTCCTAATATTTAATTTTGAAAATTTGCACTTGAAAAATATACAATTTTCATGATTTGTAATTCACAATTTCTCAATTTTTAAGATTTACCATTCAAATTTTTTAACATCAAAGATTTGTAAATAGAAATTCTTAAATTTTGATTTGCTTCACGATTTTGAAAATCGAAAGTCAAGTTTTCAATCCTAAATCATCCAAATTGAAGAGATTTCGTATGTTAATCATCAAAACTACATAATTTTTAATTGCGAAACAGTTCAATTTTGAAGATTAAAACTTATTGAATTTGATGGATTTGCAAATCAAAATTTTTTAATTGTGAATATTAAAAATGACGTTATTGATTTATATTTTGAAAAATTCTTTTAATTTTTATTGGAAAAGTGACTGGAAAAGTAATAAGTTAATATGTTCATGAAGTAACTTTAGTTGCAATTGGATTTATTTTTGCAAAGGATTTTCCAATTCTGTATAAAATTTTTAATGATCCTAAAGTCAGATGAAAATGATTGATTGACCAACAAATTTTTTCAAGATTATTATTAAATAACGCTGGAAATTCAACTTCTGGCGAAATATAGAGAAATAATGCTAAAAATTTAAATTTTGCGCAAAATAAACCTTATAATATGCCCCCTAAAATTAACCCTATTTTTAGTACTTTTCATAAATAGAGACTGAGTTAGTGAGTTAGAAAGACCATTCTAATTCGTGCCAAATTTGATGACTCACTTTCAAATCCTAGGAAAATATGATAAAATAATTTTGAAATATTTAAAGCACAAACAGAGAAAACTTTCAAGTTTTATCTTCAAGAAAAGACCTACTCGAAGTACTTTTAATAAATAGAGACTGAGTTAGTGAGTTAGGAAGACCGTTCTAACTTCTCTCAAATTTTATGATTCAACTTCAACTCCTGGCAAAGTCCAGAACTTAGAATGCTGAAAATTCAAATTTTTCATAAAACAATCATTAACACCTCTTCCTAGAAATGATCGATACTTAAAGTGCTTCTGATAAATGCAGGCGGAGTTAGGTATTCAGAAAGACTTTACGAATTTCTGATAATTTTCGTGATTAAATTTCAACTTCTCGCAAATATAGAGAAATAATGGTAACAATTTAAAAATCATGCAAGATAAAAATGGGGATCTCCTCTTTACAATAAGCCCTATCTAAAGTACTTCTGATAAATAGCGACTGAGTTAGTGAGTTAGAAAGACCATTCTAATTTCTGACAATTTTCATGATTCAGCTTCAACTACTGGCAAAAACGAGAACTTATGATGATAAAAATTCAAATCTTTTGTGAAGTAAACATTAAAATCTCTTCTTCAAAATAAGCCCTATTTAAAATGCTTCTGATAAATACAGACTCAGTTAGTGAGTTAGAAAAACCGTTCTAATTTGTGAAAAATTGTCATGATTCAACTTCACCTCCTCGCAAAATGTAGAGAAATTATGATAAAAATTTTGGAATCTTGCAAAATAAACTTGGAAATCCCTTCTTTAAAATAAGCCCTATTTAAAGTGCTTCTGATGAATACTGACTGAGTTAGTGAGTCAGAAAAACCGTTTCAATTTCTGAAAATGTTCATGGTTCAACTTCAGCTCCTCGCAAAATATAGAGAAATAATGATAAAAATTTGAAAGTAATGCATAATAAACCTAAAAATGTCCTCTTCAAAATAAGCCCTATTTAGAGTACTTCTGATAAATACAGACTGAGTGAGTGAGTTAGAAAGACTGTCCTAATTTCTGATAATTTTTATGATTCAACTTGAACTCCTCGCAAAATATAAAGAAGGAATGCTAAAGATTCTGAAATTCTCAAAAAATAAATTTGAAAGTCTAGAATTTGAAATGAACCCTGTCGAAAGTACTTCTGATAAATACAGACTGAGTTAGTGAATTGGAAATACCGTTCTAATTTCTGACGATGTTCATGGTTCAGTTTCAACTCCTCGTAAAAATAGAAAAATAATGGTGAAGATTCCAAAATCATAAAAAATAAAATTGAAAATCTTCTATTTAAAATAAACCCTATTGAAAGTACTTCTGATAAATACGGACTGAGTTAGAGAGTTGAAAAAACCGTTCTAATTTCTGAAAATTTTCATGATTCAACTTCAGCTCCTCGCGAAATATAGAAAAATAATGGTAAAAATTTCAAAATCGTGTAAAATGAACTTAAAAATCTCCTATTTGAAATGAGCCCTACTTAAAGGTCTTCTGACTGAGTAAGTAAGTTAGAAAGACCTTTCTAATTTCTGAAAATTTTAATGATTCAGCTTCAACTTCTCGTGAAAATAGAAAAATAATCGTAAAGATTCTATAATCATCAAAAATGAACTTGAAAATCTCGTACTCAAAATAAGCCCTATTGAAAGTACTTCTGATAAATACAGACTGATTTAGTGAGTTAGAAAGAGCGTTCCAATTTTTGAAATTTTTGATGATTCAAGTTCAGCTCTTCGCAAAATATAGAGAAATAATGATGAAAATTTGAAAATCATTCAAAATAAACTCAATAATCTCCTCTCTGGAATAAGCCCTATTTAAAGTACTTCTGTTCAATACTGACTGTGTATGTGAGTTGGAAAGGCCGTTCTAATTTCTGACAATTTTCATGATTCAGCTTCAACTACTGGAAAAATCGAGAACTTATGATGCTAAAAATTCAAATCTTTCGTAAAATGAACATCAAAATCTCTTCTTTGAAATGAGCCCTATTCAAAGTACTTTTGATCAATACAGACTGAGTAAGTGAGTCAGAAAGACAGTTCTAATTTCTGACAATTTTAATGATTCAACTTCAACTCGTCGCGAAAAATAGAGAATTATTGCTAAAAATTTGAAAATCATGCAAAGTAAACTGAAAAATCTTCACTCTGAAATAAGCACTATTTAAAGTACTCAAGATAAATACAGACTGAGTTAGTGAGTTAGAAATACCGTTCTAATTTCTGATAATGTTCATGATTCAATTTCAACTCCTCGCAAAAATAGGGAAATAATGGTAAAGATTCAAAAATCATAGAAAATGAAATTGAATATGTCCTATTTGAAATGAGCCCTATTGAAAGCACTTCTGGTAATTAAAGACTGAGCTAGTGAGTTCAAAAGACCGTTCCAATTTCTAACAATGTTCATGGTTCAACTTAAGCTCCTCGCAATATATAAAGAAATAATGATAAAAATTTGAAAATAATGCAAAATGAACCAAAAAATCTCCTCTTTAAAATAAGCCCTATTTAGAGTACTTCTGATATATACAGACTGAGTGAGTGAGTTAGAAAGACTGTCCTAATTTCTGACAATTTTTATGATTCAACTTCAACTCCTCGCAAAATATAAAGAAGGAATGCTAAAGATTCTAAAATTATAAAAAAAGAATTTAAAAGTCTACAATTTGAAATGAGCCCTATCGAAAGTACTTCTGATAAATACAGACTGAGTTAGTGAATTGGAAATACCGTTCTAATTTCTGACGATGTTCATGGTTCAGTTTCAACTCCTCGTAAAAATAGAAAAATAATGGTAAAGATTCCAAGATCATGAAAAATAAAATTGAAAATCTTTTATTTAAAATAAGCCCTATTGGAAGTGTTTCTGACAAATACAGGCTGAGTTAGTGAGTTAGAAAAACCGTTCTAATTTGTGAAAATTTTCATGATTCAACTTCAGCTCCTTGCAAAATATATAAAAATAATGGTAAAAATTTAAAAATCGTGTAAAATGAACTTAAAAGTCTCCTATTTGAAATAAGCCTTACTTAAAGTTCTTCTGACTGGATAGGTGGGTTAGAAAGACCTTTCTAATTTCTGACAATTTTAATGATTCAGCTTCAACTTCTCGTGAAAGATAGAAAAATAATGGTAAAGAATCGATAATCATAAAAAATAAACTTGAAAATCTCCTTTTTAAAATGAGCCCTACTAAAAGTTTTTCTGAAAAATACATACTGAGTTAGTGAGTTAGAAAGACCCTTCTAATTTCTGAAAATGTTCATGATTCAACTTCAGCCTCTCGCAAAAGAAAAAAAAAACGTTAAGAATTTAGATATCGTGCAGAAGAAATCTGAAAATCTTCTCTTTGGAATAGGCTCTATTTAAAGTACTTCTGATAAATACAGGCTGGGTTAGTGAGTTAGAAATACCGTTCTAATTTCTGACGACGTTCATGGTTCAGTATCAACTCCTCGTGAAAATAGAAAAATAATGGTAAAGATTCAAAAATCATGAAAAATAAAATTGAAAATCTCCTATTTAAAATGAGCCCTACTAAAAGTTTTTCTGAAAAATACAGACTGAGTTAGTGAGTTAGAAAGACCGTTCTAATTTATGAAAATGTTCATGATTCAACTTCAGCTTCTCGCAAAATATATAAAAATGATGGTAAAAATTTAAAAATCGTGTAAAATAAACTTCAAAATCTCCTCTTTGAAATAAGCCCTACTTCAAGTTCCTCTGACTGGGTAAGTGAGTTAGAAAGACCTTTCTAATTTCTGACAATTTTAATGCAATGTATAAAACAAATGAATATTATATATAATACTTCACACTATATATAAACTATATATAATATTTCCGCCTGGGTAAGCATCAATAAAAGTTGTACAGTTTCTGTAATAGAAACCGGAAGACATATGTGGAAGGCCATTTTCAAGTTTGAAATAAGTGTTCCATTAATCAGAACCAAAAAAATGTAATATGTTTGTTGATATTTCAAAAAATCCTAAATTGAACAAAAATTATTTTTTCTGAAATATAATTTTATATTATTATTTATTATCAAAAACTGTACATATAAAAAATTGGTAATAATTTTTGCACACATGGAAGTCGTTGTATTTATAGTGAAAAAATCAGATCGAAAGAAGCGTTACGTAATATCTGGACGACTCCTGATCAGTTTTTAATTTTTCCTCGCCAATAATATTTAAAATATTAATAAGTAATTGTTGATAATATGATTAAATATTAATCATCTTTAAAGTTTGGCTTTAGGTTAAAATAAAAAATTTTCTATGATAACCTATAAATGGCTACAGCTTCTTTGGAATTTTTTTATTTATAACAGAATTTGTTTGGCTTCCAGATAGTATCTTTCATGGAAAATAAAACTTCCGACGTCCTAGGAGCAACATGGAATTTTTTTAGAACAGTTTAATGTTTGGGTTTAGGCGAACTAGAGTGAAGGCAAAACTTCACCAATAATATATAAAGACCAGAATTCAACTTTCAAAAAATTGTTAATAAAAATTTATTATTCTTGACGGTTGTTTATAGTTCCTCTTATAGAAATCCCCGGACTTTTACACGTTTTTTCGAAAATCATTTACTTTTTCCTGATCAAAAATAATAGATAGAAGAAAGATGAAATTGTTGTTGAAAAATATAGTTCAGGTAAAACTATCTAATTTGTTAGCAATTAAATTACGACTTTACATCATTTCTGTACAAATTCTATAACTTTGATACCTTTTAAGAAAAGCGTCATATATGAAGAATAAAATAATTAAATTCTTCATTATTTAATTAATAAATGATTACGTAGAAAATTTGGTTCAAAGCTACTTTCAGATTCAACTGATTGAAAACTCAAATAATGTTACCATACGCAACTTTTGTATAACTCGATCATACATGTCAAAGTCCTCAACAGAACTATAATCAGATAATGAACTAGACTTCTCTTATCGATTTTCTATATAACGAAATTTACATAATTTGGAGGGAGAATACGTTTGTGATAACTGAGAATGAATAGAGATTTTTTTAAATATTTAGTGATTTTTTTTATGAAGCTGCTTATAGAAATAAGTATCTACGAATTTTTATTCTAAAGAAAAAAGGTCTCGGTTTTCCGTGAGAAATTTATTTCTAGATAGTATTTTACAATTAGAGTTAGAATTTAAATTAAAAATTAAAATTTTGGTAAAAAGAATTTTCAAAGTTACATCAAGCCTGTTTCCAAAATATTTTTGTTTAATTTTAAAGTCACAAGAAGAAAAAACTTTTTTTGCAAACTGAATATATTATACTCTGCAATTAAAATAATCAATGCGACTTGGTTATGCGTATTATGCAAAAAATGTATCATCATGTGAGTTTATTCGATACATATGCTGTATTATAAATACGTCGATTGACGACCTTGTTAAAATACAATCACTTAGAAAGTATACGAAAACTTTTTACGTATCATCTTTATGAGCGATTACATATCAATTAATAATTCCGATGCCTCAAGTATTTTACCAATTTCTTATCACAAGAGCCGATTATAACTATTTAGTATTAGGTATTTACAACTAATAGTATATAATTCTAATTAAAATAGGAAATGCACACTCAGGGTGGCCGCTCAAATAAAAAAAAAATCCAGGATATTTTCAGGTTTTTCTGGTCATAAATTACATTTTTCCGATTTTAAGTAGAAATATATCGCATTTTCAACAAAATAGTGCAATCTCGAACAAAAAAGATGAATTTTCTACTCAAAAAGACGAATTTTCAACAAAAGAGTTCAGTTTTCTAGCTAAAAAATCAAATGTTTTAGAAAACATTTGACTTTTAAACCTGAAATAATTAATTTTACACAAAAAAGTTACTTTTCAACTAGAGAAGACGAATTTTTAACCAAATAATTGATATTTCAACCTACAAAGATGAATCTTCAACCAAATGATCGAATATTCAAACAAAGATATTAAACTTTAACCAAAAACAGTTGTATTTTCAACTTTTATAATTCAATTACAAGCAAAGAAGATTAATTTTCTACCAAAAAATGAATTTTCTACCAAATAGTAGATTTTTTAACCAAAAAAGATTAATTCTGGACCAAAAAAAAATAGAATTTTCAATTAAAAAGAATTAAATTTAAACGAATAATAGTTAGATTTTCTTATTGGATTCTAATAATTAAAGTCGCATGAATTTTTAACAAAAAAGATGACTTTTTTACCAAAAGATGAATTTCCAATCCAAAAGGACGGATACCTACAAAGCCGAATGTTCAACAAAACAGTGGAATTTTAGAGAAGAAAAGAAGATGACTTTTGAAGAAAATACGTGCATTTTGAACAAAATAATGAAAATTTCCACTGAATACAAAAATTTTTAACCAAAAGAGATGAATTCTGAACCTAAAATTTAATAGTAAACCTTTCAAATAAAAAGAATGAACTTTCAACAAAAAATTATTACTTTTATCAAATTTGTTTAATTTTCAATAAAATAATTGAATTTTCAACTAAATAGTATAATTTTTAATTAAAGGAGATAAATTCTTGACCAAAAATATGATAATAGGCTTTCAAATTACGAAGAATAAACTTTAAACCAGAAAAGATAAATTTTTTACCAAAAAATAAAAAATAAAACTTTCCACAAAGTAGCAGAATTTTTAACCAAAAGAGATGAATTCTGAACCCAAAATATAATAGACCAAATCCATTTCAAAAACACTTCAAGTTGTAGAATCTCTCGGAGGCAAAATATGTTGTATTTAGAGGAAATTAGGTGATACTCACTAACAAAATGGCGGCGGTTTTTCTGAAAATATTAAAAATCGATTTTCTCAAAAAATCAAATTTGTCGCCAGGAAATTTTTTCCATAAAATCGAATTTTCTCATTTTTCTCGTAAACAACGACAGATACGAAAAAATATTAAAAGAAAACACTGTTGTGCGTCTAGAAAAGTTCTATGAAAAATACCGCATAAAGCTGATATATCAGCCTTTCTTCTATTAGCAGAAACTGTTAAAAATTATTGCGAAGAATAAAAAAGGTGGGGCTTTCCAGAAAAAACATTTTTGAGAAAATCGATTTTTAATATTTTCATACAAACTGCCGCCATTTTGTTCATTTTATAACTTCTTCAAATTTCTCGGTGGATTTAAAAAGGAGACAATAAACTCTATCAAAATCGGAAAGAAAACAAATATCTCAATTAAGTCAAAAGTTATATAGGTATAAAAACAAAATTTAGGGTTTTTTGAACAACAAAATTCAAATACGCATAACTTCGTACACAAATTTTTTTTCTCAAATCGTAAAAATATGCATCGCCTAATTTAATCTAAAAAACAATATATTTCGTCTCCAAAACTTCAAGTGTAGAAACTGCCTGATTTAAAATGGATTCGATCAATAGTGGACTTTTGCAATCAAAAGAATGAACTTTCCACCAAAAAAGATGACTTTTTAAGAAAATAGTTGAATTTTAAAAAAAAAAAATTAAATTATCAACCAAATAGTAGAATTTTTAACAAAAACTGATGCATTCAATTAAAAATACTTAACTTTGAATAAAAAATAATTGGATTTTCTTAATTTAGTTCTCATTTAAGAGAAAAAACGAGAAAAGGGGGAAAAGAGGAATTTGCTTGAAAACAGGAAAAAAAGAGGAATTCTTTAAAAAAAAAAAGAAACAGAGGGAAACAGGCGAAAGAGTTTGAAGTCGATGATTTCATAAACAGCAGTGAAAATTCTGCGCAAGGAAACAAATGATGTTATTTCAGAATATAAAATGCAACTTTCCGCAACAAAAGAGCCCATTTCTTCGATTGCAGTATAAGAGATATTCCCGTTTTTGTGACCCAGGATCTGAAATATAGATTTTGGATTTTCGATACGAAATTATACTATTTGGTACCATTACACTTTCATGTCCCCGAAATGAATGAAAGTGGGTAAATTTTATATTCGAAGACAATAGTATATTGCTCGACCCGAGTTATGCATACAATTTTTCATCATATCGATAATCGAAATTCGACTTGAGTTGCCTATGGAGTGGGTCGACAATCGAGTTTTCTACCCTAGGATAGAAAAATCGATTTTCGACCCGCTCCACAGGCAATGAAAGACGAGTTTTCGATTGAGGTATGATGAAAAATATATAACACCTGAGCTTGCGGTACACTCCAACCTCAAATCAGTTGTTCTCGAAAAGCAGTTTTTTAATTTATTTGCGAATGATTTAGAATATCCCTGAATTATAACTTCCTTTATGCAAAAGTAAAAACAAATCTAAACAATCTCCGGTTTTCAAAAAAATTCTTGGCTGTTTCCCGGCTTTTTCCCGGTGCTCAAAATTCGAGGTTAATTCCCGGTTTTCCGGTCAGTGGCCACCCTGACACTTCATGATTAGGCTTAAAAGATATAAAAATTTCTTACCGATGCTGACACGCTTCTAGTTGGTCTATGGTATCGAACTTTTTTCAGGTACACCGTGTATATGACACCATCACCTCTTTCCTCGCCCCAGAGACGCCACGTGGGCTGAAAGAAAAAAATGAAAAATTTTACAACTTGCAAATTACCTACTGATACTTTCAGCAGCTTTAACGACGAGCCGTGAATTATGGTCCTAATTTCAAGGAGCTTTGGTATAATTCTAGCAACCCCCTTTATCACGAGCACTCTGCTCTACACTCTAATGAAATTTAATCGATATCTACAGAGGATGGTCCTTGTGAGCTTTACACAAGAATAATTGGACATTCGATGCGTACTTCAATTATTGCAAGGACTCTTGACTATTCAAACACGTGGAAAATGTTGATAACGTCAACCATTATAGACATTTTATTATTTCAAGGCACAAAAATAACAAACTCCTAATAGCTTCTTCAAATGGGTTTCTACTAAATAATCAATCAATAGTGGTGCAAGTGTATTTCAATTCAAATCTAATCATTTATTCTCCATTAACAAGTAATTTCCAATTTTCTAGATTATTCATTCCGATACAATACACATTCCAATACATACGTATTTTGATGCGAATGCAAAATAATTGCAAATTGTTTCAAGTGGATGCGACAAATTTTGATTTCCATCTATTTAGTATTTAAAAAGTGGGCAATATGCGTCAGACAATTCTAAATTAGCCGTTCCCGAAAATGAGCAATTCCTAATTTTAAGAACCAGGAATTCAATTTTAGACTAAAGACTTCGAAATTGAAAAATACAAAATTGAAGCGTTTAGAGGTAATTGTCAAAAAGTAGACCATTCAAGACAATAAGATTTTCGAAATTAAAAAAAATTCAATCTGTCTCAAATATTTTTTTCATTTATAAGGGTAACCCAAGAGAATATTTTATATAAACCTAAGGTATCGAGGAATGTATTTGTGATAGATATGAATTTTACACATTGCTATAATGTCGCGTAACAGGTCACAGGACTTGCGACTATATGATAAAACAAAATAATTTCCAAAATCTTTTAAAAATATATGCAGAACAGATAAAAATATTTTTAAAAAAAGTTTTCCTGATTTATTTGATTCTGACATCAGCACTTTAAAATATATCCTCCCGTTTTTTATAGTATGCTAAATTAATCGAACTAACTATTAATTTTATTACGGAATATATATATTAACTTGAGTAGTTACTTTCAGGGAGTATTCCGTAATACTATTCAGTGCCTAAATTAATATGAATCATTACTGGTCATTTGATAACAAATATTTTTTTAAAATAGTGATAATTATTTACTGTTATTTAGAATCAATGTTGAAAAATCGATTTGTAACCATACTCAAATCTTCCTCGTAAGTATAAAATTAATATTATTTTTTTTTAATTATGAATAATTTGAATAAATATTTTCGAGTTTTAACCTGAAGTAGCAATGCTGCTGTTTTATTAAATCCTTATATCTAAAATATTAGACTCTACTCTTGATTTTTATATTTTTTAACTCAATATAAGTGATATCTCTGAATCTCAAATATTTAAAAAATGGCGTTAATGTTATTTAGCAATTTTTTATTTTAAATTTGTAGGTTGGGACTGGTCCGTGCCAATACATTTTGAATTCTTTTTCATTTATAATTTCTCAATAAAACCGTATACAATTTTGAAATGTTATTGAACTGTGCTTTGGTATAAGCACTTTACTAAGATTTTTTTTAGAACAAAATTATTATTCAAAGGAAAAGTGGCAAGTCACTGGGCTTTAGAGCGGTCAACATTTTGGCAATCATCCTTATATTGAAAGACTTTTAGAACGAACGATTTTAAACAAAAACATTAGAAGTAAGCTGTTTCTAATTTTATAATGCTCAAACGTAAAAAATTTCAAAAATTTTAATCTTAATCGAATAAAAAAATGTGTAGGATCCAAATCCTCGAAAAGTAATTTCAAAGTTAACGCATTCAAAATCAATTGGTTTTTAAGTAAATTTTTTTGATTCTGACAATAATTTCAATGTGAAATCGTTTGAGGGTGGCCCTTTTATTTTGAAAACCGACCATTCAAAGAAAAAATTTTAAAAAATGCAAATGTGTGAATTAAAACAGTTTATGGTTTGAGAATTACAAAATTAAACTTGCATAAACGAATAAAAAATATGACAATCAGTGAGGTTTACCAATGTCAATGTTTAAACTCAGTTCAAAAACTTAAATATTTTTCTATTTGAAATCCAAAGCTTAAAAATAATTTTTTTTTTACCATTAAAAACCGAATCAAAATCGAAAAATTCCATTACAAAGTTTTTTTCGAAAATTGTTCAAGCTAAACATTTTTAACGTTAAAAATTGCGGATCGAAGCGGAACAATCAGAAAATTTAAAAAATAATGTCTTTAAACTTTAGCAGATTTCAACCAAAATTTCAAGGTAAAAATTTTGCTATTGAAATATTTCATCTTTCCAATTCCTAAAATAAAACATTATTATTACGAAACCTGAAAAAAAAATCGATTTCCAGATTAAAGAATTATAAAATATAATATTCATAATTGGAAGGGTTAGAAAAGCAACCTTTTAATTAAAATTCTGAAAATGTTAGCAATGAAAAATTAAAATTTTAAGCATTATTGTAACTATCGTAAATGTGAATGATTACACAATTATTCATTATTGCAGAAATTATATATAGCTCGATTGGCATTTCATGAAGCAAAAATATTCCTTTTGACTGATTATTTTTCTCATCTACACCTTATCTAATTCTTGGATAAATTTTATAGTAAACGCAATTTAGCAACGTCAATTCAGAATTTTTTTATCAACCATTCACTCTATTTATCAACATCTCACGTCACAATAACGTCACTAATATGAGTTTTTTTAACTCAATGTAAACGATCAGGATGCAGGGGGTCATACAAGTCGGAGACAAAAGTCATTCAACAAAAAGACGTGCAAAATTAAAAACAACTACAAGAATGCGTCACTTCACCGTGACTTACTTAGGATGTCGTGGCAAGTGATAACTTCGTGGTTTATTCGAGGACTTTAAAGTATGGGTATTAACCATGTCATTGTCGTAGAGGCTTTTCTGTTTTCACATTCAGAAAAATAAATTTTTCATAAAAAAAACATTCTGTCATGCATAGAATTGTTCTCTTTAATTTATCTTCGTTTTCTTATTCTCATACTTATTCACACCCAGGAAAACGATTTGGTTGAGTAACTAAATTTGTTGTTGGTTCAACCATAGAATATGGTTATTATATGGACAACAAAATATTTTGTTGATAGAACCCAATTTATTTATTGTTACAACCAAAGCTTTTGGTAGGTGGTTGATTTAACAAACAAAAAATGGTTGGTTCAATCAAATATTTTGTTGAATCTGCCAAAATTTATTTGATTCAACCAAATTTCCATGTATATCCAAGAAAACAGTTTTTTTCGTTCAAGAAATTTTTGTTTTCAGTACGTCAAACAAATAACGCTTTTTTTCAAGATAATTTTTAAAAATAACAACTAATCGCTGAATAATTGCCATATCTCATTTCATAAAATTAAATTATTTCATCACTTTCGTTTTTTATTGTTAAAAATGTTAGTAATTTACTGTGAGTTTCGTACAACTATAGTTTTTATTATCAGTTTGAAAAAGTGTCATTGACTAAAAACATTTTCTGTCATTAAACAAATTAATTGAATCTTGTGCGTGGCTTAGAAAAAGTAAGACCTTAATCACATAACCTGACGATTATAGACCGTGAAATTTATTTTTCATTAAGAGAAAATTCGCTCAGGAGTCACCTACAGGGTGACCGCAAAACTTCATTTTCGCAATTCCCTGACTTTTCCATGACTAATTTTTCATTTTCCCTTACAACTTAAATTTAAAGGCCAAAATTCAAATCTTGTAAAATTTTTAATAGAGAATCTTTTATGAATGGATTAAAACCATTTTTAATTTAAATTTGTAATTTTTTTATTTATTATTCTCAGTTCTGCCACTATTAGTCATTATCATATTGAAAAAACAATCTATTTCCACAGAAAAAGTGACTAATTTCTAACCGAAAAACTGCTTACTGTGCATTAATAATGTGACTAATATTCTTTTGGATTTAAAAGAAATAGATTCACAAGACTTCAAAACAATCGTTAAATTCCAAAGAAATCAAATCAATTGGAAATAATTTGTTTAAATCCAAAAATTTCCATTGATTTTAGTGCAATTTGAGTGAATTTAGAGGATTTTAAGGTAAATGAGAAAAATGAGAAAAATTCGATGAAATTCATACAAAAAAATCAAGGTAAATTAAAAAAAACTGAATTTAAAAGATTTCAGGATGAATTTCAAATGAATTCAAATAAATTGTAAAGCATTTATGAAAATCTTTTCAAGTCTTTGAAACACTACGAAATACCTCACTTCTTGTGAATAAATTCTTTGAAATCCATTAAATATCATAAAATCCTGTAGAATTCTATGAAAACTGATGACATTTCCTAAAATCCTGGAAAAATGATTAAAATACCTTGATAGCTTTTAAAATCCTTTACAATTTTTTAATTTCTCGCAAATATAAAATCCCTTAGAATCTGTTAAAATACCCCACAAAATATTTCAAATCCTTTAAAATCTCTTCAACGTATTAAAGTCAATTAAACATTCATTTGAATCTTTTAAAATTCTCTAAAATATTTATTTTTTTATATATATTTTTTTTAATTATATAACGCCTTAGAATCTTTGAAAATACCATAAAATATTTAAAATCTTTTGAAATCCCATTAAATTGCTGTAATCAATTGGAAATTCCTTGGACTCTTTTAAGATATCCTAAAATATTTCAAATCCTTTAAAATGCCTTGAAACATTTTAAAGCTCTTGAAAATTCTTTGAATTTTTTTTAAATACCCTAAAATGTTTAAGATCCTTTGGAATCCCTTTAAATTATTGAAACGAATTAAAAATTCTTTGATATCTTTTATGATTTCCTAAAATATTTCAAATCTTTTGTAATCTTTTGAAATCCTTTGGAACTTTTCAAAGCTCTCGTAAATTTCTCGGATTTTTTAAAAATACTCTAAAGTCTTTAAAAATTATATTTCTACCAATGTGATGATTTTTCAAGTAAAATGATGAATCTGCACATGGAATAGTTCAATTTTCAATTTAAAATATGAATTGTCCACTAAAAAAAAATTAATTCTCAACCACAAATATAATAGTTGATATTTCAAGCAAAAAATATTTTTATTTTGAATAAAAAACAGTTAAAGTCAACAAAAAAAAAAAAAAAACGAATTTGCAAGAAAATAGTTACATTTTCAACCAAAGATTTAAATTTTCAATTAAAATAATGAATCTTTGATAACAACAACAAAATAATTTTTAACGAAAAAGGTTCACGTTTAATCAAGAAGATGAATTTTTAACTAAAAAAGATGAATAATTCTTGACAAAAATGTAATAATTTATAAAAAAAAAATAATTTAATTTAAAATAAAAAACAGTTGAATTCAACAACAAAAAACTAAGTTTCAACAAAATAGTTAAATTTTCAACGAACGGGATGATTTTTTAATTAAAATTATGAATCTTCAATAAAAAAAATCGAATTTTAACAATAGACTTTTAATTTTCTACCAAAAGGACAAATTTTCAACAAAATATGTGAATTTTCAACAAAATATGTAAATTTTCAATGTAAATCAAAATAGTTTAATTTTCAGTTAAAAAAGTTAATTTACAAAAACAAGAACAATTTTCAACAAAATAGTTGTATCCAGTAATATAAACCTACATTTACATATTAATAAATATTGTTATTTAATTTTATATTACAATTTGAAAAAAAGTTTAATCAAGCTGTCAAAAAAATTACCTGATTTTAAAAGAAATTTCTCCCTGTTCACTAATTTTATTGCAAGATTTATTGTATTGTATTCTCTTAGGGTAATGGCATATTAAAACTATTTTTACAAGAAAAAATGTGTTTTTCTATCATATTTTTTCCCCCTCAAGTCAATAAATGTCTGCGAGTTAAGACTGATGAAGGAGGAGACTAGCGTTGCGAGAAGATCCGGTAATTAAACGCTTAAGGAAAAAACAGCCCAAGCATGACGAGCCCCATGCCTTACGCGTTTATTACGCGTTTCTGCGACCCTGAATTACCGAAGAATACAATGGATCACGAACAACAACAAAGCCATGCCAACGGTAAAAATACTTCCACCTTATTCTCATGAAGTACTGATCATTTTAAATTGATTGCAATTCATTTATTTTTAAGATACTTGAACATTAGAATGTTAAGAATTCAAACCCTGAAAGCATTAAAATTTAAACTAAGAATCACATTCAATTCCGATTATTTAATTGATAATTGTTATCTTTAAATTCATTCATTCACTTTGTCCGCATTGAAGATCCTATATTTCAGCTCAGTTATCGCGTCATTAGTACGAGGTTTGTCCAGAAATTATCGGATCTTGTGGTGAACCAGGAGTAAGAGTTAATTCTGATCAATGGCAAAGATAACCGATTCAAAGTACTGCCCTTTGGAAGCCACAAACTTCTTCCAGCGGTCCTCACACTTTCGGAAGCACTCCTTAAAGTTACATTTCGGAATAGTTAACAGCTACTTCGTCCTTTTAGAGCATATTTTAATTTGAGAAACAGCCAGAAATCACAGGAAGCCAGGTCAGGACTGTGTGGGGGCTGCCGAAGTTATATAAGGCCATGTCCCACCAGAAATTTCTGAATAACCTGCAAAGAATGATCAGGTGCGTTTTCCTGGTGAAGGTCCTAATCGTCACTGACCCAGACTCATCTCCAAATCTTGACTCAAAAGTTCCGAAACAATATTTTTTTGGAATCCCGAGTTCTTTCTCTATTTCTCTCAAAAATAAACGACGATTTCCATTAATTCACACTCGCACTCATTCCACATATTCATGTGTATTTGCGTTGCGGGACGGCTAGAGCAAGGGGCACTTTCCACTGAAGTATGACCAATTTAAATAACCTAAACCTCTCTTTAATTTGAGTATCACTCATAGACTCATCGCCAGTCACTTTCCGAATCATGACGGTGGTTTGCGAACATAAATGGCCAAGTTTTTGCCAAAATTTAATGCGAACTCTTTGTTCGGTGCGTTCCGTCATCCTGAAATACGACGCGTACGTGGTTAGACGTTTACCCAACTGCGTATACTAGTCGACTAAGGATTCGCAGATTCGTGTATACTTGGTAAAAGGCTTCACAGAGGTCCCACTTAAATGGTGAATACCTGTTTTTGACAATAGCAAACATAGGTACAAAGTTAGAGCACAATATCGGATACTTCCCGGACAGACCTCGTATAGGGGAGAAGCGGGTAATGCGGCGTGCATAACACATATCAATCTATAGAAATACAAATATAATCGATAATGTAACGACAAATCATGTAACACTATTAATTTGATCTGTTTGCAAGTTAAAAATAATTTATCAACGATCGAATCCACAATTTTAGGAAAATGATTCCAATAAAATCATTTGCAGTTTTAAAAAAATGGAGGTAATATTTTGGGAGTGATGAGCATCCAAAGTTATGAACATACATTATTCAAGATTTCAACATTTTACCATTAAAATAGCCGTCCGCATCGCATTACCCGCTTGTGTATAGTATTGAAATAAAACTTTTATTTGTAGATGTTAGGTAACTTTACCTATTTTTAACAGATGACAACCTTCGGAAAATTCAGATGATATTAACAAAGTTTCAATAAATTTGGAACAAATTTCTGTCACAATAGATGAGAAACGCCAAAAATAAAACTTTTGACTTGAAAAATTAGACGATTATCTTAATTAACCTAATTTTTTCACTATTTGATATTGCATTCATACACGGAAAAAAGTTGACTGTGTTACAAACTTTTTTGGAAAAATTATGAAAACAGAATCGATGTGAAGGCATCATGGAACCAAAAACATCTACTAGACAACGAATATGGAAAATTGACATTCCGAAGATGTGCGAAATTGATATTTTATAAAACGCGTTTCAATAGTTTCTGAATTGATAGAAACAAAATTTTTAGAAATTTAGGAAAACTTAAAAAAATGTAAAAATTATCCTAAAGTGTGAAGCTGTCTGAAATAAAAATAAAACTATTTTAGTTATGGTTTGTCAATGAATGGAGTAATCTGCTGGTATCGATATACAGCATTTTTTTCCGCGTAACAATAATTTTTATATGACATCAGAATCATTTAATATTAGATGCATTGTTGGGGAAGTTGCTTAAAAAAAGAACTAATTACATCTACAGTTATTTTATGAAAATAGAAACTTGTTACATTTCCAGTCACTGATTCAAGTAACTTGATGTTCTTTTTTTTATATACGGAAACATATGTTATGTATATAAAAAATTATAAGAATTTCCAAAAAATAAATCAACGCTATCATTTTTTCTGTTCAAAATTGAAGAATTTTAAATTGCAATTCGTTAAAATTAAAGAATTTTCAATTGTAAATCTTCAAAATTTAACTATTCCAAAAAAAGATCAAAATTGCATACCATTAAAATATAAATACTGAAAATTGAATAATTTGCAATTCTATACTTTGAAAATTTAAGAATTTTCCACATCAACACTTCAACATTGTAGAACTTGAAAATTAAAAAGTTTTTTATTTTGAAAATTTACAATTAAAAATGATGCAAGCTGAAAGTTTTAAAATTCTATAATTCTGATGATTTACATTTGTAATTTCATCAACTTGGAATATATAGAATTTAAAACGCTTGAAATTTGATCTTCGAACTCATCAAAATCATCACAATTTAAGAACTTTTATTTATACACCTTTGAAATTGAATAATTTCAAATTGCAAATCACGAAAGTTGAAGAATTTTGAATTTAAAATCATCGAAATTGTAGAACTTGAAAACTGAAGAGTTTTTAATTTTGAATATTAAAAATGAGGCGAGTTTTCAATTATATGAACATCTTCAAAATGTATCAGTGTCAAAGATGAATGACGATATAAAATCCCACATCAACTTATTAATATTTTTCTTTTCTTCTAATTCTGCTGTGATAAAATCTTCAAATAAAATAAAAGTCACAGATTGCTCAAATAATTAGGCTATTTTCGCTAGTGTTTATTGATGACAAATCAAACTAATTATAATAGATATTTGCAAAATAAGAAGCCGAAGAAGAAAAACTTTTATGATTCTCCATTAATTAAACCTTTCCTAAAAGTTGAAATTTGAAAGAAGTCATCCGCATTTTTAATTGTTTATGTAAAAAGTAGATTTAAAAATAGAGGACATCTAAGAAGCACAAAAGAAACTCACATACTGAAAAATTGTTCTATTCAATGTTATGCAAGCTTCAATTTTGCTCGCTTAATGACATCACGTACATCTATTTAAACCCAATTTAGCAAAGTAAAAAAAATGGAGTCGCACGATGTAAATTATTGCAAAAAAATGTATAATTGTCACAATCTACAGTATGTATTGTATACATTTATTTTTATATATGTGACAAGGTGACTCAGCCTCTTATCAAAGTGCTATGTTAAGCAGTCAACGTGCCATCGACCTGTTAACACTTCAGGGTTAACAATCACCGCAAGAGTACTTGAATAGGTTTATGAGCTCGTAATTTCAAAATGCCTATTAAAGTTGTTTTTCTTCGCTAAAAATAAATGCTTAATTTCATCAAGAACATATGCAAAAAACAATGCGGTAGGATAGACGGGAGCAGAAATGTGAGCATAAAGTTTATCACCCCATAAAAAATTAAGAATAAGGAATATAAAGGTTTTTATTTTTTTATAGGATTCCACTATTAGAGATCACATTTCCATAATGATATAAATGGATCGAAAAAATCTTACATTTTGTTTCAAATTTGCAGAATTTTAAATCTCGGGGCAAATTTTCGACCTTTTATAATAATAATAAATAATTAAATTTGAAATATATTTGTGTATGAATAAAGCATACCTATATGATTCCTTGTAGTGGAATTGTTGCATTCCTCGTATAGAAATTGTATATCGTATAACATTTAATAACTAGAGGATTTACTGACTGAAAAACTCACACTCATTTTTGTTGAGAACCCAGATTAGCTTTTGAACTACTTGAAATTATATTTAAAATTTAAAAATGAAGTCTGCTGCTTTCAATTTTTTTACAACTACTGTTAATTTTATTTGTGATAGTTATAGGGGCGAAATATCGCATTGCTCTTGCAAATGCAGTTCTTAAATGTTCTACTTTGATAAGAAAATAAAACTTAATTTCATTGAATAAAAGAAATTAATCATTGCCATTAATTCTTTAATGTCAATGGGTTGATATTTCGAATTTTGAGTGTACACCAGGTATTAAGATTTCAAATATTTATAAAGATTTCACAAAATTTCAAAAGATTTCAGAAGATATATGTGGATTTATAAAAGTTTTTAACAATTTCAAAGTTTCCAGCATTTTTCAAGTGATTTCAAAAGATTTTGAGAGATTTTGAAGATTTGCAAAGGATTTCGAGTCATTTTAGATCAATTTAAGATACTAGAAAGAATTGTATGGAATTTAAAAGGATTCAAAAAGATTTCAAGTGATTTCAAATAATTTCTAGACACTACGTACAGAATTGTAAAATACTTCAAAGAATTTTACAGAATATCTATGAGTTTTAATTAATTTAAGAAGATTGCAATGAATTTTGAGAGATCTTGAAAGACTTAAAGCGTTTTCAATGGATTTAAAAATATTTCAGAGCATATCACAAAATTTTTTAAAGTTTCAATTGATTTCAAAGAACTTTTAAGAATTTGCTAAGTATCTGAAAATATTTAAGGGATTTTCAAAGTATTTCAAAGTATTTTAAGAGATTTCACAACACTTCCAAAAGGATTGCAAGTAACTTTAAAACATTTCAAGGGATTTCACAGATTTTCTCAGGATTTAAGGGATTTCACAAGATTTTTATAGAATTCAATTAATTTTAGAAGGCTTTAAGAGATTTAGAGAGATTTTAACGATCTTGTAAAAGTTTTCAATGGATTTCAAAATATTTCACGGGATATTACAAAACTTATGAAGGTTTTAAATTATTTCAAGAAATTTCAGTAGATTTTAGAGAAGCTGTTAAAATCCGGTTACGATGGGGGAGTGGGGAAGGTTTGACAAATGTTACCTATTTTTTTTAATATAAGAATTTAAAAAATGTAAAATAATCGTTGGGAAAAGTGTAAAAAATTATTTTCTGACCCCCACAGAAAGTTTGAAAGTTTTTCAAGTTTGGAAAATTAAAAACTTTTCTTAAAGTATGGTGCAAAAATTATTGCAAACTTTTTATGCGTACAGTTTTCGATCAGAAATATTAATATAAAATCATATTTTAGAAAAAATAATTTTTTATGAATTTAGAATTTGTTTAAATAACAAAAAAATTACGTTTTGTTTTGTATTTGGTTAATGATACACTTAATTATACACATTTTTCAATGTATTTTTCATGAAGCTAGTTCTGTTCAAACTGACGAAACACAAACACTATTTTTTTAACTTGGAAAAATTTCATAACTTAGTTCTGAGGCCACTTCAAAATAGTAAAAAAATGAAAAATTAGCATTAATAAAAGTTGTAAGTCTTTTTTACTTTTGAAACCACAGTAAATCTGAAGGTATCATGTATGATGCAAAGGTATTCAATTGATACGGATATCAGTATCAATATAAGGAAAAAAATACATTCTTGGATCATCTTGTTGCACATCGAATGGAGATAAGTTTCTCTAAAAACAAACGAGAAAATATATGTGGAAGAACTTTTTTTTTTAAATTTGACGCAAGTGTTCCATTAACCAAATAAAAAAAGTTATATTTTTGTTGATATTTCCAAAAATTCTAACTTGATAAAAAATCATTTTTTCTAAAACATAATTTCATATTCTGATATTTGCAAACATTCAATTACTCTGTGGGGGCCAAAAGTGATATCCTAAAAAATTTTAAAAAGGCCGGATTATCCTGATAGGATACCACAACTTACGTTAAGTTGTTTTTATATTGGACAAATCATAATCATGAAAGTTACATAACAATGAAAAGATGGGGGTTCATGTATATTAAAGTATGTCATGCACAAAAAAAGCTTTATGTAATATATGGACGATTTCAAAGTATTTGAAATTATTTTAAGCAATGCTTTGTGGTTTCAGAAAAATGTATAGGATTTTATGAGCTTGCAGAAGACTTCAAGGCATTTCAAACAATCTTAAAATGTTTAAAAGTTTTCAAAAGAATTCGAAAGTGGTCAAATCATTCAATACTAAGGCATAAGTATTTTAGGATCAATAAATATTTATTTGTATTGTTTGCATAGGTTTTGTGGTAAGTGCACCATTAGTAGCCATTTTTTGATATTGTATATTGTCATACTTTAAGTATTACAACTTATAAGTGAAGAGCTTAGTTAATGGAAACTACGCATTTTTGACTTATTGAGCCCTTTTCAGTGCAATATAACTTAGTTCTTAGAGAATGGAAAGATTTGTTGTCTAGCTTAATTAGAAAAACAGCTAACTTTTTAAGATGTACTGATAAGTAGGGAAAAGCAATTTGAATATTGCTTCCCGAGGTGTAATTGTTAATGACTATTCATTTATTACTCGTTTCAAATAACCTTGGCATTGTTTTAACAGCCTAAAGTATCCGGCAACACGCAATGATGGTTCAACGGCCAGTAGGGTTTATTATAATTTCATGTGAGCCTAAAAAAGACTATACTGGAATACGGAACTACTGGATCGATACATGGTTCGTACAGATGTGCATGATATCGTGGTATGCTTCGCTTCCATGAAAACAGGGCTACTCCTGCCCATAGAATTATATCACTATGGTGTCTACAAAATGTATGAGATTATGTTCATGGTGAAAGATTATCAATTCAATTAAAACAAAAATTAGGTTTCTTTTATCAATATTTAGATGCGGACCAGACTTTTATTCATTAGCCCTCATTTTGCTGCTCTTTTTTTCACAGTAAAACTTCGTAGCAGATATTAAATATTAATTTAAAAGTAAATTCACAGTGAAATAAAAAAATAAATCTTAATTCAATTCTCGACTTTTCACACATTCATCTTATACCTTTAAGGTATTTATAGTTTGCTGAGAGTGATACATTTTTTTAAATGAGTGTGTTCATTCTTATGTTTCCGTAAGTGACCGATGAAAAATAATATAATTTTAGTTATAGTTACTCAAAAACGATTACATTATTTGTTATGGTTCGAATATCAGGAATGATAAAAAGGAGAAACTTTACAGAAAAAGTAATTATTTATAAGTTTTCTAATCATCAAAGACAAATAAAGGTACTAAAATTTATATCAACGTTAAGGAAATCTGCTTATTGTTATTTGGAACATATTGAAATTTATTTTTAACCATACGTACAAGTAGTAATGACGTATTACAATACATATTATAATTTGATAGATTTCCCACTTTTTTAAAGATGTCAATGTTATTTTTTATCTCTTGAACGGAGTGATTATTAAGGGACACAATATTTCGTTTGGTTTATAATAAAATACTATAAGCCTCTTTCCGCCATAAAAATGAAAATCCTTACAAAAATCATTCATCAGGGTAAAAAATATATTTAATTCATTTAAAAATTAGCATAAATCTTCCTCGGGGGCTAAAAAAAAAGATCCATTGCATAAATTTTGCAAAAATTTTTAGAAAACATAAATTATTAATAAAAAATAAAATTTTCAATTTCAATTTCAAAGCATTCGATATTGAATTTTTGGTTTATTTTTATCACTTCAGATTAAAAATATTTTAATTGAAAGACTGAAATTATAGAACATTTCAAACAATTTTTCGTGGCAAGGATCCCGTACGTTTCTGATGGAAATTTGATTTCGGTTAAATTGTCCCAATTTCATATATCGTACTCGTATATCAAATTGGGTCAATTTAAACCAAACCCAATTTCATAGGAAACGTGCGAGGTCTTCTTAAATTGAATTTTAATTGAAACGTTCAAAATTGAACAATTTTCAATTACTTTAAAAATAATTATGACTCACGCTTATTGTATACTAAAAACTATAGTTAAATAAAAAAAGGCCTATATTTAAGACCTCAAGACATTTTTGTTTCATAGTGATCTTTTGCCGGAAGTTCAAAGAGTAAAAGAACAAGAGGTCGTTTTGTGAGATGAAAGCATAAAAGAATACTTGGGCAACTCTTTCAGAGAGAAGTATCTTAATTCGTGCACAATGGATTAAATGTTAACTGAAAAAGTGGCATGGTCTGCTATTTATTGAGAGTTTGTACTTCAAATTAAAAATGATTGTGATAAAGCTTCTAATATATTTCCATTATTAAAATTTAAAAAAAAATACAATTGCAATTATTTTTAAGTTACTGAACATTTAGCGCGAAAATTCATCTGAAACCTTATACATTTATGATATGTCCGCGAATAATACTTCCAATAATAAACGATGTGAGCGTTTGAGTAATAAACAGGAAATCCAATTAAAAAAAAAGTTCAAGGAAATTAAATAAATGCAATAATGTCATTATAGTTACACCATGAACCTCAAAAGACTTTTATTTCTTTCAATAAGAAAACAAGATAAGACTATATTCCATCAGAATGTATGGAGCTTGTGAAAACTTCAGTAGGGCTCTAATAATAAACTATAAAATCGGAGATCCTATAAATTAGAATTAAAAATACCTTTTCTCCGCAATGAAATTCCACACATTCTTAACAAAATTTCTCATAATGTTATGATTATTTTACTATAAACCATCCCAACATGTTCAGAAATCGTAAATTAAATATTCGCACAAGAATTTTAGTTTACAAAAAATTGTTTTAACGAATTAATAATTTATAAAAAAACAGGCACGTCGCATAGCGGGGCAAAAAAGTTTTTCTGGACAAATTAGTCTAGAGCTTACAAGTAGGTTACAACATTTAAGAAAATTTGTTTATTTTTACATTTAGAAATTAATGAGTGAAAGTGCTACTTCAAGAAAAAAAATAATTATGAGACTATATTTTTCAATTTTTTTCAGGATATATGTAAAAATAATGATGAGTTACCTCTTTTTAATCCAGAGTAATTGTAAATGTTATAAACAAATTTTATGAACAAATGCAGATCAGCAATAAATAATATGTACAATTTTTTACTATACCTGATAAAAATGGTTCATTATTGAAATAAATTTGATGAAACTGTTTATTTTATAAACAATTTTATAAACAAATTCACAAATTGACTACTTATAAACAAATGGATGTTGTCTTTTGTTACCAAATCGATTTCCAGTGACTCACAAAGAATCTTATTTATTACCAGACTTTGTCTGGCAATAATATTTGTTCTTTATTTAAATACATGTTATAAATAAACACAGATTTTCGTCCATTTTTAATCAGCAGATGGTTTTTTTCAACCGGATCAATTATAAATTACTTCGAAAAATCCTTCCTTAATGATACTTCATTGGCAAACAATAATTATTTATTTTATGAACAATTTTATAAACAAATTTACAACTTCACTATTTGTCAATAAATGGATGACGTTCTTTCACGAAATTCACTGTCGATGTCTCAGAAAGCACCTTACTTAGTGGAGGAATTTGTCAGGTGACGAAATTTGTTATGTATTTAAATCAATTTTATAAAAAAAAAATACAAATACAGAGTACATACCATAGACAGTCAAATTTCAATTGTTTAAAGAAACGTTTGATCATTCTTCAAAAATGACAAAATTGCGGATTTTTTGTAAAATTGTTTATAAAAAAAAACAACGGTGGCTCAATAATAAAATAACATGAGAAAGGTATATGGCCAAGTTATTAAGAGCAAATTCCGTTGAAGAAAAGAAATCTGTCGTTTACAAATTGACGAAAATTTGTATTTATTTATAAAATGTATTTAATAAAATAACAATTTATATCACCTGACAAAATCTCATAATAAATAGGGATCTTTCTAAGTCACAGGCAGTCGATTTCGTAAAAGAAATCCATCCGTTTGTTGAAAAGTTATTGTTCTTTCATAAATTAAAACAAGGGAAGGATTTTTCCAAGTTATTTAGAATTAATTCCATTGAAAAAACGAAATATGCTAGTTGAAAACTGACGAAAATCTGTATTTGTTTATAAATTTAAAAAACAACTGTTGTATCCTGACAAAGTCTTATAAAAAGAAGGTCCTTTTTGAGTCACTGGCACTCGATTTCGTAATAACAAACAACATCCATTTGATGAAAAGTAGTCAAGTTGTGAATTCGTTTGTAAAGTTGTATATAAAACAAAAAATTATTTTTGGTTAATAAATTATCATAAGAGAAGGATTTTTCCAAGTGATTTAAAATTGACTGAAAAATTTGAAAAACTATATCTGAACAAATTTTGTAATTTAAGGGGTAACATTTTCAAGTATTATTGTTTACTGTGCTCAGTGTTAAATGTGTTACTGTGTTAATTGGTAGAACCTGAAATTTATTCAGATTCAATTCAGTAAAATTTGTTTCGATCTAGGCAAAATTGATCTAATTTGAAGTAAAATTTCGCTGCTTTTAAGACTCAATTCTAAAATTGAGATGGGGTACTAAATTTAGACCAATCTTGCTTGAATCCAGTTAAATTTTTCTGCATCTATTCCAACCAGATTTTAAGGTGGAACAATTTGAAGTATTCTTTTCTACTTTGAGGCGAAGGGTTAAATTTCAGTCTAATTTCCAGAGCTTTAGACAGATTATATAAACTATATTCATATATAATATGATTCCATTTACATGACAAAAAAATAATCAATAGTGTGAGAAAGTGTAATAAGACTCTTAGAGCAAGGTGTAATATACTCAAGGACAATTGTGTTGTGCTTTTGCAAACAAAGGCCTTTCTTACAGGAATCCCATTAGCGGCAGATAGACCTCAGTTTCCTGTCAGGTGATGTGTAATTACAAAGTGTTCCCCGCCCTCTTACTCATCACGCACAATTATAGCAAAACATGCCTTGGGAGGATTGGAAAAGAATTTTTTAATAAGACTAGAAAAATTGTCTCAATATTTCAAAGAAGTTAATTGAAATAATTTTTATCTCATTTATTTCTAATTAGTGCAGCAGACAATCCAAGTTCGCAGAATCATCAACTCTCATACCAATCACCAAGATAGTATACAATCAGAATGGAAAAGAAGTAATAAAGAAGATTACAAATGTGAGATAGCAAATGCCTATTATTTTACCACCCTCTGTTTCAAGAGTTTGTTATTTAATTTTTAATGTATCAAGAATATTTTTAAGTCAGTTATTGTAGTTGTTTCAAGTTTAAGAGTTGTACCAAAAACCTGGTCTCTGGTTGTAAGTGAATGGTTGTAAGTGAATTTTTTCATACCGACGCTTATTCTTACCAATTTGAAAAATTTGACATTTTGAAAAAAAAGGTTTGAACGATTTCAGCCATAGAATATTTTCTTTAAAAATTGGAAACAGTAGAGTTATAAAGAATGTTTTCCCGAACAAAATAAGCCATCATTTATTGAAATTGAACAATTTTTCAAAAATAGGTATAGGCAAGGATAGTAAGAAAAAATCCAACCGAAAAAAACATTGTTAACATAATTTTATTTTATCATCTTATACAAGTTTTTTATAGAAAATAATGTTCATTATGTGAAATGACATCATCAGTATATTTAATTTCAATTCTTAAAATCGTAGAAAAACTATTTTTTCAAATGTCTGATTTTTGGCCCAACTACCTTTAGAAATGAAAACAGAGGGTCGCGACAGAGATGTGTGATTTATTTAATGAATTATTTTAAAAGAAACTAGAGACGATTTTAGAAAACTCAACTTCTTAATTGTATCATCTCGAATTTGAATTAGAATAATTTCTGCATAAAGCATCTTTTGTTGGATTTTTTTAAAGGAATGAATGAAGATATTATATTTTCCTTGACTATCCGTTCTTTTACTTAAAATCTTAGATTTTTACGATTTATAATGATAAATTATAACAGGGTAATTAACAATCAGATTCAGGGTGTAATAACTGTTTTTTGTTTTTCTTTTTAAATTGCAAAATGCAAAAATCTGTCAACAGTTTGAAGTTAGTCAAAGAGTTTAATGCACATTTTTTAAATACATTTACACAACAGAAAAATAATTTTTTATACAATTTAGGAATAATGCAATTTGATAAAGGTAATTTTTTAATATCACTGGATTAACCTCCATGTAAAATTAAAATTTGTATTCCTTATTTTCATTAATATTTTTATAAATTATAAAAAAATGGAAAGGAAACATATATTTTGAAAATCAGCGGATGTTTTATTAGCAATAATGAAAGTAAAATCGTCTAAAATATTGATTTTAGTGTTTTTTACCAGTATCACACTTGACCGCAATGACGGAACAACTGGAATTGTTAACACACTTCCAAATAAAATAAAAAATATTTCTTCATACCAATTTTTGCTGATTAAATAAGGAAACGATTTAAAGTAGAAAGTCCAAAGATAATTTTGACACAAGTTGGCATAAGAATCTTTTAAAATATTTGAAACAATATCATCAGTCAAAGTATAACTTTTGCATTTCGTATCACACCCATAATGACCCTAATCAAATCCTTTTGCTATTAAAGGTAAATGAAAATTTGTTCAAAGTAAATCAGTATATTTATGAAATTCAGCCCTGGTCTTTAACGTAGACCAATTTTTTTTTAATCTAGAAAAATTTTGATGGATGTTGTACTGAAATCAAAAAATGGTCGAGGAAAATGCAAGATCTACTAAATTCTGCATGACATTGATGACCATCGACGTTTTTCCTTGAGAAAATCCGAAATAGTGAGTCATTTATGATATAAGAATGCACTAGTCATCCGATTCTTTTGCATGCTAAGCAACATTCATTCATCGAAGTTCTGTTTTACGATACGACCGCATTACTCATTATCTCACAGTGGACCTGTTGCTAATATTTATTTATATTTAAAAGGCGATAATGGCTCGATGACACCGTGACCCTAATTACTCAGTAAAATGCTTACCATCTGTGATTGTGCGTTAAGAATGAAAGTGATGCGAATTCAATAAATGTTTGATATAGAGGTGTAAAATTACACATTACGCATACATGTCTGTCAAGTAATCCTCGCGAATAATGTGGGCTCGCAAGAGACAAGCGTCTGCTTTTTTTTCTACTTCGAAGGTTTCTGGGGAAAAATTACTTCATGGAATTTTTCACTAACTCATCTCTCAGTAAAATTTATATAACTTCAATAGTATATTGGGAACAAAAAGTATGATAAATATTTCTTATGGATTCTCTCGATTCATGTTTTACACAGTTTTTGGGTTCCTGTTGCATTTGTGTTATTATTATTATTATCATTATTTATTATGTTTAAATTAATTGTTATTTAAATTTATGTTTACTCGGATGAGTGTCGTCGTACTAGATGGGGTGGATTTTGGAACTAATACTAACTATGAATACACTTTCAGTTTAACTGTTAATCGTCAAAAACTAGAAAATAATATTTCTACACTTTTTGTTCTATTTCTCTGACGTATTCCGGTTGAAATAACTATTACTGAATAAAAAATTCCATGCAATTAGAAGCATTCCAAAGAAATAAAAATTGTGTTCAATGTCCAATATCCATGCCTATATTCTATTATTATCTACATTTTCAAATCTTGTATATTTACATAAATAATTAATTAATTCAGGAGATAATATTTCTTATTACATTTAGCAAAACTACTAAATGGCGAAATTTTATGGAAATAACAAAACAATTAAAACAGAAAAATCAATTATTACAATTTTTATGAATTTAAGCAAATTTAGTCGGATTTTAAGTAAAACTTGTCTCAACTTGAGACTGAATTCTGAAATTGACATAGTGAAATGTTAATTTTAGACCTATTTTACTTAAATTCAGAAAAATTTTCCTGAATTTAAGACGAAACAATTTAAAATTTGAAATATAAAAAAAACAGCTTTAAAATTGCGATTTCAATTTTTATACTCGAAAATTAAATTTTTTTTTTGCACTTTTTGACTACTTTTATGTCCAAAATGCTTTTAAAACGAAAAAAATTAAAGGTTATCTTTTTGATTTTTGAGTCTATATGATTTTCAAATTGTAATTAATTCTTAAAAATTCGGCATTTTTTTATAATGAATTTTGAATCATTTCCAATTTGTTGACTTCTTTTTCTAGGTTCGATAAAAAATTTGGTTACATTAGAAAAAATTTGTTTTAATAAAAAAAATGTACATTTTTTAATCAAGCGAATAGATTAGTTTGATTCAAAGTTTCTACGTTAAATGCTTTTAGTTTGAAAATGTGAACTACGAGAAATTTTAAAATGACTCTGAATTTGTTTCATCATCGCCGTAAATTTTCACTACTTTCTTAAGACAAAATTCAGCTCCTGAATTCACTGAGTATTTGTAAAATTGTCCTATTTCAGATTTAGTAAACTTTATGGTATACAAGGTGTCTACTCAAATCCTGAAAAAAAATCCCTGACAATTTCAGATTTTTTGCAGGTACCTCCAGATTTTTTCGGGTATTAAGTATTGAGTATTGCATTTTTTAAAGCAATCGACCTTAAACTTCAAATTCAAAGCATTATATAATACTTGAATAGCCCAAATTTATTACCCATTTAGAAATGGTTAAATTGTAAGTAACTTAACATAAAGAAATCAGAATATGTATACTACTAGCTTATTATAAATAATTTTTTTCTATCCTTGTAAATATCTAAATGGATACAAATAGTTCTATTCTTTTTTTTTTATATGTGAAAGTAACTTTATAAAAGGACAAGTAATTTCTTTATGGTGCAAGTTTTTAGGAATTAAGGGGTCTCTTCAGCTAATTTCTGCAAAAAATTGATTATTTCATTTTAATTGTCGTTGTTAATTGATTATTTTACTTTGGCATAAAATAGAATAAAATGCATTTGTGACAAATTAAAATAATTCAGCAAAAGCAGAACTTAAATGGAAATAAGCATCATTTTTGGAAAAGTCGGTTTGCAAAACCTCCAAATCTTTTTTCTTAATTCTGTAAAATATCTGAATGATGTATTTAATTAAGAATCAAAAATTGATGTATTTCAAACTAAAAAAATCCATTATTAACGGCAAATAAATATTTTGTTTAAAATTCTATCAAAATTCTTAGTCATGTATTTTATTGAAAATAAAAAATAAATGTATTCCAAAGTAAAATAAACCATGAACAACGGCACTTTCAATAAAATGAGCAATTTTTGAAAAATGGGCTAGAGGCCTCTAAATATTTCTTAAAATATTTCCAAAAATCAACAGACATTTCAGCACCAAAAGGAATAATTTGTAGAGGAGCCATTTTCGAAACAAAATCCTCTCATGCACCACCCTATTAAATGTATTACTTATCATCATCGAATGAAATAAATCAATAATGCTAAAAACATACATATTAATTATTTACTTTGTTCCTAAAGTCCATGAATTTGAATAGTGATTAGAACAAATTTTCATTTTATGTTCATAGTTAAAATTCAGTGCACATTTAACATATTAATACTTGCAATAAAAAATATTTTTCTGACATTAGTGGAAATGTTAAAAAGAAGTTTGATCTAAATCATTAAAAATCCAATACTATGAAAGCTACTTTTACCAATGAAAAAATATTGTTATTTAATTTTATATTACAATTTTTAAAAATGTAAGCACGCTCGAAAAAATTTCTGACCAGGTTTTTCAGGTGAGTAGACACCCTGGTATATTTTCTACAGTGCAGTCTTCTTGCAATAGACTTTATTGAGTATAATAAAAGTGAACAGACACACAAGAAAGTCAAAAAACGGACTAAAAAAAATTGTTCTTTACCTGCTGGACGTACCACTGGGTGGAACTCTGGATTTTTCTAATAGCTGGCTTGCAAGGGGCGCATAGGAGAAGGGGCGTCAGTCTGTTGAACCCCTTGACATTAGACGCCCCCGGAGGCGACGAGGGCCTCAGCCCGTCATCCCCCAACACAGGCCACAGCATCCACAATCAAGATGCCTCTTTTCTCCCCTAGCTTTCCTCCAATCGAATCACCACCAAAAATTTCAACCTTCACGTATCGATTAATATCTTAATAGCTTTAATTCGCTGACAAATCGACATTGTTTCAAACCCCTGATACGCTATTGTCGAAATCGATAGCAAATTTTTCCTTTGGAAACGCTCTTCAAGGAATCTGCAATTATTAGCACTTATTGTCGTTTTCGAAAATTCACTGTTAATTATGATTAGCAAGGTTTTTTTCAAATGAATGTTAATGTTCTCTTGCACAGTTCTTTGTTGTTGAGCAACTGTTGACTACACTTGTTTACCTTACGTTTTCTTCAATTTTATTTTGGGTTTTATTGAATACTTAATGCTAATTCTTTTTTTTTGGTTCAACAAAACAGGTAGTTAAAAAGAACACAGGATTTTGTGTAAATTATAAAAAATTACAACAATGATAAGAGAATGTTGTTTCTGAATAGCGGTCGTCCATATATTACGAATTGCGTAACTGAGTACGTAACGTTTTTATTGTGGAGGGATGGTTCAAGAGGAGTTATTATGGTCCTGTTACGATGGGGGAGGGGTGAGGTAATACGGGAAATGTTAAATAATATTTTTTAAATATAATAATGTTTAAAATAATACAATAGGGTACAAGGATATTCTGATCAAGTAGAATTAGTTAAGTAAGGTTTAAGAATCTGTAATATTAACTTTTAAATATCTTTTGTAGTCGGGTTTTTATTATATGCATGAAGGATGCAAATGTGAGAAATAAATAAATTTATAAAAGGGCAGGGCGGAGCAAAAAAAATAATTTGTTGAAACCTGTTTTGAAAGTACATGTAGTTGAAAGTTTTTCAAGTTAATTTTTTTTTTAATTTCTTTGTTTCCATGATGCCTTTCACATAAAATCGTTTTTTATAATTTAAACTAAAAATTTTGTAAGACTGACAACTTTTTTTCCATGTGATATATGGACAACCCTTTAGCTATATTGTATCACGTTTCATTTAATTTTATATTTTCAATATAACTCTCCGTTTGTAGTAGATTGAATGAATCCTGATCAATTAAATCTTAAGAGTTACTACTTAACTGGAAGCTGTAAATAATGTTTCCTGCCTTTAGTGAACCGTTTACAGTTTGAAGTTGGTAATGTAACTTCTTCAAGATTTAAAACGAATTAAACGATTAAGAAGTTTAATGAAATAGCGAAATTCTGTAGAAAGTCAACAAAGTAATTAATGAAGGGAATAGAGGTAAGAAAATCGGAAAGAATTTTCTAGCGTCAAATTAAGAAACTTCCTTATTTACTAACTTGAGTCAACTTCGCTAAAAATGCAAGAGAAAATCAATACAAAACAAGGTTAAGTGTTTAATAAGGTAATTTCGAAGAACAGGAAGAAATGCTTCAGTTCTTATTGGCTCAATGAGGCTGAGGAGCAAATTCATCTACGAGGTGGTCTTTATTTCAGAATTCAGATTATTTAAGTCAAATTACACTTTTTTATACAGATTAAACAAGTCAATTCTTGAAGAATTCAAGATGGATTTATTATAGACTTAAAGACATTTCCTGAACGGGAGAAAAATTTTCTCTGATAATAAGTTAAATGCTTAATTATATTAAGTTTCAAAATTCTAAATTTATAATACATTTTTAGCTTGCAATTTTGAAGAAGAAAAAGTTTCGAAGTGTAAAGCTTGTAATGCACTTTAAAAGCTTGAATAATAAGACACACTCAAGAGTTCAGTTTTTTCTTTAGACACTTCAAACTTGATCTGAAGAATGTAAACTTCAAACTATTCTGACATTGAAAACATTTCACAATTGACAATTTCGAAATTGGAGAGCTTCCAAGATTTTTGAGTCATGGGTTTTTAAAACAGTCTATAATTAGGTTGGATTAGGAACCTTCGAATGCACTTTAAAAGAATAAAGAATAGAAAAACACTTAAGAGTTCAGTTTAGATTTTAGACACTTCAAGCTGATCTCACCTCAAATCTGAATTCTAACGTTGAGAGCTTCCAAGGTTTTCCAATAATCAGTTTTTAAAATAATTTATAATTAGATTGGTAAAATTTTGTTTATTTTACCAAAAGTTTGGGTTAATTTAACTAAATACACATAGTTTGGTTCAATCGAGAACGTATTTTGTGACATTAACCAAATATTTGATAAAATCAACATGTGCCGAAAGTTCTGAACGGCCAAAAAACGCAACGTTTTTCCTCGTGTAAAATAAATATTTCTAAAGATTAAGATTTGTTTGTCAACAGTTAAACATATTTTGTTACTATTTCAAGTTTAAAAACTAGCCAAAAAACATTTCGTTCATTTGAACATTCAGACCTTCAAGAAAATAAAACCAGTTCGGTCGACTAACAGCAATTTTTTCAGTGACTAAACTTACTTTTTGGTAAATGGCCAACCAAATGATTTTGTTAAATGAATATTTTTTCTGAGTGAACAAGTTACTCAGATGTTTAAATCAATTTCACGGAGATAACATGGATCAAATTCAGTCCCCTTTTTATACCTATTCCGCTTTCTTACCCCTTTGCACCCTGTTACCCTCTTAAATTTGATAAATCTCCTAGAATAACTAAAACCGAGACTAAAATCAAAAAAATCATTATAGAAGAAACAGACTTCACATGTCCAAATGCTCTGAAAATAGGGAAAATAAGATTTTTTCCACGAAAATAGGGGAATAAATTCTGTTAAATAAAATTATTGTTTATACTATATTAATTTTAATTTTTAACGCTTTAAGGTGAATTTTCGACCAAAAAAATTATTTTTCAAGAAAGAATATTAATTTTCTACCGAAAAAAACGAATTTTTAATTAAGATGCTGAATCTTCAAAAAAAGTACATTTTTAACAAATTAGTTCAACTTTGAACCAAAAAAGAAGAATTTTCAACAAAAAATGTAATATTTGAGCCTCTCTTTGATTTTTGATATTCTAACTAACAAAATTTAATTAAAAATTTTTTAAAACAGTTGAATTCATCCAAAAAATATAAATTTTCAACAAAATAGTTGCCTATTCAACCTAACTGTTGAATTTTCAAGCCAAAAAGACGAATTTCCTAAATATCAGTTAAATTTTCAACCCTAAAATATGGAATTGTTGAGAAGAAGGTAATTTTCAAATACACAGTTGCTAGCAAAATAGATGAACTTTCAACCCAAAAAGATGAATTTTTAACAAAATTATTGATTTTCCACAAAATAATCAAATGTTCAGAAAATTAATACAATTTTTAACCATGAAAGATGAATTCTCATCGAAAAATGCTATAGTTGATATTTCAACCAAATTTTTTTTTATTTTAAATCTAAAATAGTTTATCTTTTAAATAAAAAATATGTTTCACCCAAGAAAGAAAAAAATTTCAACCAAATTGTTGAATTTTCAGGTCAGAAGGACAAATTTTTGACAAAATAGTTCAATTTTCAACCCAAAAATATAAATATCCAACTAAAAAGTTAATTTTCAATCAAAGAATATAATTTTTAACCAAAAAAAAAGATGAATTCTCAACAAAAATAGAATAGTAGACTTTTGAACCAAGAAGAAGGAACTTTCAACCAAAAATAGTTATCTTTTCTTATAGGGTTCTGTTAATTCAATTCGCATTTAAGCGGAAAAATTTATGAATATAAGGAGTAAGAATCTATCTACTGATAAAAATGCATTTTTTTAGGGTCAAACATGAACAATAGATTTTTCAAAACTATAAGAGATACCCATATGGCATAAAAAGTTTTTAATAATTAACGAAATCCCCTTTAATCCGCTTTTCCCGAAAAATGTTCCTTTTTTTTGCCTAAAATTGAACTATTGAACTATTATGATCAATAATTCCAACTTCGAATCCTTCTATTTTAAATTTTTTGAATCACACTATACTTGACATTAAAAAATCTTTGGTTTCACAGAAACCTCAGTTTTAAACATAAAAATCAACACCCTGTACATCCGCGTGTTCAATTCGCGTTCACTTGGTAGCGCAATTTGGCGTTTCCTCGTTAGCGCTCGTTTCAATAACAGACGGTGTAGTCATCATGCTTGGCAGCCCACTCTTTAGGACACATAATAGTTTTACTTAACGTTCACTGAGCACAAGTCCGAAAGGTGTGGGTCGTTTGAAAGACTATTTTTTATGTACATGACAGCGACAGGTAGGGAATTATCGATCGGCGAAAGGTTAGTGATCAATATCCAAAGGTCAGCCGTCAGCCCTTGGCTGTTCAATCCATCGATTGAACAACCAACTATGAAGTTCAAACTGTAAAGCATGGATCAGGATGGCAACTCAAACTTTAAAAAAAGTCCTAGGCTATTTCCCGAATTCCTTGGTAAAAAATTACATTTTTCCGGTTGACTTTTAAGAGCTCATAATAATAATTTACAAACAAAAATATATATGTAAAATATGTAATGCAGATTATTCTAAAAGTGATTTCAAACTTAACAGTCCAAGATGCTCTCAAAACAAGGGAAATAATGTGATTTTTCAAAAAAAAAACGGTCATAAATTCTTATAAATAGCATTATTTTAGGTACCATTTTTCCAAGATTTCAAGTTGAAATTTATTGCATTTTCAACAAAATAGTGGAATTTTCAACAAAAGAGTTGAGTTTTCAAGCTGAAAAGTCGAATGTTTTAGAACAAAATTTGACTTTTAAACCCAAAAAGATGAATTTTCAATAAAAAAAGTTCATTTTGAAATAAAAGGAATGAATTCTCAACCAAACAGTTGTATTTTCATCCAAAATATGAATTTTCAATCCAAAAGGACGGATTTTATATCCAAAAAGATGGATGTTCAAAAAAAGTTGAATTTTGAGCAAAATAATTAAATTTTCAACTAAAAACGCTGAATTTTGAACCAAAAGTGATTAATTCTGAACTGAAAATATAATAGTAGACTTTTCGAATAAAAATAATTAACTTTCAATAAAAAAAGATGAATTTTCAAAAAAATAATTAAATCTGCAACCAAATAGTAGAAGTTTTAACCAAAATAGGTGAATTCAGAACGAATGTTCAACAAAACAGTTCAATTTTCAACAAAAAGATATGACATTTTAAACAATTAGATGAGTATACAAAAAAATAATACAATTTTCCGCTAAATAGTAGATTTTTTAATCAAAAAAGATTAATTCTGAACCCAAAATATAATAGTAAACTTCTAGAATAAAAATAATTAAATTTCAACCAGAAAAAACAGTTTAATTTTCGAGAAAATACTTAAATTTTCAACTAAATGGTAGAATTTTTAACCAAAAGAGGCGAATTCTAAGCCCAAAATATAATAGTAAACTTTTCAAATACATAAAAAGAATTCACTTTCAACCAAAAAATACGAATTTTCTCCAAAAAGATGAATGTTCAACCCAAAAGGGCAATTTTTCTATCCAAAAATACGAATTTTTAACAAAACAGTTGAATTTATGACCATAAGAAGATGACTTTTTAAGAAAATAGTTGAATTTTCAACAAAATAATTAAATTTTTAACAAAGATAGTAGAATTTTGAACCCAAAATATAATAGTAGACTTTTCAAATAAAAAGAATTAACTTAAAATCATTATATAGGGTTTTTAACAAAATAGTTGAATTTTCAATAAAATAATAAAATTTTCAACCTGATAGTAGAATTTTCAACCAAATAGTAGAATTTTTAACCAAAAGAGATAAATTCTGGAACAAAAATATGATAGTTGACTTTTTAACTAACAATAATTAACTCTCAATCGTAAAAAATGAATTTAGAGCCAAATAAGATGACTTTCCTACCAAAATAAGAATTTTCAATCCAAAAGAACAAAATTTCTATCCAAAAACGGGAATTTTCAACAAAGCTGTTGAATTTTGGTCCAAAAATGATGATTTTTTAACAAAATATTTGAATTTTTAACATAATAATTGAAGCTTTAACCAAAAGGAAGGAATTCTGAAACAAAAATATAACAGGCTTTTCACTCAAAAATAATTGGATTTTCTTATTGGCTTCTATTAAATCGGTTCTCATTTAAGCGAAAAGAAAAACAGAAAAGTGGGGAAAAGATTAATTTTCTGGAATACAGGGCAAAAACGAGAAATTATTTAAAAAAGGGGTAAGAATGTGAAGTTTTAATTTTATTTATTATTTATTTTCAAACTTGTTCTCGGGTTAAAAAGAAACCGATTTTCCACCATAGCCACGGACTAAGTCAAGTGACTGATGAGATGAAGATGTAATTAATTAATAAATAATAATAATTTTATTTTATTTTTATTTTTTAATTTCATTTATTTTTTTAATTTAATGAACCGGAGTAAAAACTCTGCGCAAGGAAGCAACTAATATTATTTTAGAATATAAGTAGTGACGTTCTGCAAGAAGAGGGCCCATTAGAGGACAAAATATATAACACGTAGGCTTATGGCACTCTATAAATTCAAATCAGTTTTTTTCGAAAAGCGATTTTGAAATTTTTTTTCGAAACATTTAGAGTATTCCCAAATGATAACCTCATTGTGTCAATTATTAGTATTTAATAATATAAATTTAGGTTACCTATGTAATTACTATGTTAAATATCTAAAAAGAAAGTTTACATTCTCAAATCTGAAAAGAAACGTTATAGTATTTGAAAGATCCATCAACACAAGCTTTAAATTCTTAAATATATAGTATAAAAAGAACAGTCACTTTTGAACGAAACATTAACTTTCAAATCTTAAATATAAAATTATCATCGATATTGTAACGGAGATGATTAGTAATACTAAGCACAATTCCTAACACAGTTTTTTCGAAGAGCAGGACGATATTTATTACGATAGCAAAAATAAATTTGAAAAATTCCTGGTTTTTATAAAAGTATTCCCCTATTTCCCGGATTTTTCTCAGTGCTAAAAATTTCAGGCTGATTCCCGGCTTTCCCGGTCAGTGGCCATCCTGATCGATTTTAAACAAGAGGATACCTTGTGATTGAGTGTGCTACTAATATGCAGCAATTCTCCAATAACTATTTCTTATAATGAAATAATTAATAGGCAATTTACAAATTTAGTAGTAATTAAAAAATAATTCAATGACAGAATAAAATTTTTTTCTCATATTAGTCTGCTACAAGCACCTGTCTCGAGAGAGCTGCAGCTCGATATTTCCTCGACCCTTGGATTCCTCTTTGTAGGTTCAAACTCAACTACAGCCAGCACGACCCTTTACATTTTCATGAAAAGGTGAAGAGTCACCAGATACCCCATGATGTGTCTCATCACCTTTTAAGTACTCTCGGTTTTTCTAAGCAAGAAAAAAGATGACTCTGCTCTTAAGTGTAGAGGAACACTTTTCTGATGTTGAAAATTTGCTCTATTTTTAGGACCATAGAGTGCAAGTATCTAATACAAGCCTCACATACCCTACTTCAGAAAAAAAATATTCAGTTTTTACGAAAATTGGGACTTTTGGCCGCAATATCAAATTAGCAGTTGGTTGAATTTTCAGATAGGGAAAACCAGAAATAATTTCGACAATAGGGCCAACAAAAAGTTCTTTTTAAAAAATCGGTGTAACGATATGTCTCAAGAATCTCGCAATCATTGTTGTTGAAAACCTGATTGGTTTTTCATTACTTGCAATTGTTTTATGTTTGAAGTTTGAAATTTTCATTACAAAATTGACTAGAAAATTTAATAATCACGTTTGATAAGAAAAATCATAGAAACTTTATGCGAATTAAGAAACATTTGTGCTTTTTAATACTCTTGGGTGGTTAACTTCAAACTTTCAACTTATATAATAAATTACGAAGTGTTTTATCATCCTGAAATTCCTGATAAGTAGTCAAATATTTGACATTTCCGGACTAGTCCATCCCCTTTTGTAGCTCCCCAATTTTTCGGGACTACTAGATGCCGCCAATAAATCATTGAAAATATTATAAATGTTTTATATCAGAATTTTTTACTAGAAATTAGTATATTTTCAACAGAATTTTGATATAAATTCATGAAGATTCGAAGAAGACTAAAAATTTCAACATTTTTAAACGAAAATCAAGATCAATATTCTCAATGTTGAAGGATACTAGGGTATATTAAAGTTTTATCTCGGATATAGGTATTTTTATTAAGAAATAATTAGATTTCAACGAATCAAAATTGGTCAACAATTTACGTTTTTCGATTTTGTTAGTGTTTTTACCAGAACTTATTGGCATTTTTAATATCCGTGGCTAACTGTATCGAAATTTCGGTACGAATAGCTGGATTTTTTCGGTACACGTAGACACTTCGATTTTTATTAAAAAATGATTAAATTTCAAAGAATATTTACAATTTTTCAACAACTTTAGGCTATGTTGGTGTGTTTCACCTGAAACTGATATTTTCCACACAAATCATGAGATTTAAATCCAATTATTATGTTTAAAATAATAAAATTTACAAGCTTGAACATTTGTGGATTGGGTTACTGTTTTTCGTCAAAAATTAAAATTTTTATTACAAAATCATTTGATTTAAAAGAATATTAATAATTTGTGAACAATTTTAGGTTACGTTCGCGTTTTACACCGAAAATTTATATTTTCAAACAAAGATCATATTATAATTTGAACAAGATTAAGAATCTTTTTAACAATTTTGGATTATGTTATAGTGTTTATCGCCCGAAAGTGGGATTTTAAATGAAAAAAAATATATATTTCAAATACTTCAAATAAGATTGACAACTTTTTGACAATTTTAGATTATGTTACCGTTTTACACTGGAAATAAGTATTTTTTGTAAAAGAATCATTAGATTTCGAAGACGATTGAGAATTTCGGTATAATTATAGGTGTTAATCTAGCGGTTTCCACTAGAAATATCGATACAGATTTTTAAAAAGATTTACAATTTTGGAACAATTAATTGTGATGTTAACATTTTTAGAGGGAATCGGTTATTTTCAACAAAAAACACCAAAGTCAAAGAAGATTTACAATTTGGAATATTTGTTTGTAGTGTTATGTTAATGTTTATGATCTAAATTGATATTTTTAATTAAAAAGATTGATAAAACTTTTCAGATTATCATTTAGTCACTCAATTCACAATTGTTGGTATTGTTGGCGTTTTATACCGGATATCGGTACTTTTCATAACAAATTCTTCAATTTCAAAGATACAAATTTTTTTGACCATTTTAGGTTTTGCTGATGTTTTTATCCGGAAATGGGTATAAATTTCAAAGAAGGTTTACAATTTTAGAACAATAATAGGGTATGTCACAATTTTTCACCGGAAATCGGTTATTTCAAACAAAAATCATTTGAATTATCAAAATGAAACTTACAATTTTAAACAACTGTAGGTTATGTTAGTGTTTTTCCTCGAAAAATGGTATTGTTGAACGAAGATAATATATATTAAATCTAAGTTAAGATGTCAATTTTCATCAATAATCTAAACTATTATCCTTGCTTTTATTTTCTATTATTTTCGATAATAGATCGCGGTTCCGTTGAAATGACTTCAACCCAAAGGTGCGAAAACTTTTGTGATAAAAGACCAAATTTCTGACAGTATAGTTTAAAAAAATCCATTTTTAATTTAAAAGATTCGAAATATCCAGCTTTTCTTGAAAACGAATATTATTATATTATATTATTATTCGAATTATCTGAAAATATTTTTTTATTTAAAAAATGTTATGAGCCTGGAATAAAAAGTTTTTAATGTTAAGAAAAATGTAGGATTGAGTACATTCCTAGCTTTTCAACTTGAAATAATCATAGAGAAAAAAAGAAATATATATAAGAAAATAGTGAAAACGAAAAATCAAGTTTTTCAAGAAAACGAAGTGAGAATAAAAATGATAAAGGTGGTCTTTTTGTAGGAAGTTTTACAAGGAATAATTTTGCCTTTTTAACTTTTTTCATATCTGGCTTCGTTTTGAAAAAAGACTGGGTATTTCGATTTTTTGGCATTAAAAATAGATGTTTTAAAAAACGGCTCAGACAAAGATTTTTTTTATCGAAAAATTGTCTAAAACATCTCACATGCAAAATCAAGAAAAACAGTCTTGGTGTTTGCGCCTAAGGGATAAAGTCATTTCATCGGAACCGCGAGATACTGTGAAATACAAAATTGTTGTATTAATAATAATTTGATATTTTAATTTTGAAATTGCGTGAAACAAAATAAATAATAATCGTGCAAGCTGCGTGCATGTTTGTTTTCTAGTATAGGAGAAATAAGGGAATGAAGATAGAAGACTGAAATTCATTAGAATCCTCGGAATTAAATATCAGAATGCATCGCGGTGCCCTTAATCGCAGTAATAAAACGCAGTTTCAGATAAAAAGTAGACTATCGACGCCTGGTTTTTTGATAAATTCACTGAACGCCCTGTCACGGATTACCACGAGAAGCACGTGCCAATGAACGAACTGACCTTTCTATGACGATAAGGGGCCACAAAATTAAATTTTATTTATACCACAATTTACGTAAAGCATACTCTTTGAAAGCTTGTATAATAAGCTTCCTTCCTTTGAAGGATGGAATTATTCTGAATAGTGAGAACAAAAGATGCCAAAGTCTAATCAATATTTCACTCAAGGCATTAACAATTCAATTTTCAACAAAATAATTGAATTTTCAATAAAATAGTTGAATTTTTAGCCAAAAAATGTAATGTAATGTAAAAAATGTAATTATCATCCAAAGAGTTGCATTTACAACCAAACAGTTGAACTTTCAAGGGAAAGGGGCTAATTATAAATGATCGAATGTTTAAACAAAAATAAATTAAACTTCAATCAAAAACAGTTGCATTTTCCACCAAGTAGTGGAACTTTTAACAAACAAATAAACTTAACTTTAGACCAAACAGTCGCATTTACAACCAAATAGCTGACCTTTCAGAAAAAATAAAAGAATTTTACAACCATTAGTTGAATTTTGAACCTACAAAGATGAATCTTGAACCAAATGGTCGAATTTGAAGACAAAAAAAAGATTTAAATTCAACCAAAAACAGTTGCATTTTTAACAAAATAGGTGAATCTTCAAGCCAAGAAGACGAAATGTGAAGAAGAGAATGGAATTTTCAACAAAGAATGATGAATTTTCAACAAAACTGTTTACTTTTCCACCAAAAGCAACAACTTTTGAACAAAATAGATGAATTTTCATCAACATAATAAAATTTTCAAAAGAATAGCGGAATTTTTAACTTAATAGTCGAACATTCCACATGAAAATTCAATTATTATCATCGAAACAATTGCATTTACAACCAAATAGTTGAACTTTCAAGCAAAAGGGACGAATTACAAATGGTAGAATGTTAAAAAAAAAGCACAATTAAACTTGAACTAAAAAGAGTTGCCTTTGTAACCAAATAGTGGAATTTTTAAGCAAAAAATTACTTTTTTTAGAAGTTAGTTGAATTTTCAATACAAAGGACAAATTTCCTATCCAAGATGACGAATTTTCATCAAAACAGTTAAATTATCGATACAAAAAATAGATTATTTAACCAAATATTTGAGTTTTCAATCTATAAAGATGTATTTTTAACAAATAGTTGAATGTTCAACTGAAAAAGATCAATTTTCTACCAAATAGTTGAAATTTTCAAACAAGGATATAAATTTTCAACTAAAATCATTAATCCTCAGAAAAAAATTAATTTTTAAGAAAGAGGGTCAACCAAAACAGATTAACTTTTAACTATGAAGATAAATTTTCTACCAAAAAAGACGAATCTTCCATAAAATAAACGAATTTTCAATTCAAAATATAAATTTTTAACCCAAAATAAAATAGTTAAATTTTCAGTTTAAAAAAATTTGAACAAAAGAAATGAACCTTCAACCAAAGATATGAGTTTTCAACAATATAGTTGAATTTCAAACCCGAAAATATGAATTTTTAATAAAAAAGTTAATTTTCAACCAAACAGTTGAATTTTCAACTAAAAAGTATCAATTTTCAACTCAAAATGTAATAGTTGAAGTTTCAGTTCGAAAAATGTATTTTTAACCAAAAAAAAAAAACAAATTTTCAACAAAGTAGTTAAATTTTCAATCAAAGAGGTGAATGTTCAACTAATAAAATTAATTTTTAAAAAAGTAGTTCAACTTTCAACCAATCAGTTGAATTTTCAACTAAGAAGATTAATTTTATAACTGATAAAACAAATTTTAAAAGAAATATTTAAATCTTCAACTAATTAATTGAATTTTTAACAAAGTAATGCAAGTTTCAAACAATTAGTTGAATTTTCAGCCAAAAAACATGCATTCTAAATAAAAAATGTAATAGTTGAATTTTCAATCAAAATGATCAGTTTTCAGGCAAAAACGGAGTAGTTAAATGTTTAGTGAAGAAAATTAATTTTTAACCAAAAAAGGAATGAATTTTCGACAAAATAATTAAATTTTCATCCAATAACGTAAATTATTAACAAATTGGTTAAGTTTATTAGCCAAGTAGCTGAATTTTCAATGAAAAAGATGACTTTTTAACAAAATACTTAAATTTTCAACAACAAAATTAAAGTTCAACCAAATAGTAAAATTTTGAACCAAAAGAGGTAAATTCTGAACCCAAAATAATAATACAATAGTAGACTTTTTAATTAAAATGAATCAACTTTCAACCAAAAAAGTTGGATTTTTTTATTGGATTCTATTAATTCAGTTCTCATTTAAGTGAAAAAACGAGAAAAAGGTGAAATTTCTTGAAAACGGGGAAAAAAAGAAATTTAAAAAAATGAAAAAGCATGGGAATAGGGGAAAGATTGTGAAGTCTATATTAAGCAAAAATAAAAATTTAATCACACTAATCAGAAAATTTATCTGGGGCTGAAAAACTTTGGAAGGTCTATAAATTGTTAACCTTGTAAGCTAGAGGAGAGTTTCTTCACAATTAAGTGATGATGCTAAATAGTTCATTTCTTGGCTCTTAAACAAATTTCCTAGATTTTTTTCGAAGACATGGCGCCACTCAGTATTATTAAAGTCTCTTCTTTTTCAGAGTTTTTCTTTTATTCTTGGCCCCTTTATAAAAGCTAGAATTTGTGACTATGATATTAGGAGGCATGCAATCCACTCGTGCGAGACTTCCTGTCTTGCTGAGAGCAGAGCCGGGACTTTTTTGTGGACAATACCTTCTTGCATAATACATTCCAACCGCATGCGTTTGGCTGCATGTCACTTGCCGAGTACAAGATGCAAGATAAGTGCATCGATTTAAAGAAACTGCTACTATCGCCGCATCAAAAGGTTCATCTTTGTTCAAGTCTGACTATACCCTACCGTAATCACTGCTGCCTACAAGATATGCATTCTGATTGTCAGCCACACAAGTATACAATACAATACAATAGACAATTTTCAAGTACAACAAAAATGTATGCATGTATATTGAACAGAATCTTAAAAGAAGAAATTTAAAACTGTTCAATAATAAATGAACACAATCCTTTTATATGGAAAAGATATGAAAAATACCATTTTTGGGCTTTTTTTCACGTGTATTCTCTTTCCCAGGGCGGAAAAATTATGTATAGCTTATATATAGTGTGAAGTATTATATATAATATTCATTTGTTTTGTACATTTTTTGTATAAAACAAATGAATAGTATATAAAATACTTCACACTATATATAAACTATATATAATTTTTCTGCCTGGGTTTTTTCGCATTTCTAGTAAATTCAGATTCCAAAACGCCTACGAAACGAGTGGTAAATTATACATAAGCTTTGAAAATGAACCAAGAATAATTAAACATATTAAAATATCAGACTTCACGGTCCAAAATGCTCTCAAAATAGGAAAACAGGGAGACGAATTTTCAAAAAAATTAGTTGAAATTTTTACCAAATAGTTAAATTTTCGAGCCGAAAAGACGAACTTTTTGAAAGACAGTTGAATTTTCAACCAAGAAAGATAAATTGAGTAAAATAGTTGAATTCACAACAAAGCTTTTAAAAAAAAGACTTGTATTTTCAAACCAAATGGTCGAATTTTCAATCAAAAGATATTAAAATTCAACTAATCCAAATATATTATCAACCAAATAGTTGAATTTTCAACGAAATACCTGAATTTTTAAACTACAAATAACAATTTTTTACCATAACACGAATTTACAATAAGATACATGAATTTTCAACAAAATAGTTAAATTTTTCAACTAAATAAGATAAGTGATTAACCAAAAACGGAATAATTACATTTTCAGTTTAAAATATTACTTTTCAATCAGTTTAATTCAACGAAAAAAGACAAATTTTTAACAAAATAGTTGAATTTTCAACAAAGATGATTAATTTTCCACCCAAAAAGATGAATTTTAAACAAAATAGTTAAATTTTCAAAGAAGGAAGTGATTCTTTAAGAAAACTGTTTTTTTTTTGTTAACCAATTATTTCAGCTTCCAACCAAGTAGTGGAATTTTCAATGAATAAAGATAAATTTTTAATCTAATATTTAAATTTTCAACCAAGGAGATTAATTTTTGACCATAAAACCAATTCACAACAAGATACATGAATTTTCAACAACAAAGTTAAAATTTTAACTAAAAAAAAATAAGTGTTAAAACAAAATGAAATATTTAAATATTCAGATTGAAAAATTACTTTTCAACTAGTTGAATTCAAAAAAAAAAAAAAATTATCAACAAAATAGTTGAATTTTCATCAAAAAGGATTAATTTTTCACCCAAAAACACGAATTTGAAACAAAATAGTTAAATATACAACCAAAGAGTGATTTTTAAAATAAAGAATTTTTTTAATTAAGTAGTTCAACCAAAATTTTTGAATTTTGAACCAATAATAATCATTTTCAACCAGATAGTTTAATTTTCTACCAAATTGTGGAATTTCTAAGCCAAAATTATGAGTTTTCAATAAAAAAGTTAAAATTTTAACTAAAAAAGATAAGATGATAATAACAAAATGGAATATTTAAATATTCAGTTTGAAAAATTACTTTTTAACTAGTTGAATTCAACGAGAGAAAAAAAAATTATCAACAAAATAGTTGAATTTTCAACAAAGAGGATTAATTTTTCACCCAAAAAGACGAATTTTAAACAAAATAGTTAAATATACAACCAAAGAGTGATTCTTAAAAGAAAAAATTTTTTAATTAAGGAGGTCAACCAAAATTGTTGAATTTTGAACCAATAATAATCATTTTCAACCAGATAGTTTAATTTTCTACCAAATTGTCGAATTTTTAAGCCAAAATTATGAGTTTTCTACAAAACAGTTGAATTGTCAACTCGAAAATATGAATTTTCTACAAAAAAGGTAATTTACAACCGAATAATTTAATTTTCAACTGAAAGGGTGCATCTTCAACTACAAACAATGAATTTTTTTTAAATAGTTCAACTTTAAACAAAATAGTAGATTTTTCAACCAGAAAAGGAGAATTCTCAACCAAAAAATATTAATTTTGTACCAAAAAATATGAATTTTCACAAAATACATTAATTTTCAATTAGAAAAGATCAATTTTCAAATAAAATATTAATTTTCAACAATAAATTAAATAATTACATTATCAGTTAAAAAGTTAGTTCTTAACAACAAAAGATAATTTTTTTAAAATAGTTAACTTTTTAACCAAAGAGATGAATTTTCAACTAAACTGATCAATTTTCAACAAAAAATAAATAAATTTTCGTTTAAAGAGTTTAACATTCAACCACGCGGTTAAATTTCGAACCAAAAAGTTGATTTTTCAACCAAGAAGATTCATTTTGTATCAAAAAAGACGAAAATTTAACACAATGCATTAATTTTCCAATAAAAAAGAAATTTTTAACAAAAAAAATTGAACTTTCAACTTTCAACCAAGTTGATTTCTTGACCAAGCAAGATAAATTTTGCATTTGCAACAGAATAATTAAATTCCCAACTAAATAGTAACATTTTTACCCAAACAAGATGAATTCCTAATCAAAAATTTAATAGTAGACTTTGCAACCAAAAATAATTAACTTAGATCTAAAAATAGTTGGATTTTCTTATTGGGTTCTATTATTTCAGTTCGCATTTAAGCGAAAAAAAAAGGGGGGGGAAGTTTCTTGAAATCAGGGGGGAAAAGAAGTCTTTGTTTTTAAGTGGAAAAAAAGGGCATAAGGAAAAGAGTCTGAAGTCTGAAGTATGAAAGATGTCTTCAAACTTGTTAAGTTATTATGGAACTGTCGTAGGGACATCTTTCACAAAATTCGTAAAGTTTGTTTAAATTCATAATCAGGAAACGTACTAAACGTTATATAAGTTCATAACGTGATTTCCACTGACTATTCGATATCTTTTTCAAGTTTTCTTTTCAACTGGATTAAAAGAATCCTAGTGCCTTTAATTAACCACTTATTATTAAACCAATGAGTAAGAAAATAAGTATTTTTGTAAACGATTGGAAAAAGTACTTTTCCACATTTGTTACGTTACTTTTTAGAGTAACTGTTATTAATTTTTAAATAATTATATCCTATTTTTGCTCTATTGTTATTTAGTCATTTGATCACTAACAATAACGATAGTTATACATAAAATACATATTTATGTCTAGAGGAAGCGTAACTGCTTCAATCTTATCAAATGAAATCTAGCAAGCTGAGATAAGTAAACATTATTTCGATAACAAAGATTTTTTCTGCTCATCTAACGGTCATTTATCAATTCTAATACAAAACACGTATGCACGCTGTTAACTGGAGAATCAGTTCTTATATAATGCAATTCCTATTCTGCGTCATGTCAGAGCCTTCAATGAATGTTGCAAATGTTGCTTACATAATATCAATGAATTCACTTACGATAATTTATAGTAACTTCTTATATAAATAGCGCTCTATATTTTTATATTCAGTTACCTATTTATAGTTTGAGTTTATTTACTCGTATTATTTTCAACAATCTATTATAGATTATTATTGCCAACTTTAGATGTTTTTGAAAAATAGTAATAACTAGTGAAAAAATTAACATTTTTTTCAGTTCGTGGGCTCATTTTAAAGGTAGTTCTCCACCTTATTTTTTTAATTTGGGAAGATATTTTTAGAAAATTTTTTTCCCTAGATTCTAGTCTTAAGCTTGGTGCAGAAAAATAATTATTTATTATATATCAAAGGAAAATAAAATAAAATTCTAAAAAGCATCCACTTTTACAACACAAAATTTATCGAAAAATTGACTATGGAAAAGAAACAAATTGTGCATGAAACTTCAAAATTGAAGAAAGTACGTCGTGCAATGCAACTCATAAAGTTTAGTTTGTGAGGATCAGTGATTACAGCCGTGTATAGTTAGCCTTAAATAAAGCCGAGCCTGTTTTATTAATTGAAGGTTTAAACTCGTATCAACTGCAATAAAGATACATGTTGTTATCATACTGAATAGCTAATTTTCATTATAATAGACTCGAATCGAATTGAATTTAATTTAGAATTTCACTTTTTATTTAAATTGCATTTAAAAACAAATTGTGACCAGTTCTTTAAAATAGACAGATTTCAAATAAGTTACATCCTGGATGAATTTGCATACTGAATGAAACTGGTTTCAAAAGTATTCAATTCCTCAGATTCCTTAAATTTTCGCAGGCAAGAATTCTTTCTATATGTGCAAACTTAAACACACCTCGTTATTAATACCTCCGTTCAGTTTATTATTTTAAATTTGTTTTTAACAGATTCTGTTTATTTAATCACTGATAAGGAAGTCAATCTCTATTATCGATAATCAATATTTAAGTTTTACTTTTACAAATAATATAATTAGGGCAAATAATTCTTTATTGTCTTAACTTAAATATATCCATAAAATTTTGTTTTACTTTCCACACTTGATTTAAAATTATTTAAAAAAATAAGTATGTGCACCCAAGTGATAACGAGTTAGAAATGTACTTCCACAAGAAAATATGATAAATTACCATAAAGCACAACAATATAAAAATCACAATTACATGTAAAATTTTGTACGAGTCCAAATTTTAACAAAAAATGGTAGTTTCTAGTACTTTTTAAAATTTTCTATTACGACTTTTAATAATAAAAAAAAATTAAACACATCTACCGTCAACCAAGGTAAACTTTCTGAAACTTAGTAGTAGGTCAATTATTGTCAAGTTTGAAGCTTTCAAGTTTCACCAAGAAGTCAGAAAGACTGCTGAAAGTGGCGACTGTCGAATCACGAAGACAAGAAATCTCAAAAACTTCTTCTTGGATTTTTAGAATCGAAAATGAATATGAATAAGATTCTTTCTTTTTGTAATATTGTAAAAAGTAAGATGCCGTATTTCTCGGGGGAAATCATGAACCGTAAAAAATTAACTTCTATAAAAACGATGTTTAATAAATATTCGAGACCTTATGGATTTTTAAAAATACAAATCTTCAGAAAATTCTTCTTCCTATAAGCTGCAAAAAATAATTTTTTCACGGGATTTTCTAAACACAACTAGGTATTCTTAAAAAAAGATTAAAAGGTCAAATTATTTTTATGATCATACTCTGTGATGCCCAAGCAAAGATTTTCGTATCATCTGGACCCAAGAAAAAATACTTCCATACTTTTATGAACAAACAAATAAATGCAAATGAAGCAAATTAAGCAAATTAAGCAAATAAATGAATATCTCTTTTTTGATATTAAAAATAAAAAATTCTAACCTATGCTTCAAGCCATTTTTAATTATATAACCTCGAAAATATTTTGTATGGAAAAAATAAAAAATAATAAGGCTTACCTTATTATTTTTAGAACTATTTTTATTATTTTTAGAACTAACTCAAGGCTCGAAAAGATGGAATTGACGTTTAAAGCACGTACAATTATCCTTTGTTGAAAAAGAAAAATTATGAGAAAATTTTTTTTCATGAGTTAGAATTATTCTGCGAGGTAAAATTTTTAAAATACCTTGATTTACGATTTTCAGAAAATATAAACTGTAAAATATTATTATATTCTAAAGAACCACCCCTTAACATTGCACCTTTTTGCAAAAAAGTTATTCCCCTCTTTAAATTTGATTCAATGAGAAATGGGTAACTGAATCACGTTAGTAAGAATTTTCACTGATTCACAATGCAATCCGACTGATTCAACTAGCTAGAAATGTGTCAATAATTAAAATCAGTATGGATTTTCAAGGAAAATCAGTGCAATTTTACTGATTCAAATTTAAAGAGCCCATTTGTTATTTTTTGTATAAAATTATTTTTGGCCTCTTCTCAGGCCTTAGAAGTCAATCTTCAAACAACATTTTGGCAGCAACATTCAATTGTAGATGCTGTATAGTCTTTAGAATTTAAATTTACGAGTTTTGGAAGGTCAATTAAATAATTTATTACGTTTGAAAACAAGGTACTAATAATTGTTATAAACATATAATTGTTTAATGTATGAAACATACTGCTGTCATAGTTAATATAAAAATGTAAACAAGGTATCTCTAATTAATTATTTTAATCCATTTACTTTATACAATTATAGTTCTTGGAAAAAATACTCCATAATTTTCTTTTACCAATAAAAATCATTTTCTATGCTTTAAAAGACAACACTTTCTCTTGTAAAGCTTGAGGGGAGGCCAAAAATAATTTTTTGAAAGAATAACAAATGAGGCACCATTCTTTGTCAAAAAGGTTCAATTTTAAGGGGTAGTACTTTAGAATATAATATTTTCTAAGAATTGTAAATTTAGGTTTTGCAGTAATCACAGGGCGCAGAATTGTATGTTATAGGAAACATTTGTCCCATAATTTGTTTTCAATTAAAATAATTGAACATACTCTAAACATTAATTCTTTCTGAAGCCTTAAGCTAGTTCTAAAAATAAGTTTGTCAAAAAAAGAAAAAAAAATAGTGGTAACTTTTTCTCAACGGGTACAGTTTCACGGGTAAGCCTTTTGAATATAAAACTTGGAAAATACTGTAAAAAGCTTTGAAATACAATCTTTATGATTTACATTGTCACTCTACTACATATGGTACCAAAAATGTTGAGTACATTTTCTGATTTTTGGCAAAGCCGCGATCTGAAAAATTTACGAATTTTGATGCATTATTAGGCCTGTTGACGATAAAAGCAGCAACAATTTATATGATTCAGAAACTTTTGCAAAAATTTGACATTGTTGTACTTTTAATTTAAAAATACAATTCGGACAGGGCAATTTTTAAGCCTTGAGACTTCGGACTGAACGCTTTGCAAAATTTAATCATTACTGTCAATTTTTTTACTTTATTAAACTGAACCAATGCAATTGTCACTGATTGAATCAGTATTTTGAATGATCACTGGTCGACGAGTGAATTTCAGATTTTTACTGGGTGAACCAGTAAGTGATTTAACTAAAATAGCGTTACTGAATATACCAGTGACGTCAAATGCTAGATTCAACCAGTGTTATAGCGCGTTTCGTCGGTCGGATCTTTTCATTTCTTGAGTGTGAACGAATTAACTTTATTGTCTACAAGGGTTTGTGTTAGAAATACATATTCAGGACCTGGCTGGAATAAGCAGGAGATACAATATCTTTCGCTTGAAATTGGGGAGGCCCCTGACTACTTGGGTTTGACTTTGAGAGATGCGACACGTTGACGCAATGACGTGCCTTCCCACAGTTTTTAAAAGATAATTGTGCAAAGGTTAGCACAAAAGTGCTGAATGATAAGTGTCATACCTAGCCAACTGACGGACAACGCGTATGACCAGATGACTACTGGTACTGAGTAATCAGTGCACCTCACTGATTAAACCAGTGACAGAATTCCACTGAGTGAACCAGTGAAATCTCACTGATTGTCAGTGACACACTTCTGACTGTTTCAACCGGTGAGATTTCAGGGGTTCATTTGAAGAGAGTAGCGTGAGAAAAGAACTGTGATGAGTGGTTGATAGATCACAGCTCTCTTATTATTAGTAAGCACGAGCGAAACTAGTTACATAGGAAGTGACCAGCTCTAATATACGAGCAATTATTAGTCACTCGTACGATTCTCGCACGTGGTGCTGGCAGTTTCAGCATGGCCTTTATGCACGTGCACTTGATGCGAGTATCTTACACACTTTCTCAACATATGCGAAAATGCCCGCACCAAGTGCACGTGCGTCGCCGGTCATACATTCCAAAGGCAGTCGATTTTCTTTTTCACTTTAATGAAATTCCAAAAATACTCCAGTTTACTACTTTCACAACGCAAAGTCTCGGTCTCAGAAAACCCGCGAACATTCACTGGATGCTGTATGCATCTAAACCCCTAAAAATAATTTAAATCAATAAAAATTAAACAATTATTGATTTCAAATGACTAAGCATTGAAGTAATTTAATTTTAATTTAAAAAGTGTTTAGGTTTGATTAAAATTTAAAATCATTCAATTTTTAATGTTTCAAACTTAAAATTGCTTCAAAATAATATAATTTTCAACATTAAGAAAGTCATTGATTTATTTCTCTTTTTTTCAATATTCAAAGGAGTTCCACTCTGAGTGCTTTAATTTGGGGTTCAGTTTTTATCTCATTACTTTAAATGAACAAATTTTCAGCTTTGATTTTAAATTTTTTAATTTCAATGACCGTGAAAAATTCGTTATGATCCCGGAATAAACCGGGAAATGACAGGGAATTTTTTTCTTTGCTGCATCGGACCCATGTAAAGTATCAGGACCATCAAATGATCCTAAATTTATCAGACAAAAATTCTTATTCCCAAATGCCATGTTTATAAATAAAAAACTTATCAAGAAAAAAAAGCAGAAATAAGCCAAAAAAGCACAAGACATTTTTCTGAGTTTGGCTTTTACGCTGGCATTAGTAATCTTACGCGAAAAATAGCAAATTTTAATTTATAAACACAGATTTTCCGGATCTGTTCACGAATTCCCGACATTTTGTCATTTTCTTCAAGGGGTACAAACTTCCCGGATTTTTCGGGTTCCTAGACATCCTGATAATTATAATATTCTCAGGGAGAATTTTTTTACGAAAAAGGGGATTTAAAAAAGGGGATATTTGTTTCTTTTAAAAACACAAGCGTCATGAACAAAAATTAATAAATGCAACACTTTTATAAAAACCCACAAATTTTATTTGCAAATAATATATTTTTTTTTATAATTATGATGATCGTTTTTGGCTTTAGGGTCAGGTAAATTGTTTCAAACGTTTCGGCACAAGATGTTGGATCTCATCAGTAAAGGTTACTGAATCTGTAAAAACTACATCAATTTTTGATATCTTAAAATTTGATGCAAAATCACACTATAGTAAAAATAGAAAATAATCAAAAACCTTGTAGTTAAAGAATTCTTCAAATATTTCTTTAAAAATTGTTTTGCAAAGTACGGTTGATAAAAACATTTACACTGTTTTTTCTGTGAGCCCAGGAAAGCTGGAAAAGTGCAGCTAAGTTCACCGAAATTCGGTGAGCGTAGCACAAATATTTTCGGTGAGCCTTAGACACTTCGTTTTTTAATATCATAGGTTTCTATTTCTTATAATTCTTTAAGAATTAATCTCCTCTTCAAAAATAAAAAGGGGGGAAAATTGACAACATTCTCAAATATAGGGATTATAGTGGATTTTAAGAACAATAGGGAGAAAATAGGGGGGAATACGGCACTAGTGTCTGATTATTCAAGACTAATTATTCAAGGAAAATAAAAAATATAATGCTAAAATAAGACGTTAGTTGAATCTCCATGATTCAGAATATTGATTTATAAAACTACATTAATTTTTCATAACAATATAAATTGTTCCTGAGCCTCTTATTTAATTTTTACATTCAGTTTAGAATAGAATAATCTATTTAAGTTTGATCCACACAAAATTTAATTTGATTCTCGTAAATCAATATAAAATCAAATTTATTGGCACCCTAGCCCAATTATTATTAGCAGGCCAAAACCCGAACTGCACTGATTTAATTTTTGATAAATCTTTGATTGCACTGTATAACTAATTATAATGCATTATATGTAAAAATGATGGCAGAAATAAATTATTTAACGTCAAACTAGCTAAACAGTCATGATATCCAATAAATTAGAGCAAGCTGCCAACAATTGGGAGGTGCCAACAATTGATGCTCTTACCCTATAAGTATCAACAAATTTCACTATTATTTATTTATTTAAAAAATCTTCAAATAGCATATAAACTTCTTGACAAATTCCTTCCTTCTTATTTAAAACATATATCGCTCACCTTATTAAAGCATTCTGTCATTAAAAGATGTCAACAGTTTCTTTACCACATGTCTCTGAACATTAACATTCAAATGAGTCTGATTATGTATTAAAGGTAACTAAAAAATATGCATTTTCTTTATCATAAAGAACAACACAGAAAAAACTTGTGATTCAATTTTGTTTCAGGTCATTTTCTTACAACTCATTTTGAATCTCAGTCATATTCCCTCTCTTGATCAAGGTGAAAACGGAAAAACAATTGAATTGCTTCCAATATACATATTGCTCAATATGAACCAAGTGTCGTTCAATTTTGTTTCAGTACATTTTGACGCCATTTCTTTGTTCAAAGTGAAACCTTATTTTTTTCTGTGAATGCATCTTTGTTTTTCAATGTCATCCCTAAATTCTACTCATATAGCTTAAATTAAGAACTTTTAAAACACACCATGAACGACTTTTTCTAAATTTAGGCACTAAATGTTTCGGCAGATTCGATTGTAGGTCGCGTTGCGTAGTGCAATTTTTTTAATTACTTATCACTGTGATAATTTGAACCAACACGAGGTCTAGAACGAGCCGGAGACCCAAATGAACTGAGGACGACCCTCGCATGTCGGCGATCGGAAAACGACTGACGAGTAACGTCCGAGTTATAGGAGACATGCGGTTGTAGTAGACTGCAGGCGTAAAGTCATTTGTACGTACATACAAGTCATATGGCGTACATTGTCGGCATTCAACTACGTATGGATATGGACCATTCACTCACTATCCCGCCTCCTCATTTTACGAATTACTCTCAACAAATTCCCGGATTTCGTACGTACAGCATTAAAAGATAAGGGGCAGTGCATACATTACGTATACAGGTTTTTCCTGACATTTTGAACCTACCCCGCTTTGTTTGTGTCCATAAGGGGCCGTCCATAAACTAATTACCAATTTTTCCCCCATCACCCCCTACAAGGTAATGTAGCCCAAAATTCTCTCAAAACAGAGAATAAATTCTTTTATATAAAATTCTTAGATAAGTCGGTGTACTTTGAATTTTTAACAAAGTACTCTCTAAATCTGAATTGGTATAAAACTACTAATCGGTAGCAGTTTTCTACTAAACCAAATATCGCCGATTCGTTTCTTGCTAATTGGTAAAAATCTACTAATTTAATTTGTAAGAATAACCGAGCAAATGAATTAGTAACTGTATCTAATAATGAAATTGATAATGCTACTATTAAGGCAGGATTCTACTTTCGAACGCGCGAAAAAAATGCTATTTTTGTAAATTTTTTAAAAAACATTAATAAAGATGTTGATGTAGGGTTTGTTATGCTTAATAAAGATACTCTTAAAATGCATTTAAAAATGTTTTTAGTTTATTTTATGCGCTCTATATAAATTTAAATGACACTTTCTCGAAACCACGTTTTTTACCGCTTGTTAAAAAAATCTCCGAAACTACCGAATCGATTGATCTGAAATTTGTACCACATATTCTATACATATACATCAACCGGTGGTAGCAGATTTATATAAAAAAATTTATTTTTACTATTATTTTTTTGCAAACAATAAGCAAAAAAATGAAATTTTTTCTCTTTTTCTTTGGAATTGCCGCCATTTGTTTTTGCATATAAATGAAAAAATCTGCATAAAATAAAGTAAAAAATTTTTTTAAATGTATTTTAAGAGTATATTTATTAGACATAACAAACCCTACATCAATATCTTTATTATTGTTTAAAAAAAATACCATTTTTTTCGCGCGTTCGAAAGTAGAATCCTGCCTTAAATGAATTGGTAAATATATTGCTAGTAACTAAACTGGAAGTTGGAATTACGAGCGGGTTCGGGTAACTAACGCGCTGAGAGCGCGGCCCTCGAGCCTTGTATCACGCTTGACTAAGCAACCCCTCCCGCGCTCCCTGCATCACCAAATGCCGAGGCCATCAGTTCTAAGAACGCCGTAAGCTTGGACTCCATGATTCCAAGTTCCAGTGTATTTTAAACAGTAGTTTTAAATTTTAAAAACAGATTTTACAATGAAGACAATTTTATTGAAACCAAATAATAAATTATTAAATACATGAAAAAATACAAGAAATGTGACAATTGCAGGAACGATACATCAAATTACATTTAACCATACTAAGCAGCTACCTGAAGTTGTAGGTTTTCAACAGTTTTATATTATACTGGAACCTGAATTGCCGAAAACTAAACTTGTGCGTTTCGAGAATTGATACCACGCGGCGGTTCTGAGGAGAGGAGTAGTGGGGCCGGGAGGGGAGGACGTGTTCAGTCAAGCATGATAAACATGAGGGCCGTACTCTCAGCGCGTTAGTTGCATCAAGTTGCGTTATACCCCCAAATCCAACAGAAGTCGTTATCACGGCCCTGCCTCTTCACGTTCGGAGTCCTTAGATTGTGTCCAAGGCCATAACCGAAACCGTACAAAATTCCAGTTTCCAGTGTATTTTAAATTTGTGGACAAGAAAAGGCACATAAATATTCCTTAAAATCAAGTCGAGTTTGGTGATTCTGCAGTACTTTTGCCAATTTCTGCATACTATAAACCTCGGAGATGTCTAATTTTTCTGAAAATACATTTTAGTTAACCTAACTTTTTTCAAGGGCATTTTCTCAGTTTTCTTTAAACTATTCACTTATTCTTCAATATTAAAGTAAACTTCACCCATTTTTGACAAACTAAACAGACACCAAAAATAATCATATCAGTGACCAAAATCATTTAAAATGCAATAAATTGAACTCAGAATCTACTTACTCGCAAACGAAAAATCGCGAGAGGAGCGAGTCACAGCGTCACGGCAGCAGCAGCATGCATACGCCTGCGCTATACGAATAACGCCATTTACTTTCAGCGGTATTTTCAAAATAAATTTGAGCTTATACTTGAAAGGGTTTTTGACAAAACCATGCTTGTGCAAATTTTTTCAAAGCTCATTTTATTGGCTTCAAAATTCTCTAAAATTCCATCGCACATAATTGTAAGAAAAATTTTAATTTTGAAATTGTTTAAACATGCGAGATACGTACAAACTAATAGCTCCATTCGATTCAACAATTTCAAAACTAATTTCTTTCTTGAAAAATTATCTATTAGTTTTTGTCCTATTAGTTTTACAATGATTTTATGAGAAAACAATTTTTTAAACTTTTTACACATTATTACAATAATAATTGTAAATACTTGTAATTGTAAATTGTTGGATTTTATGAAATTATATTAATTTCAATTTTTCAATTTTTAAGAACACTTTTTTGCATTCCTGAAATGTTTTTTTTTTATTACTTACATGCTTTTACTAAAATCCCTTCACTTATGTGTAACTTTTTTAAATTTTGTTTAATCATCAGGATAATATACTATTTTAGTATACATTTCAATTTATACTTATCTAACTCCTTTAATGTTGTTTTGAGTCAACGGGACACTGAATTACATTTCAAAAACCACTGCTGTGTTTTTTGTTTTCAAAATAGAAAATGTCTGTATCGTTTGAATTTTGAATATTGTATTGTTCCTTCACAATTATTATTAATATAACAATATAAACTTAGAATATGAATTCAGAAAACATTCAACTTCCTTAATTAAAACTCAAAAACCAGCAGAAATTATATTTTTTTAAACTAATAAATTATGTTTTCCTAGCAATGCATTGCTACTTATTGAATTATTAAATTAGTACTACTAAGCAGATTAGTAGAATAACCTTCCTAATTAATTCAGTAACATAAATCTTACCATTTGATTCATTAGAAAGTGATACAATTACTAATTTAGCAGCCAGACACAATATTACTAATTACATTACTAAAATTTTTAATAATTCGGATTTATAGAGTAGTTGCATTTTCAACAAAAAAATAATTTCTACCAAAAGAGGTGAATTTTCAACCCAAAACAACAAATTTTCAACAACAACAAAATTAATTTTTAACTAAACAATTGCATTAATAACCAAACAGTTGAACTTTCAAACAAAAGCAAAAGAATTTTCAACAAAATAGTTAAATTTTTCAAGTAAAAAAAACGATTTTTTCGAAGACAGTTGCATTTTCAACTCAAAAAGTTGAATTTTAAACGAAAAAAAGTTAATTTTCAACCAAGAAAGATGACTTTTCTACCATAAAAGATGAATTTTCTACCAAAAGACGAATTTCCAACCAGTTGAATTAAACGAAAAAAAGTTAATTTTCAACCAAAAGACGAATTTCCAACCAGTTGAATTAAACGAAAAAAATTGTTTTTAACAAAATAGTTCAATGCTCAACCAAAATGATGAGTTTTCAATCAATAAAGATGAATTTTAAACAAAATAATTGAATTTTTAACACAAATAGATATTTTTGAACCAAAAATGGAATCCTAAAATTTTCTGTTAAAAAAATTAATTTACAACAAAAATTGAATTTTTAACCAGTTGAATTAGAAATAAAGAAGACCAAGTTTTAACCAAATATTTAAATCCTCAAACAAAAAGCTGGATTTTTCATATAAAACAATTAATTATTAGCCCCAAAAACAGGAATTTTCAACACAAATTTTTCAACATAAAAGGTGAATTTAAAAAAATAAATTTTTAACAATGTAGTTCAACTTTCAAACAAATAGTTGAACATTTCTTAGGTTTTATTGAATACCGCTAAATAGCGGTAAAGACCTCAATAAAACCTATGAAATTTCTTATCGTAAAAATATATATAATTATCAAATACTTGAACTTTAAACCGAAAACGATAATATTTTACCCAAAAAATACGACTTTTCAACATATTACATCAATTTACAACATAATGGTAGAATTTGAAGTCAAAAAGACGATTTATCTGCAAAAAAAGTTGAATTTTCAACCAAAAAGTTGAATTTTGTACCAAATAGTTCAATTTTTAATTTTAAAAAAATTAACCTTAAAAGACAAAAAAATAATTCAATTTAAAATAAAATAAAAAGTTTAATTTAACCAATAAAGACATATTGTCAACAAAAACTTGAATCCTCAACAAAAAGCAGATTAATTTTCAACTAAAAAATGACATTGTTAACCAAAAAAAAGTGGATTTTCTACCAAAAAAGACAAATTTTCAACAAAATACATAAATTTTCAACAAGAGTTACATTTCCAACCAAAAGAATTAATTTTCCACAAAAAAAAAATGAATTTTTAACATAAAACAGGCCAAAAACAAAATTCGAACCGAAAACAGGAATTTTCTACAAAACAGTTGAATTTTAATCAAAAAAGTTTATTTTTAACAGAATACATCAATTTTCAACCAAAAAGTTGAATTTTCTACTAAAAAGTTAAATTTGTAGTTTAAAAAAATTAATTTTCAACTTTAAAGATGAATTTACAAAAAAATTGTTATAGTTGAATTTTCTGTTAAAAAAATTAGTTTTCAGCCCAAAAAGACGAATTTACAACAAAATAGGTACATCTTCAACCAAAGAAATGAATTTTCAACCAAGGAAATTAATTTTTAACAAAGTGAGAAGTTAAAATTGTTTCAAAAACTTACGGATAAATAAATGAATTTTCGTGAGGAAAATATGAACTTTCTTCAAAACAGTTGAATTTTTAACCCGAAAATGTGAATTTTTAACAAAAAGTTCATTTTTAACCGAAACATTTCAATTTTTAATCAAACAGTTTCACTTTCAAGAAAAAAAGATTAAATTTCTTCACAAAAAGGGAGAAAAAATATGCCGGAAGAGAAAAGTAAAATCCGGGAAAGCAACGTATAATTATAATATAATATAGTATTTTTCTTATTTAAATATAGCACTTTTTGCAGAACTTTTTAAAATGAGTAAATTTTTTTCTTAACATTTTGTTAAATCTCTCCTTGGTTGTAAAAAAAATGCAAACATTCAATTTTTTCGAGAAAAAAAATGCAAAAAACTTCTTCAAAATTTTAAAGTGGGCAATTAGCCTCACCAAATCAAGAAAGAAAACTTTAAATCTCAATTAGGTCAAAACTCAGAAAGGTTTAAAGAAAAAAACTTGTATTTTTTTTAACCCTAAACTGAAAATGATTTTTCTCTCAAACCAGTAAAATACGTGTTCTCTTATTTCCTGTGAAAAACGTCATATTTATGAGACGAATGATTCTGTGATTAAAAGTTGCACTGCCTATATGATTTGAAATTGATTCGGTCCATTGATGAACCTAAAAAAGTTTCAACGGAAATGATATTCTATGGTCAACGTTATTTGTTTCTCATGGATATTTTTTTAATACAGTATTATTATTTGTACGAGATAGTTTAATCAAGGTGAATTATTCGAATTAACTTTGTCTTTTGAATTAATTGCTTACTTTAAACCTAAATTAGCCCTAAAATATTGATCGTTTACCAAATTAAGAGTTAAAAATAATAAAATAAGTAAAAAATGAAAAAATTGAGCGGATACTATTTTTTTATCATTTACATCAAAACACTCACAATCGCGTTCAGTCAAACGTAGCGTAACCCAATTTTCGGGAGATACTTCCTTTCTGACCACTCAAACGACATTCAACAAGCGAATGATTATACACTTGGTTACGCAGAACCGGAAGGATTTCCCCATCTAATTGTAAGATAACCCTAATTTTTTCATAAACGCCTACCAATAAGATATTAGTATTTAGCTGTGAAGTCACCTAATATGGATACAACATTTCACGAAAAAGTTAAGCCATTCTAACTGGATTGTCATAAATTTTCCTTAAATTTAGGTAACACTAACTGAAATTCAGACTTCATGTAGCGTCCATTTTTATTTCTTCCTCATGACCATATTGACCATATTGAATTTAATATGAAGCGTAATTATTATTTCAACAAAAGAAATGAATTTTTAACCAAACAGATAATTTTTTAACCAAGAACATTAATTTTCGAAAAAAAACTATTAATTTTCAGCCAAAAATTGAATATTTAAATTTTCAGTTAAAACAATTAGTTTAAAAAAAAGGTCAACAAAATATTTAAGTTTTCAAACAAGAGATGAAATTTCAACTAAAATGATGAATCTTCAATCAAAAAATTTATTTTCAACAAAGTGTTTCAACTTTCAACCAAGTAGTTGAATTTTTAACAAAAAACATGAATTCGAAATGAAAAATGGAATAGGTCATATTTCAACCAAAAAGACGAATATTGACCAAAGTAGTTGAGTTCTCAACTAAAGCCGATTATTAATTGTCAACCAAACAGTTGCATTTTTAAACAAAAAAGATTAAATTTTTACCATAAGAGATGAATATGCAACCAAATAGTTGACTTTTCAACAAAGAAGAGAAATTTTCAACTAAGAAGACGAGTTTTCAACAAAATACATAAATTTTCAACTAAATACAGTTTAGCTTTATACTAAATAAAGATCAATTTTTAATCAAAAATGAAATAGTTAAATTTGCATTAAATTTCTTTTGATAAAGAATTTTTAACAAAATAGTTAAATTTTTATCCCAAGAGATGAATTCCCAAATAAAAATATGAATCTTGAAAAAAATTAATTTTTAACAAAATAGTTGAATCCTCAACCAAAACAGATTATAAATTTTTAACCAACTAGTAAACCAGAAAAGATAGCTTCTTTACCAAAAGAGATGCATTTTTAACGAATGAGTTGAGTTTTAAAGCTAAAAAGTAGAATGTTTTAGAAAAAAATTGACTTTTAATCCCAAAAAGATCAATTTTCAACAAAAAAGTTAATTTTCAACCAAGAAAGATGAATTATTATCAACCAAGTTGCATTTAATCCAAGCAAAAGGGACGAATTTTCAACAAAAAAGTTGAATTTTTTACGACATGGTCGAAATTTCAATTAAGAAAATTAAACTGAAACCGAAAGCAGTTGCAGTTTCAACCAAGAAGTTGAATTTTTCATCCCAAAAGACGAATATTCAACAATACAACAGTTGATTTTTTGACCAAAAAATACGACTTTACAACAAAATAGTCGAATTTTCCATAAAATAATTAAATTTTCAACCAACAAATTAAATTTTTAACCAAAAAAGATGAATTCTAAACAGAAAATATAATAGTAGATTTTCTGAACAGAAATAATTAACTTTCAATGAAAAACAGTTGAATTTTTTTATTCATTGAGTTCTATTAATTCAGTTATCATAAAAGAAAAAAAAGAACAAGAAAAAGTGGAAGTTTTTTAAAAATAAGGGATACCATTGATTGAACTTTTCCTCAAAAAAAAATTACTACAGTGACTTTTTCTTTAAAAAGTGTCTGAAAGAGACTTAAGCGACTATGTGGCAGCGCTGAACATTTGTTAAATGTTTAAGTTTAAATAAGAAAATAATTGAAAGATTCTCATTATTTGACACGCTTTTATTGTGACAACATTCAAGTCAAAAGTATCGCTAAAATCCCTGTTGGAATTTCATGTTTCAAATTTTTAATTTATTTCCTCTGTAAGTTGAAAATTCAAAATTGTAAAATTTGAAATATTTAAAAGTATAAATTATATATTATAAAAATTTCTATACTTTTACCCTTTTACTAAAAAATTCCGAAAGGTAATAAATTTAGTATTGTTGAACACCTGTTGATATTCAACTCTCGCTTACCGATAAAGCACGTATTCGACGTTGCCAGCAAAGCGATCGTCGTTTCTACTGTCGGTAATTTTGATCGTTTCCCAGGTTATAGCGAGCTCATACGGATCGATTTTGTACTAAAAATGTTAAAAATATTATGATAAAAATGTAAGATAATGTAAAGTGGTTTAATATAAAATAATGAAATGCCAACATTGAAATTCTAAATATATTAACATAACAAAAATTCATAATTTAAATAATAACGCTATTAATAATACCTAACATTTTAAATGATTAAAAATATCACTTTACACTCTCTAAAGAAACTTTTTTCAGATTATGTTGTACATCAAAAATCAGATTCTATTATTCATACTCATTATTCACCAGATTCATTATTTTATAATTATAATTAGTATATCCCAAAGTATATCCTGAAGAACCAAATTTCTAAAGTGAAATAAAAATTCCATAATTCAGTTAACTGTATAAGGAGATTTCCTCAGAGTAATAAGGACATCCTTTAAACAGAAAATAATTCTGCTGAAGTTAAAAAATGTTATTTAAATAAAAATAAAGCAATCTTTTGAGTTAAACTGGATCTTTATGATTGCAAACAGCATTTCCTCGTAACCTAATAATTTAAAACAGATTATTCCATCTCTAAAAGATAATAATTTTCATAGAATCTCTATATTTAAAAAAAAATATGGTTCTAAATCCATATCTACAATCACTTGAATCCTAAAATGTGTATGAACATTAAATTGTCATATCAGTGATAACGAAGAGGTAATCTTCGTATCCGAGATCCATGTTTGGTCACGCTTTCTAAAAGCCAAATGAATCCGGGAAATGAGACTCAGTCTCTCATGATTTTGTCTTCACGCGTGTATTGGCGTCCTCGATTAGAAGATTTTAAAGATCCTCGAGACACTTTTTTAATTATTAAAATAATTAAGATGATTCTTTATAATTATTTTCAACAGGAAAAACTACGTCAGAGGATTGAATAACAGTTCTGTTAGTTAACCAGCAACATCCTGAGAAATTGCTCAGAGAGTGGAGACCAGACGAAAATAATTGATCCTTTTCACAATAAATCCTAAGGGGTCAAATTTTAATCCAAAAGTGAATTAAACGTTCTACAATGGAAAATGAGTTACCAACTATAGTCACAATATCTGTCAATTGTTTTTCCATTGCGGCATTGATTTGATCCACTTTTGGATCCAAATTTGACACCTTGGAATTCATATGGTGTCTGCCTGATGAATTATTTTTAGTTCACCGTCATTTTCCGGTTTTCTCAAGATCTATCAAAACAGAAATTGGAAGATTTGAATGATTTCAAACGATTTTTAAATATTTAAAGAGATTTCTAAAGAATTTAAAACTTTTCAACATTCTGAACATTTTTTTAAGTTCCCTTCTTCTAAATCAGAATAAAAATTATTTTCCGAAATTCCCGTTTCATGTCAAAAACTCCTTGTTCCAAGTGAAATATTAATTCTTTACGAAAACGCTCTGCCTGCAGCCTAAATTATAATTATTTACGGAAATCTACTATTCCAAACAGAAGATTATAATTCTTTACGGAAATTCCCTATCTCAAAGCCTAAGTTATAGCGAACTGTTGACTGTTACGGTAAATTCCGTAATACTAGTCAGTGCTAAATTATCATTCTTTTTGGAAATTCCCGGTTCCGTATCGCTATTACATTTATTTTCAAAAATCTCCTATTCCAAGTCAGCTTTATATTTATTTACAACATTTTCTATCATAATTCAAAAATATAGAAACTTCTTTTGTGTACAATTTAGAAGAAGAAAGTTTCAATATCTGAAAAATTTTTGTTTGCAAAAAAAAAGAGAATTTTTAAATTCCAACAAAATCTGATGTGGGACAAGGAATTTTCGAAATCTGTCGAGCACTGACTTGGAAGAGGGATTTTTTGTAAATTCCATTTTCATAAATTAGAATTGAAATTATTTTCCGAGATTGCGCCTTTCCGTGTATAAAATTATACCTGTTCCAAGACAAAATTGTAATGCCTTCCGAAATTCCCTGTTCCAAGTCACAATTAAATTTATTTCCAAAAATTCCCTGTTTCAAGTCAGTATGAGATTTATTTACAACATTTTCTATCATAATTGAAAAATATATTGACTCCCTTTTTCTAAAACTTGGAAGAGAGAAGTTTCAAATTCTGTCAAATTTTTCTTTACAAAAAAAAAATATATTTTAAATTCAAACAAACTCTGCTGACTTGGAACATAAACTGGTTTTACAAATTTCCTTTTTATAAATCATAATTTAAATTATTTTTCAAAATTTCCAGTTCTGTCTCAAAAATTTCCTGTCTTACGACAAAATTTTAATTCCTTACGAAATTCCCTCTTCTAAAGTCAAAATTATAATTCTTTGCCAACCCACATTTGAATTTATTTCCAAAAATCCAAATAAAAATTATTAAAAAATCAAATAACAATTTTCTATTATAATTCAGTGATATATTAACTACCTTCTTTCAAAATTTAGAAGAGGGCACTTTCAAATTGTGACAAATTCTGACTTGGAATATGCATTTTTTTAAATTCCCTTCATTAAATCAGAATTAAAATTATTTTCAAAAATACCTGGTCCACGTCAAGAATTCCATGTTCCAAGTCACAACTAAATTTATTTCCGAAAATTCCCTGTTAAAAGTCAGTATTAGATTTATTGAAAACATTTTCTATCATAATTGAAAAATATATTGACTCCCTTTTTCAAAAACTTGGAAGAGGAAAGTTTCAAATTCTGTCAAATTTTTATTTACAAAAAAAAAATATTTTAAATTGATACAAATTCTGCTGACTTGGAACAGAAATTGGTTTTGCAAATTTCCTTTTTATAAATCAGAATTGGAATTATTTTCCGAAATTTCCCGTTCTGTGTCAAAATTAACTGTCTGAAGACAAAATTTTAATTCCTTAGGGAATTTCCCTGTTCTAAGGTCAAAATTATAATTCTTTACCAAGCCATATTTAAATTTACTTCCAAAAATCCAAATTAAAAAAATAAAATAAAAATTTTCCATTATAATTCAGTAATATATTAACTCCCTTTTTCAAAAATTTGGAAGAGGGCAGTTTCAAATTGTGCAAAATTCTGACTTGGAATATGCATTTTTTTAAATTCCCTTCTTTAAATCAGAATTACAATTATTTTCAAAAATACCCGTTCCACTTTGAGAATTCCAAGTTCCGAGTAAAAAATTCCATGTTACAAGCCAAATTATAATTTTTTGCGGCAATTCCCAGTTCTATCTCAGAACTGTAATTCTTTTAGAAAATTGCCTGTCCCAAAATCGAAATTCTGATTTTTTCCGCAAGTTCCTGTTCCAAAGTCAAAATTTTAATTCTTTCCGAAATTCCTTGTTCAAAAGTCAAAATTATAGTTCGTTACGGGAATTCCCTGATCCAATTCTCAAAATTATATTTCTTTACTGAAATTCCCTGTTCCAAACTCAAAATTATTATTGTTTTAGAAAATTCCGAGGAAAATTCCCTATACCAAGTCACAATAAAAATCATTCATAAAGTCCGTAAAAAATTTTATTTCTAATATCGGCTAATGCCACCTAAAAGTACAACTCTCAAACTTTAAAAAGCTTTTTTAAAATTGAAGATATCATTTTCCTTCGCAGAGATATCTTTCAATGAATTTTAGCCAATAAGGAGGTTTTCCCCTTCCATACGCAACGCTTGCGCAGTTAGTATTGCTATACCCGACAGTCTCCCTTCTGCAAAGTACGCTATTTCTTCATTTCACCTGTAATCTGAAATTGTCAAGCACATCAAACATCTTCTATCTGCTTCACATGCTTGTTTTCAAGGAGGGGGACAAAAAGTATGGTGTGTATCAAGGGCGTAAAAATAACCTTCTTTACGCCCTTGATACACAATATACTATTTTGGGTCAATAATTCACCTTTTTTGTAGATAATTCGTCTTTCGGCTTTAAAATTAAATAATTTTGCTGAAAATTCATGTATTTTGTTCAAAATTCGTATTTTTTGGTAGAAAATTAATCTTCTTGGTTGAAAATTTTACAATTTTGTTGAAAATCCATTTTTTTTGTTAAAAATGATTTTTTTATCTAAAAATTGAACTATTACATGTTTGATTGAAACTTTATCCTGTATATTGGATAAGTTATAAATTCGCCTTTTTTTATAGAACCTTAATCTTCTTGGTCGACGATTTATCTTTTTGGTTGAAAATTTAACAATTTTGTTGAAAATCCGTTTTTTTTTGTTCACAGTTATTTTTTTATCAGAGTTTTTATCTGAAAATTTAACTATTCCATTTTTGACGGAAACTTTATCCTGAATATTGTATAAGTTAAAAATTCAACTATTTGGTAGAAAAGTCATCTATTTTGTTGAAAAGTAGTCTTTTTGGTTAAAAAATCAACTATTTGGTAGAAAATTCATATATTTGGTTAAAAAGTCGTCTTTTTGGGGGAAAAGTCATCTTTCTTGGTTGAACATATACTTTTTTGATGAAAATTCACCTGTATTCTAAAAAATTTGTCTTTTTGTCTTTAAAATTTAAATATATAATTGAATTTGAACTATTTTTAGGAAAACTCGTTTCTTTTACTGGAAAGTTTATCTATTTAGTTGTTAATGCAACTTTTTGGTTAAAAATTGTTTTTTTTTTGTATGAAAAATTCGTCTGTTTGCGTTGAAAATTCATCTCTTTGGGTGGAAATTTTTTTTCTGTTGAAAATTAAACTATTTTGTTGAAAATGCAATATATTTCGGCTTGAAATCACTAAAACACTGACCACAACTAAATATACTACAAACCTTTTTTTCTTATTTTCATTTCTGGGGCTTTCGAATTGCAATTCATTTCAAATTTTTCATTATTCTCGAATCAGATCTTACAAAATTTTAATTGTCTAAGATTTCAATTAAAAAATAGGAAAACGGTACACTTGACATTTTGAAAAATATAAATGGATTCAAGTGAACTAAGAAATTCCAAAGAATTTCAAAGAATTTAAAAGAATCCAGGATGAATTAATAAGAATTTAGAGTGAATTCCACATGCATTTAAATTAATTGCAAAAAATAGTTGAAAATCTCGTAAAATTTTTGAAACTTTACTAAATCCCTTGCTTCACGTTAATAAATTCTTTTGTAATCTATTAAAATATTATCAAATCACGTGAAATTCTATGAAATCTGATGATATTTCTTGAAATCCTGGATATTTTTTTTTAAATACCTTGACAGGTTTTTAAATTACTTAAAATTATTAAAATACTCGGAAATCTGATAAAATCCCTTGGAAATTTTGAAATTATTTTAAAAACGTTATAGATTCTGTAAAATTGTTCTATATCTTCCAAAATTCTAGGAAATTCTTTATAACCGCATAAACATTGTTTAAATCCCTTAAAATCATTGCAATCTTTGGAAATTCCTTGAGTTTTTTGTTATCTCTCGCAAATGCATTATAATCTTTAAAAATACCTTTAAATATCTCAAACCTTTTGAGATCCCTTCAAATTATTGAAAACAATTAAAAACCCCTGGGAATCTTTTAAAATTCCCTAAAATTTTTCAAATCCTTGGAAATATTTTGAAACCCCTTGTAACATTTTAAAGCTATTAAAAATGCCTTGGAATCTTTTAATATGCCCTAGAATTTTTCAAATTCTGTAAATTATTCTGAAATCTTGTGAATTTTATTAAGGCTTTTGAAAATTTGTTGGAATTATCAAAAATACCCTTAAATATTTAAAATCCTATACAATTTTTTGAAAACACTTGACATTTTTTATAAATATTCAAAATTCTATAAAATCTTTACAATTCTTTGAAGTCCCTTCAAATTATGGAAATCAATTGAAAATTCCTTGGAATCTTTGGAAATATATTAAAGTCTTTGAAATCTTTGGATTTCATTGAAAATACACGGGGAATCCCATTTAAGTTACTCCCATGTGAGTCGTTCTTAGAATTTGAGTCCTCGGGAATTTCGCAATGCGGGGACCGTGGGGCCGACAGAGAGGCGGTGCTCAGCCATGCGTGACAAACAGCACCGTAGCGACAGAGTGGGCAGTACGCTCACCTGAGTGCGTCAGTTGCGTCAGCTGTTAGTATGCGTCCAAATTCAACAGAAATGGTTCATACGGCCCTGAATATTTGCGTTCGGAGCGAGCGAATGTTGTGTTCGATTTAAGTGACTTAAATTGGATTCCCAGTGTACTTCGAAATATTTCAAATAGGAAAAAGAAAATTTAATATTAGTATATCTAATCCTCAAAGATGTATCAAATCTGATGAATATCTTCCAATTAAAAGTCACTTCATTTGAGTTTATTATTCTTAATTTTCGATCTAGGTTATTTTCGACAAAACGAAGAAAGGAAAAATTGTTAACTTATAATCTTCTGATTCCAGTTTTGTTACTCACTAACATATTTACTAATACATATTTATTAAATATTGCAGCCTTACCTCCAAAACACTTTTCATTATTTCCCACTTTTTGTTCAGAACTTATATTTTTGAGAAAGGTAACGCAACCCGTATGCTATGCCTTCTTTACCGTAATTTCGCAAGTCAGCGCATACATGCATACGTGCCTGACGGGGGCGCATAGGCGCTTCCCTAAAACTGTCACAAAATTGGACAGAATGAATTAATGAATCTTAAATTATTATACACTCAACTTCCGATATAGGCACCCCCGGTTAACGCTATTCCGATAATTGATATCCTCGGCAGTTTCTTGATAAGGGGAGCCGCGGGATCGAGACTTAGGTGGTGCTCAGTCAAGCGTGACAAACAGCATGAGGGCCTCACTCTTAGCGCGTTATTTTCATCAGATTGCATAAGCTGATAGCACATGCGTCAAAATCCAACAGAAATGGCTCATGCGACCCTACCTGCCCTTATGAAAAAGAAGTATTGGTAAATATAGGATCCAATACTTTTTTTCCAAAAAAGTATTGGATATCCAATACTTATTTGCGAAAAAAGTATCAGATCCAATACTTACCAATACTTATTTTTCATGAGGATGTTTACGTTCGAATTCCACCGATTAAAGCTGAAGGCCACTGGAAGTTATATCTGAAACCGTGCTTATATCGGGAGTTGAGTGTATACCTAATTCTCAATATAAATATACTTTTTCTCAAAATACCTAGAATAAAATAAAAAATATTTCAACAGGTATCCCTTGCTGTTGTTATGGCTTCACTGATCCTCACCCTTATTACGAATGGGACTGCGGGAAAACTTCTGGAACAGTGGCTCAAGAAGTGCTTATGGAGTTATCTCGAACACTGAATTCTGTTTTAGAGGGTGAGACCGGCATGACACCTGAAGAAATATTACGGGACATTTCTCGAACAATTACTCAAGGCGTCGATGTCAACAAGAAAACACTGTTTGAAGATTATATTTATCGCAATTCATCCACATCGAGTGGAGGAAAAGATTCCTTTTCTACAGAAATGAATCCAATAAATTCAAGGGTCTATGGAAAAACTGAAACCTACCTTGGACTGCAGAACCCTTCCTGGTCCAGGTCTCACTGCCATCGTGGAAAAAATTCTCCTTGTCAGGATCTTCTTACTACTTCCTATGGAAAACAGACAAATTCTCGTTTTGATGAGGACCAAAACAGGAAAGAAAGTTCCTCAGGAGTTATTGTGGTTCCAGAAAATGAGGGATTTTTTTCGAGGAATATTCATTGTTATAATACAAAAAATTCAAAAATTTGTTCCTGTATACGCTCAGAGAATTCAAATAGAGTGTCTAATTTTAAGGAAAAAGATAATGGAAATGAGTCTGCTAGGATTAATAATGATAAGGAGCAGTGTAATTTGAGGAAGGAATATCCATCCGCAAATCATGAGTACGCAACGGTGAGTGAATCGAAATGTTATCAAAAGATAGTTTTTTACATAGTAATTTTTTGGAAATTTCTTTATTGTAACCATTACTCATACTCAATCAGAAATTTAAAATCACTATTTAATATCGTCAAAATTGATACAATTATAATCGAACATGGAGGGGTCAATTACTTGGATTTTTAGTGTACACTAGATTGCAAAATTGCAGGATGGCATGGGATTGAAAAAGATTTCATGGGAGGTTGCATGAGATTTTGCGGGATTTCACGCGATTGCACGAGATTGCAAGCAGAGCATGAGATTGCATGAGGTTGTATAGAAATTTCTTGAGATTTCATAGAGATTGAATGAGATTGCTTCAAAATTGTATAGGATCGCATAGGAATGCACGGGATTGCATAAGATTGCAAGCAGTACATGGGATTGCAGGAAATTTTATAGAGATCGCTCGAGATTTTTATAGAGATTGTATGATATCAAATGGAATTGCAGGAGATTTTATAGAGATTAAATGAGATTGCTTTTCAGATTTATATGGGATTACAAGGGATTACAAATGAATGCACGCGCCTGCATGAGATTGCAAGCAGTACTTGGGATAGCAGGAAATTTTATAGAGATCGCTCGAGATTTTATAGAGATTGTATGATATCAAATGGCATTGCAGGAGATTTTATAGAGATTGAATGAGATTGCTTCAAGATTGTATGGGATTACAAGGGATTACAAATGAATGCACGGGCTTGCATGAGATTGCAAGCAGTACATGAGATTGCACGAAATTTTGTAGATTGAACGAAATTTTATAGAGGTCGCTCCAGATTTTATAGAGATTGCTTCAAGATTGTAATAGATTACAAGGAATTGCATGCGATTGCAAGCTGTGCATGGGATTGCACGACATTTGATAGAGGTCGCTTGATATTTTCTAGAGATTGCATGGAAGTACAAGGGATTGCATGGGATTTCAGGAAATTTCATGAGATTCCATGAGATTGCATGAGATTGCAAGCAGTAAATGGGATTATATAGAATTTTATAGAGATCGCTCAAGATTGCATCGAGATTGCATGGGATTGCATCGAGATTGCATGGGATTGAATCGAGATTGCATGGGATTGCATCGAGATTGCATGGGATTACAAGGGATGTTAAATTATTCCATTGGATTACATCGAGAATGCATAGGATTACACAAAATTTTATAGGATTACATGGGATTATAAATTATTGCATAGGATTGCATCGAGATTACATGAGATTACAAGGGAGTTTAAATCATTGCATGGGATTACACAAGATTGCAAAGAATTACATTGGATTATAAAGAATGCGTTGGATTGAACCAAGATTTCATTGGATTACAAGTGGTTTTAAAGGATTGCATCGAGATTGCATGCGATTATAAGGGATTTTAAATTATTGCTTTGGATTTTAAAGGACTAAATGGGATTTTGAAACATTGCATGGAATTGGTACAAGATTTCAAGAGATTTTAAAGGATTCCATTTAATTTTAAAGGCATGAAATTATAAGATAATTGAAAGAATTTCGTAGAATTACATTGAAATTTAAAGGATTGCATTGGATCACAAGGGATTTTAAATGATTACACGGCTTAGGAAAGGATTGCATGGTATTGAATCAAGATATCATGGAATTACAAGGAATATGAAAGGATTACATCGCGATTGCATGGGATTACAAGGGATTTTTAAGAATTGCATGGTATTTTGAAGGATTAAAAGGGATTTCATGGGATTATATTGAATTGCATCGAAATTGCATAGGATTACAAGCTATTTTAAAGGATTCCAAAGAATTATAAACGATTGCATGGGATTATAAGGGATTTTAACGGATAGCATATGAGTTTAAAGAATTTCATGGTACTTTAAAGGATTCCATGGGACGACAAGGGATTCTAAATGATTGATTAGACTAAATAGGATTTTAAACCATTGCATGAGATTGCATCGAGATTTCATAGGATTACAAGGGATTTTCAAGGATAGCTTGAGATTTTAAAGGGGAACATGGAATTTTTAATAATTGAATTGAGATTGCTTGATATTACATGGGATTTTATAAGAATAGCATGAGACTGCAAAGGTTTGCAAAAGATTTTAAAGGATTGCATGGGATTACAAGGTATGTTGAAGATTGCATAGAATCGCATCGAGATTGCATAATGTTACAAGGGATTTTAAAGAATTGCATACATATTGCAGGGGATTACAAAGAATTTAGAAGGATTTCATGGGATTACAACGGATTTTAAGGTATTCCATTGGATCACATGAGATTACAAGGAATTTTTAAGAATAGCATGAAATTTTGTAGGAAAACGTGGAATTTTAAAGAATTACATCGAGATTGCATGAGATTGCAAGGTATTTTATATTGATTTCATAGGATTTTCTATCGATTGCATGGGATTTAAAATGATTGCATAGTATTACAATGGATTTTAAAGAATTTCACCAAGATTGCATAATGTTACAAGGGATTTTAAAGAATTGCATACAGATTGTAGGGGATTACAAAGGATTTAGAAGGATTTCATGGGATTACAACGGATTTTAAGGTATTCCATCGGATTGCATGAGATTACAAGGAATATTCAAGGATAGCATGAGATTTTAAAGGAGAACGTGGAATTTTAAAGAATTACATAGAGATTGCATGAGATTACAAGGGATTTTTTATCGATTACATAAGATTTTCTATCTATTGCATGGGATTTTAAATGATTGCATGGGATCGCATAGAAATTTCATGGGATTATAAGGGATTTAAAAGGATCGCATGGTATTACAACGGATTTTGAAGAATTGTATCAGATTACAAGTAATTTCAAAGGATGCATGGGATTATAAAGAATTAAATGGAATATTAAAGAATTGCATGGAATTGCACGAGACTACATAAGATTGCGAAAGAAATTTCAGGGTAATTACCCCTGGTTCTACATTTAATGCTTTCAGGTTAAGATTATACAATTTACTGGTAAGTGCTTTCAATTTAGTTGGAAATTATGATTTTACAAATTAAAATTTTTTATTTTGTACTTTCCAAAATTTAAAACTGTTCAATTTTGAGCACTTAAGCCACTTAAAATTGAAGTACGGAAGCAATGCAGTGTATATACTTATTTAAAAATTTTTAATTTAGAACCCTTATACAATTTGAAATTAGTTATTCTTGAAAACTGGCTCTATGAATTCGCTTAATTATTTATAGTTTTTCAATTTCAAATTTAAATTAAAAAATAAATCAAAATAGAAAATTAGTCTAGGGCTGCAATCTAAAATCGTATAATTTCAGAAGATATTTATTATTTTTCAATTTTAAATACATTGGAACCGGGAATGAAGAACGCTTTCGAACATGGCTTGCAGTGGCCTTGATCTTAAGTCCAGGGAATCGAAGCGTAAACTGTCAGGGCCGTCTGAACCATTTCCAATGGGGATACATAATATTATGCACCAGACGCGTGTGAGTACCCGCGCACTGCTCCCTTTGTCGCTACGCTGATCTTCGTCACGCATGACTGAACACCGCCTCTTTTTCTGTCCCGCGGTCCCCGCATCACCAAAATGCCGAGGATATCAATTCTAGGAATATCGTAAATCCGAGGTTCCTAATTCCAGGTTCCAGTGTATTTTCAACTAAAAATCGTTCAGTTTTACAATGTTTTTCATGAAGTTAATTCAATTAGGACTTTTTCAATTTGAATTTTCAAGATATCACATAATATTTGAAGACCATTGTTTCAGCAGCTGGATTGTGGCGAAGAGGGCTCATCAAGCGGCGGCATTAGCAGATCATCATCGAAAGACAGTTGGTGTCGCGAAGCTGGAATTTTCGAAAAAAGTCTGAATTTCACTTTGGATGGATCACGCGCTGAAAGATTGCGGCGAGCCATAGAAGAGGCAAAACGAAGACGTCAGTGGTGTAGAGCAATTACCACACTCTTCGGTCTCATATTTTTCCTATTAAGCGTAGTAGTAGTATCCTTATCAGTCACAAAGGGTCGGAAAGTTTTCGGCAGTATGTAACCTAAATGGTTTTTCTATAGTTAATGTTCAGACATGAACAATCTTACACCAATAAAATAATGTCATTGATGCTAGATTACAAAACTTAAAAAAAATCAAGGTGTGGAAAAGGAGTAAATTACTGTTAATCAAGAAAATATTTTCCAGATTTGAAAGTTATAAAAATTTGTTGAATCTTACATAAGAGATATTGGAATAACTGATTGAAAGAATTCAGTAAACGTGAGTTGTTATTTGCAAATCCAGCCATCAATCTTAGATTAATTGTTAGTTATAAAAAGTTATAAAACTTTGAGTTTTATCAAAGTTTTAAAAGTTTGTTACATTCACTTTCAACATCATTAATTTCATGTTGCTGCTTAGATGTTACAAAGCCCAGTGATTATGGTCCAATCATAAACTGAAGCTATATAATTAAAACTAGAGCAATAATAACAATAGTAATTAAATGTTTGTTTGAAAATTTATTATGCAGCATTATCATTGAGTAGTCGCATTTTAGTACGTCATTCATAATCCTGGGTCCGGATATAATAAGAGGGACGAACGTTCGAAAATGCTAAAAATTATTGTCCAAGCGTGTCGTGATATCTAAATTTTAAAGTTCAAAAATTTAGATTTTTAAAAATACGAGCTTGTACAGCTTGACAATACGGAACTTTGTTCTATTTGAATTTGTTTTTCAATGAACATTTTTATTAATAAAATTAAAAAAGTGAAACAATTTCTTCCCCAAATTCAATTATTTTTTAAAACATAAATCGTGATAACTTAGTCAAATATTATTGAAACTGTTTGAAATTTGGTATATACACGCATATACTCTAGCAATGCTCTATTAATTGAAAATTGAGACTGTTTGGCAATCATGTTTTTTTTAGTTGCACCAACAAAAAAAAAAATCAAGGGAAATTCAAAGTTGAGAAGACTTCCAGTAAGGAATTTTTGTCACACTATTCAGCTTACTCGTCGTTGGTGGCATCGTATGCTTTAAAAAAAAAACTAATTTCGTCAATTTCCAATGAATCGATCTAAAAATTTCAAAAAATCTTCCTTGAACAGTGAGAAACAAATGCCTCAAAGGAAATTTTTTCAGCTTTAAACTCCTCGATACCAATTATCGGCGGAACTATAAAAATATGATTACGGATCGGTTTCAATTTGCAAATCATGCTCTATAAGCCCGTATTTTTAAAAATCTAAATTTTCAAATTAAAAATTTGGATATTATCATACGCTTGGACATTATTTTTCAGCGTTTTCGAGCGCTGGTCAGCTTATTGCATCCGGACCATTATTCTACATCATATAGTAAAACTTTATACATATATTGAAGAATTGTATCCTGACTAAGTGAACGTCGATTTTATGATCTGGGTGATCCATTAAGATCCTGGATTGAAAATTCCGACGTCATATGATACGTAGAAAACTACGTCGGAAATTACGTTGGACACTACGTCAGAAACGAAGTAGAAAACGACGTAGGATTCGACGTCCTAACTACGTCGTAACCTATGTGGTTTCCGAAGTAGTTCCCTACGTCGTGACATAGTAAAACATTATGTATAAACAGTTTATTTATTATTAAAAAATGGTCCAAAAATAAAGTTCTTAGAAACCTGTAAGCATATAAACCAAATTCATAAACATTAGTGTGGTCCAAAAAGGCATTGGTCATTTTTTTCTTCGAATGTCCATGCATATCGCCCCCAAATTTGTTGGAATTCACCAAAAAATAAATGCGTTAAAAAAATTATATTCAGAAGTTAATAAGTTGATAATTTATAAAGTTAATAAGTTAATAAGTTAATGATAATAATTAATAAGAACTCAAGCTCAAGATTTCTCTTCATAATTAGCCATATAATAAGAATGAATAATTTTCCAAATATGACTCCCATAAGTTTGTTTTATAGGTTCCCGAAAACCCCCAGAATGAAAAAATTGGGTTATGCAAGTTTCTGGCACTAATTATAATTTTTTTTCAGTTTTTTGAAGTAATAATAAGTAAAAGTAAAGTTTTTTGAAGTAATAATTGTTTAAACAATTTATTATTATGCAATTATTATAAAATTCAACAAACATAATTGTTCAAACAAATTATTATTGTTCATAACTATCTCTTCCTATATTAATGCTAGATGCGGCTTTTTCTGAAATTCTTCACTTTTTGTCAACTTTTCACTTAGAGTGAGGTATGAATTAATTTAAATTAACAAAATAATTGTTCAAACGATTTATTATCATATTAAATAATATTACCTTTAAATAATGCTAGAAAGTTGTGGTTTTTTCTGGAATTTTTCACTTTTCTTTGACTGTTTAGTTGTTTTCTTTAAAATTTTTTGATTATATATTATATTTTTATACATTTTTTAATATATTTTTCAATGAAAACCTGGAAATTCTTAGATAAACCCTCAACTTTCTAGCCTTGCGCGAAGAGATTATATAATAATAATAATCATAATAAATGAACAATAATAAATGTTTAAAACAATTACTTTTTGTTAACTCAAATCAAATTATTTCAGTGAAATGTGGACAAAAAGTTAAACATTTAAGAGAAACCGCAAGTATCTAGCATTAATATAGGAGAAGATCGTTATAAAATATTAGGAATTTTTAAAAAAATCATGTTTTTAAATTTCATAAATTATTACCGGACTCTAAGTAAAAAGTGGAAAATAAGTTGAAAATTTCAGAAAAAGTCGTAACTTTCTAAAATTATTCAAAAATAATAATAAATTGTTTAAACAATAATCTTTAATAACTTGAATTAATTATTATCTCACTTTAATGCAAAAGTGGATCAAAAGTGGTAAATTTTAGAAAGAACTACAACCTTCCAGCATTATTCTAAGAGAGTATTATAAGTAACCCTAAATTGTTTAAACAGTTATTTTGTTGAATTTAATTGATTATTGTCTCGATCTAACTGAAAAGTTAAAAATAGATGAAAAATTCCTAAAAAAAATAATAAATAGTTTCAAAAAATTATGTAAACATATAGTTAACAATAGAAAGTAGTATTTTTTATTAGAAACAGTTTATATTTAAAAATCGCAAGAACATCATATAATTAGTGCCAAAAACTCGCAAACCCCGAATTTTCACTCATGGTTTTTTGTTGGGACCCTATAAAATAAAGTTACGGGGGTTATATTTAAAAAATAATTATTTATTTGTATTCTATAACTAATAGACAAGAGAAGTGTTGAGTTTCAATTCAATTCACCTAATATTGATGATTTTAAATAAAATTTTCAGAAACATTTTTTTCCTTATGGGAAATACGTGTGAAACTTCATGGGTCTTTCTGAACCTCTAAATATAATTTTAAAAAAACGCATTCATTTTGTTGTAAATTCGAAAAAATTTGGGGGCGATATACATGAAAATTCGAAAAAAATATTGAGCCACCCTAAACAAAGTTTTCTCAAAATAGAAAATAGAAAACTACGACTGAAAACATGTGGTAATCCATGTTGCAAATTAATACGTCGTTTAATATCCCAATTTCCGACATCGGATCCTACGTCGTTCAAACGTAGTTTACGTCGGAATTTTCAATACGGTAGGACACGAAATGATTATCCAGGAATAAACTTGTAAATTGCGGAAAGATATTGAAGGTGAAACCTGCTGGCTATTCACTGTGAAACTTCTTTCATATTTGCATAAAAAGATTGTAAAATTTATCCACTTTTAGTTATTTGTAGTACGTTATAGAGTCAGGAGAATGACTCATATCGAAAATATGGCGCGATTGATTCTTATGTATAGGAGTGACCTTATCGAACCACCTTGTACTTCTCAGTACCTTTATATCGATAAGTAAGACGTGCAGGGGATTATAATACCTGCTAGCAATATATATAATGGCTGTGACCATGTCGTCGTTACTGTTTTATTAACCGAAATGTATATTCATCAATAAAATATTGCAAAAAGTAAAATACGAACGAAACTTTATTATATATATTAATATATACAGATACACTCATGCATAAATTCTATGCACCCTTACCACAAATATTTTCCGTGCGAATGTAGAAAAATATAGACAGTATAAAAATTGGTAAAATTTTACGAAAACAAAATATTTTACATTTACCCTTCTGAAAAAAGTATTGGAAATGATCAAATTCGATGGATTGTCTATCCAGACAAAACATGATATTGAATTAATGTGTTGAAATTTATGAAAAATTCAACTAACATTCATCAAGATGTAGAACTTAAATAAAATTATATAAGCATATTTGATACAAATCCTATCAAATTGAATCAAACAGATTACACGAATCAATTTCGATTAGTCCGGCAATTATTTATATTGAAGGAATTTACACATTTTCTTAGGGACATTTTTTTCAAAGGCTCATAGTTTTTGTTTTGAACATGAAAAATGTTATTATACGCATACATACACAAAAATCATGCCAAGAAAAATTGATCATCTCAAAAATTTCTACAAATCTTTTTCAGACCATTTTTTAATAACACGCATCTCGATTGCCTCCCACCATGAAAACATTCCTTGGGGAGCCAAATACATAGAAAAAATGTCTCCGTTTGTGACAGGAAATGCATAATTGCTTATCTTTTCCGCCGGACTCTATCAGCATATTTGATAGACCTTTTTATCAAACCATCTACAAATTTTATACTTTTCTATGAAGAGATTCTCATTAAACCTCTATTAAATACACAAAGAACTTATATCCAATCTTCCACAATTTCGAATATTTTTATCAAATTCTGTTCATTGAGAAACCTTAGACTTTTCTGTCAACAGATTCTGATAAAAATTCTATCAAATCTTATTATGGCAGAAAACTTGTATCAAATCCTGTGTTCCAAAATCTTGGAAGATTTTATCCAACTCGACAGATAGAGTTCGATAAAAACTTTCAAGATTCTGGAACATAGGATTTGATACAAGTCTTGTGCGATTAGGATTTAATAGAGTTCTACTGAGATAATATTGATAGAAAAAAAATAAGATTTTTTGACAAATAGAGTTAGATAAATACTTCCAAGGTTCTGGAACATCGGATTTGATACAAACCTTGTGCGATGAAGATTTTATAGACATTGAATAAGAAAATGTTGATAGAAAAGTATAAGATTTCTCGACAGATAGAATTTAGATAAAAACTTTCAAGATTCTGGAACATAGCATTTGATACAGGTCTTGTGCGATTCAGATTTAAAAGAGTTCCGCTGAGATAATGTTGATAGAAAAGTATAAGATTTTTTGATAAACTTTCACAGATTTAATTTGGATAGTTTTTGAGTGGATAGGAATGTGGGATATCATATTTCATAGAATTTAATTGGATTTCTATCAAAAAAGCTTATTAATATAGATAGGAATTTGGGATAGCATATTTGATAGGACTGGATTGAATTTGTATCAAAAAAGTGAAGGAATGTATAGGAATTACTGGGACACTGGCCTATTTTGCTTTGATAGAAATCAATAGCAATTCTATCAAAACGTTTGATAGAAATTGATTGCGTTTTCAGTGGGACACCGTAGGACACTTCTGATAAACATGATTAATTGATTAATCATTCTTACAGACTTTCTATCAAAAACGCTTGATAGGAATATAAATAACATTTTTAAAATTGCGGATACAGAAAACGGACTGAAAGGAATTTTTTTTTATCAAATCCTATAAAACTTTTTCAGCAGGGTATGAGGTATTTGTGTTTTGACTTGACAATTGATGATGAATTTTGACTTATGGTACTTTTAATGTGTTTTCGTAAACTTTTGGTTTCGGGGAAGTGGGTCTTTGGACCTTTTCGTGAAGATATGGACTTCGATTTGGCAAAATGTGTCTAACACTCAAAAGACTTGGATCCATTTGTTGTATTTTTATTGGTTCAGAGTACTGATTTTTAGATAAAGCATCGTTCCTCTTCTTTTCACTTGGAGAAATTGTCTCCAACATTGATGGTAACTTTCCTCCGAAGAATCGACCTTTACAAACTACTAAAACAACTATTGTGATTGTTAGAAACAAAATCAGTACTGTTAAGGCGCCTACGAGCCACCCCAATTTTTTATCTGAAAATTGGAGGATATATCGTTTTTAGTAAAAAAAATGTTAATAAATAATGCAACACGAGCTCATCGGTAATTAAAATTTTAAGAATTTCTCAGTTAAATTTGGTTGCTCTTACCATCTAATTCTTCCAATAATAAGAGACTATCATTTCCAAGTTCCAGCGTAAGGTCATCATTTTTCAACAAGAATTTACATTTCCATTGTCCAAAATCGGAAGGTCCAGGCACAAAATGAAGAGTACAGACACCATTATCATGTTCCATTATCATGTAGTATCTAAATTAAGAAATATAATTACATTATTCGATCATATATGAATTTAAGTTCAAGTTAAGGCAAGATTTGTATGAAGAATTAGTGTTAGTTTGAGAAGTAATTCGATGACTCCCATCCGAGTTTAACCGAGCCAAGCACTGCTTAACTTCAGTGATCGAACGAGAACATTAAGACTTTAAGATTATAAAGTTATGAACTGAAATCTTTCTAAATTAGGTAAAACAGTTTTTATATTAAACAAATCGATATCGTAGCAAATTTAAGTTATATCTCTTTGAAAATTTGTAAGTTATAAACAATTTAAATTTGAATGACTGTAATTTACAACAAAACATTTTCCGATTGCAATCAGAATTTACTACTTCCAGATCATTCTAAAGTTTTGAACTCACTTATTTTGAATTGAAGAACTATCATTTTTCTTCTTTGTAAGAACATCCAATCCATGAATCCACTGACACTGAGTTTTTGGTGGAACTGGGCCAATTTTGCATGCCAAAGTTACAGCCTGATGATGAGCAGCCCAAAGTGTCACTGTCACAGGTTCTATAATATTGACAGCAAAATTGAATTGGTTAAATATTCTCTATAAAAAAGTATCCCTGACACCTTGAAGCTTTGCGATTTCTCCTTCTTATACACCTTCCCAGACACCACAGCGTGAATTCTGCTCGATGCACTATATAAGCATGATGTGTAATAAATGTGATAAAAAATGAAAATGTAGTATAGAGCATACTAGGGTGGTGCAAATTTATTGTTTTTGAAATTTTATTTTTATTTTTGGTGGTCGACACCCCCACCCCCCGCAAAATTTGGTCGTTTTTCGAAAAAGCTTTTAAAATTAGCATGTTATTTTAAATGGGAAAAGTTTTCGAAAAAATGAAAGAAAGAAGTACTTGTTATTAACTTTTTGTTAATTAAAATTCAGTTAGTTTTTGGAGAATAATCAAGGAGTAATTTACAAACAATAACTTTTAATTTGACACCACAACCTCCTTGTGTTGTGTCTGAAAAATGCCCCGACGAATTACATTAATTATTTTTAATCGACAAGTGACAAGTTTTTAAGTATTTTTCAACAGATATTCTATTTTTTAAACAATTATATGTTAAAATATATTTTTTTCCTAGTAAATCGTGAAAAATTACTTTTTCTTGGGATAAATGATATAGCTGATGAATTTCCAAAATACTATTTTTTGTTTAACATGATTTGGAATTGTTTATAGAAATTTCAATTTGTAATGTTTGTTTAATCTCTAAATTTGCATCAGTGAGAATAGGATTACTGAATCAAATCAGTAAGAATTTTTAATGATTCACAACGCAATCTCACTGATTAAAATAGCTAGAAATCGTGAAAAGTTATTATTTTCTGAGCATTATGACGCAGTTAATGAATTTAAAGAATTATATTTTTTGTGAAATACAGTTTGCGATCATTTAAACAATAAATATTACTTTCTCCTTTTCATAGGAAAGATGGAAAATGTTCTAGTTTTTTTCGAATCTCTTACACTATGTCGCTTATTGGTCAGTATTTTTTTATCTCGACAGAATCGGTCTGAAAAATTAACTATCAATGACGTAACTGAAAAAAAATGGTTTAAAAAGCGAAAAAAGTTTAATTAATTGTAAACTTTCTTTTACAAAAAAATATATCACTGAATTAAAAAAAAATGTCGTTTTTATGCTGAATTTTGCATAAAACTGCTATTTTGCATTTTGGTAGGCTTAGTAACTTAGTAGCTTTTCAAGGTTTACAGGGAAAAAATTATTTGATCAAATAAGAATTGTTTAAATAATTGAACATTTTTTTTCACAAAAAATATCACTCTTAACATTCATTAACTGCGTCATTAATTTTGGAATGTAGTAACTTCGCAAGATTTACAAGGGAAAACAAATTGTTTAAATAAAAGGAAAATTGTTTAAATATTTGACACTTAACTTAAAAAAATAGATTGCTCTCAACACTCGATACTTGTGTCATTAATTCCAGAAAATAATAACTTTTCACGATTTACAGGGGAAAAAATTGTTCAAAAAAATGAAAATTCTTTCAATAATTGCCAAATATGTTAAACAAGAAATTTTTCTCTTGACATTCATTTAACCCAAAAAATAATAACTTTTTACGATAAATAGGGAAACAAATGGTTCAAGCTAATAATAATTGTTTAAATAATTAAAAATTAGTCAAAAAATACTTGGAAACAAATCACATGGAAATTATTCTTTGCGCATTCTTTAAGAAGTGACTAAACTTTAATTTAAAAAAAGTTCAAAACTAGGACTTCGTCTTTAATTGGCAATTATTTAAACAATTTTTATTCTTTTAAACAATGTTTTCCCTTTATATCCTGAAAATTTATTATTTTCTGGAAATAATGACGCAGTTAATGAATGTTAAGAGCGCTATATTTGTTGTGAAAGCCAGTTTGCAATTATTTAAACAATTAATATCACTTGCTCCTGTTTATAGGAAAGATGGAGAAAATTCTAGTTTTTTAAATTTTTTTTACACTATGTCTCTTATTAATTATTATATTCTTATCTTAACGAAATCCTTCTGAAAAAACAAATATCAATAACGTAACTGAAGAAAATTGTTTTAAAAAATCAAAATTCTTTAAATAATTGCCAATTAATTATGTTAATTAAGAAATATTTCTCTTGGCATTCATAAACTGTATCATTCATCCCGAAAAAGACTAACTTTTTACGATTGACAGGGAAAAATTATTGTTTCAACAATTGAAAATTAGTTAAAAAATACGTGAAAACTTGTCACTTATCGAACACAAATAATTAATCTTGAAAAAATATTAAAAAATACCAATTATAGCATGAATTTTGTATAAAAGTGCTATTTTGCATTTGTTTGGTCATTTTTCGGGCACAATTAAAAGTTATTGCTTGAAAATTATCCCTAGAATATTCCTCAAGAAGTGACTAAACTTTAATTTAAAAAAAGGTTAATAAAAAGTATTTCTTTTTTCGATTTTTTTTTTAAACTGAGCTTTTCCCATTTAAAATTCCATGTTAATGTCAAAAGTCCGGGTTAATTTTAATGTTAATTTGAAAAAATAGGGAATTTCTTTTTTCGAAAAATGGAAAAATTGGGGAGGGGGGGATCGCGCACCAAAAATCAAAATTAGATTTTTTGGGCCATCCTAAGAGGATACATTTGAATTAGGAAAGCTTAAAAATAAGGAGAGGGGACAGTTAAAATACTCAGTCTTACATAGTAGAAAATTTGTTTATTTCCTAAATTTTTCTACAAATTGTGGAACCACAATTTCAAACGCACAGTTGCTTCATGTTTATCTCATCGGGTTTTTTCCCTATAATAATCGTCAGTTAACTTTATACAACAAAATTCGGTGCACAAACAAAAAATATTCTCTTTGTGAATTAATAAATATATTTTTAGATGTTTAAAAAAACTCACAATCAGTCAATGTGTTATGGCAATATTGAATTTAAGGATGTTCCTTATTATAAAGAAACATTACTTCATATTTGATTAACATTATTATTTTGTATAAACATTTTCTCTCTAGTCCTTAGCTCCTGACTTTTGGGATGGAGAATATTTTCAGTGATGACCTAAATATTGATTGAATTAAAGTGATTAAAACTGACGAATAAAACAAGTCGACGATCGATTCTTACGCATAGAGTTTCATTCATCAAGGCACTAGTTGATAAACTTATTTCGTTCCTTAAACAAAATCTTTGGAAATTTACCACACTGTATAGGGGCGATCGATCCAACAAATTGCATACTGTGTATTTTAGCATCAGGCTCTTGCGTGAGTGGCAAAGCAACCGGATGCTCTGCATAAACATAATGCATAGCTACACTCTATCTATACTCCGTACTTTCATTTGTCACGTCCTGGTGAAAAAATTCGCAAAGCAAAGCGTGCGATTGTGATACAAATTATGACGTTTCCTTTTACTGATAACGAAAAATCTTTAGTCGAAAACGTACTCATTCTCAAAATATGTATGATCACAATACAAAAATATGCTTTAAATAGAAGTATCCTTGAAACTCATTGAAAGCATCAACTTTCTTGAATAATACTGGCAAAATATTCTATATTTTACTGGTACCATTACTGTTAAACCGGTTCGTTGCAGTGTCAAAATAGTATATTTCGATACGAGAGGTCAAGTGGGAGGTTTGCTCACTGCGAGTGTGAAGGCTCACTGCGAGTGTGAAGGCACAGAACGAACTCGAAGGGTGATGGCTGTACCTTTGCACTCGCAGGGAGTACCTGCCCGTGAGGCCTCGTGTATCAAATAATATTTTTCTTTACAAATTGCAATGCAAAATCTGAGATTGCCTACCATTTACAGGCGTCGAATATAAACTGACATAACTGAATATAACCTGAACTGACGCATCACGATTGACGCAATGACTAACAACTGCTACAATGACAAATGACTAACTCACCCTCACCCAGCACGATGTTTACGTAGTGAGAAAAATGTTTTGGTAACCATGAAGAGCATTTTGCTCACCGGTAAAAAAATTTTGCTCACCGATGTTGGACATTTTGCTCATCACTTCGCGCACGATACGGATTCGACCATTTTCAATACCTGTAAACGGTGGCGAAACGAGGGTCTTGCATGAATGTGTAAAGAAAAAAAAATTCTAACACTTCTGAGTTTTTTCTTATTAAACTAAAACGACTGCCTTAAACTTAAATTAAGATCTTAAATAAAAATAACTACCGCTTTCACACACGGAATATCACGAGAAAAAATAAATAAAATGGAATGAAAATGAAGTGAGCTTTGAAAATCAGGAAATATACTCGTACATTATCGAGATAGTCTAACTTATTAATGTACCTATAATGGGCCATTCAAAAACTACGTACGTCACAAATACGACGCCCCCCCCCTCCGCCACTCCTTTTACGTCAAAATTTTTGCTTCGATTTCATTTGATAAACGCTTAAAATAAAAAACGAAACGTACAAATATAATATTTTAACAAACTTCACAACACAAAATGCTCTCAAAACAGGGAAAATAGAGTGATTTTTCAAGAAAATATTCAATAATAGTGAAATAAATTCTTTTGAATAAAATTAATGTGCAGATACCACATTCAATTGAATATGAAATGCTCAAGATTTGAAATTGAAATATATTTCATTTTCCATAAACTAGTTGTATTTACAACCAAATAGTTGAACTTTCAAGCAAAAGAGAGGAATTTTCAAAAAAATAATTTAATATCCAATCTACCAAAAAATATTAATTTTTATTCAATAGGGACGAATTTTCCAGCCCAAAATACGATTTTTCACTAAATCAGTTGAATTTTCGAAAGCAAGATAACAACAAAAAAATCGTAGAATTTTCAACCACATAGTTGAATTTTGAAAAAAAATTCATTATCAACGAAACAGTTGTATTTTCTCACCCAATTAATCGAATTCTCATGCAGAAAAGATGAAACTTGAACCAAAAATAGTTGAATTTTTAACAAAATAATTAAATTTTCAACAAAATAGTTGAATTTTCAACTAAAATGATTAAATTTTCACAACATAGTTGAATTTGCAACTAAAATGACAAATCATAGAAAAAAGAATCTTTAACAAAGAAGGTCAACTTTCAAACAAGTAGTTGAATTTTTAGTAAACAGATATTTGAAAAAATAAAAATATTTTTATTTTAAATCAAAAACCAAAAAGATTAATTCTCAACAAAAAATGTAATAGTTGATGCTTCAACCAAAAAATGTTTTATTTTAAATCAAAAACACTAGAATTCAACAAAAAGACGAATTTTTAACAAAATAGTTGAATGCTCAATCAGACAAGAATAATTTTTAACCAAGCAGTTCCAGTTTCAATCAAAAAGCTGAATTCTCAAACAAGAATGATTTTTGATTCAAGATAACAATTGAATTTTCTACCCAAAAATATGAATTTTCAACTAAAAAGTTAATTTTCAAACAAATATGTAGTTTAATTTTCGAACAAGTAATAGGAACATTGAATCCAAATACATGAATTTTTAACGAAACAGTTGAATTTTTAAGCCAAATAACAAATTTTCTGCAAAACAGTTGAATTTGAAACCCAAAAATATGAATTTTCAACAAAAAGTTAATTTTCACCCCAATAGTTGAATTTGTAACCAAGGAGATAGATCTTCATCTGAAAAAAATGAACTTTTAACCAAGTATTTAAACTTTCAACCAAGTATTTGATTTTTCAATTCTGAAAGATTAATTTTACACCAAAAAAGATAAATTTTGTACTCAATACATACATTTTCAACCAAATAGTCGAATTTTCAACTAAAAACTGTCCATTTCTAACCAAAAATGGAATAGTTAAGTTTTCAGTTGAAAAAAAAATTATTTTAAAATAAAAAAAACGTATTTTCAACAAAGCAGTTCAATCTTGAACTAAAAAAATTAATTTGTCACAAAGTATTTCGACTTTCAACTAAGTAGTTTCATTTTCAACGAAAAAAGCTTAATTTTTAATAAAAATTTTAATCGTTAAATATTTAACTGGAAATTATCAATTTTCAGCCAAAAATATATTAGTTCAATTTTCAGGCCAGAAAATTAATTTTCAAATAAAATGAAAATTTTTCAACGAAACAATTAAATCTTGAACCAAATGGTAGTTGGATTTTCTTATTGGGTTTTTCTAATTCAGTTCGCATTTAAGCGAAAAAGTGAGAAAAAGGGAAAGTTTCTTGAAAACAGGTAGGAAAAAGAGGAATTCTTTAAAAAAGGGAAAAAGAGGGGAATAGGGGAAAGAGTCAACGAGTGTGAAGTCTGTATTTAGGTGCTTTACTTGCAAAATAAAATCATTAATTTTCATTTTTTCAAACATTTTCAAAAATTGTTATTCACGTGACGTAGTTTTTGCATGGCCCCATAACACAACCTCTAATATTATCTACATAAAAAATTGAGCAACTTTAAGCTACAAAACAAAACGTATGTCAATTCACTCTTATTGCACAGGACGATATATCTAAATAATCCGGTGATATTTTTCAAGAACACTAGAGATAAAAAAATGCATCACTTTAATACAAGAAGTTACACTGGAACTTGGAATTAAGTACGGTTTTGGGCATGGCTTGCAGTGGCCTTCAACATAAATCCAGACCGTCCAAACGTAAACAGGCAGGGCCGTGGGAACCATTTCTGTTGAATTCTGACGCATGACGAACTTGATGCAACTAACGTGCTGAGAGTGCGGCCCTCATGCTGTTTGTCACGCTTGACTAAGCACCCCCTCACTCTCCGTCTCGCGGCTCCCCTCATGACGAAATTACCGAGGACAGCAATTCGAGGAACGTCGTAAGTCCGGACTGATTAAATCCAAGTTCCAGTGTACTGACAAAGGCGGTAAAACAAGATCAAATATTATCAGGATGGAACGCGATCTGTAATCTTAAAAAATAATGTAAAAAAAGGTTTCGGCCATCAAAAATTGGAATTTAATCTTGCATGCGAGGAAAAGGAAATGCGACAAGTCATGAAAATGATAACGACTACCTATAGAATATAAATTAGAGGTAGCTGAGGTAGCATTCGTTTGTAGGTGTGCCATATTAAAAAAAAATCCAGATTCAAGATTTCGAGAATACGAAAGAAGGGCCTATTCTAAGGAAAATTCAAAACTACATGAATCACTGATCCCCCCTTTTATCGCCCCTTATGTTAATCACTTGCTATTTTTACAACATTGTTTCAAATTGAATTTATTTCAGTCAACTTTAATTATAGTTTTTACAAAGTACTTTTGAAAATTGAGCTATCCCATATTAAAGCATTAAAAATTTAACAATTTACAAAAATTAAAATATAAAATAGAACAATTCACAGCAGCGATTTACATTAAAAATTTTTTTAATAATAACTAACAAAATTGTAATACTCCTAGTTCAAGATTTCAAAATAAAGCAATTTCCTATATAAAACATTTACAATTGAGCCATTTTAAAAATAAAATGGTAAAATTGAGCAATTTTAAACTTAAAATCCTATTTATATTGTAGTTTTCAAAGTTGAAAATTAAACAACGTAAATTTTGAGCCCTTGAAAATTGAAGCAATAATATAGTAAAATCGTTATAACCAGAAAATGATCATCATTTTTATTTTATTTTTTTTGTATGAAAAATTGAATTAGTAGCATTTACTATTTAGTAATATTAACTTGAAATTCAATAGAATGGAATTAAACAACTTCAATTTTTTGGATCGAAGAATTAATAACTGAAATATTTTGAAGAGAAAAATTAAAATTTGAGGAAAATTTATACATCTAGGTTTTTGAATATTTTGATAAATTAGACAATGTCAACATTTTTAAATGGTAAAAGTTGAATAAATCGAAGTACAATTATAATTCAAAATTTTAAAATGAATTTTGCTAAATTTTACTATTCAGGTTTAAAAGAGTTAAGTTCTGTAAATAACGCGTTCAAGTTTTATTGATTTAAAAGCTGAAATTCTTTAGAATTAATTTTTTTTAATAAAACTGGTAAAAATAGATCTAAGTAATTGTTTTAAGTTGAAAAAGGATCAAATTAAATACTTCATAATTCCAAAATTTACAATTGGTTCAAAAGTTTACCATCGGGCAATTTCTAACTGGAAACCTTTTAAATTAAACAATTTAAAAATTTAAATAATGACATAATTTTCATTTAATTTATATGAATTTATACAAGTAACGGGTTAAATAAAAGTTTTTAACTTTGCAGTTTAAATATATTCAAATAATAAATTTAAAAATGGTACAAAATTGAAATTAAAAATTCATCCATTTCAATTTCAATTTGAAAGCTAAAATGCACAAAAATTAAATTGTAGCTTTTAAAGTTGGGAATTCCTCAATCTGAAATTTGAAAGATTGAAAACTTATAGCAACAATATCGTAATATCGTGAAGATGGATTTTCAAAATGAGATTTTCGAAATTAAGAATTGAATTGGAAACATTTAAAATTCAAAAAATTTTACTTGATTTGATACGAGTTAGACATTTCAAGTCACTTTTTTTCATTTAGAAAAAAAGATTTCTTTAATTCAAAGAAAATTTTTTCGAATCAAAGAAAGATATTCTTTGGCTCCCAGTCAAAGAAAAGTTTCTTTAATTCGAAGAAATTGCTTTTGATTCGGAAAAACTTCTTCGGTTCAAAGAAATGATTTCTTATTCCCATGAAAATTTTTCTCTAATTTAAAATAATTTTCTTAATTTTTATGTGATTTTTGGTTTAAAAAAATTATGTTGAAGGACGTTTACTTTATTAAAAAAACACATTTTTTCTGAGTGTTTTCTGAGGCTAACGTTACGGAAAATTCCATAATACTTGTCACTGCGCATTTTCAAACAGTCAAAATCAAAATTTATAGTGCAAAATTGAAAAAAAAATTAAAAAGCTCTAAATTATGTAAATCAAGCGTTCAAGTTTAAATGATTTAAAAGCTAAAACTCTTTAAAATTGAACAATTTTCAACAAAAAACTTAAAATTAAAAAATTAAGCCATTCGAAAATGAAGCGTTCAAAATTCTACATTCTGAAAAGAACAGATTTCAAATAAGTAATTTAAAAAACATGAAAATATGGAAAATTCATATTTGTAAACAATACAACACGTAAAACACTGTTTTTTAGAACTATCACGATCCGTGTAGAACGTACACTGAGAAAAAAATTCTACAATCTCAAGAAAATGTACCATTGAATCAATAAAACTCGTTCAAAAGTATATATATTTGATTGATTTTAATGTATGTACTATATCATTCATAACATCACTATTGATCCCAATGGAGATTATATATATTCCATAGTATATACATTTGAAACGATAAAACATCTGGTTTTGAAGCAGGTTTCTTGACTCAATGATATATTTATTGAGAAAGTAACATTTTTTTCTCAGTGTAAGCCTTAGAATAGACCCTGACATGAAAAGAAATAAAAACTTAATGAGAGGAAATAAATATTCGTCTAAATTAAACTCGCATCCAGCAACTAGTACCTAATAGTTCATAGTCTCAATAAATATGCTATTTACGATTAGGGCAAATAAAGGTACCCAAGAAGGTACCTGCCGAAAGTAACATTTTCGATCAGACTCTCTTGTCTTCTCAGATTTCTAACTAAAAAAATAGCAGTACCCTCTTTCAGTGTGATAATTTCGACACTGATGAAAATGTCAGTGCTCTCGTAATTAAGAGTCCTTGATCACTTGTATCAGCCTTCCACTGGGCAAACTTAAACGACATGCTAGGTCAGGGCTCACCAGAAGTCAATCATTGACTGACATGACTGACAGTGTCAGTCACGAAGACTAGGTCAAATAGCCCCACAGTCTAGACTCTAGACCCTTACTTCCCTTTACCTACCGACTGATGGCAACAACCCTAGCCCTTTATACAGTTAGGAGGATTCCTGGCAACCGAAGAAAAAAAGACATAAAAACTTTCTGTCAGTAATTTGTGTCAGTCAACACCTGGCGAAAGTGGTGAGCCCTGTGCTATGTCAATAGCTAAGAATGTTTTCCACCACCAAACCAAGTGAGTGCGAACAGGTTGTGCAAGATGTCATCGTGGATAGATGGATGTACATTTGCACATTTGCACAATTGCAGAATCGTTGTGTGATTCTCTCAGGATTCAATGATACCTGGTTCGAGGAGGCTCAACTTGGCTGGGGATGCATCTGTGTAGTTTGGACGACTTCGACTTTTGGCACCACAGGTCCAAAGGCCTTCCTGTTCAGCAAGGGCATGGCTCAGTCTCACACTGCAGTCTCTGGCTTCAGTTCCAGCTGGAGGAAATTGTTTCACCACTACTGTCGTGTTGGAATTCACTGGAGTCAAGGACCATCGACATTGTTCAACTGCTGACGATGTCACACATCGGAGCTGAACACTTCCTCCAGCTGATATTTGAATGTCCTTGGAAAGTTCCGAAAAGTCCACGTCCTCTGCAAAAAAAGGAAATGGAAAAATTAGAAAAAGTGGCTGAAAAAGTGGAATCGTTTTTTAAGGGGACGTCCATAAACTATGTTCACCATTTTGGGATATTTTGTATCCCCCCCCCCCCGCCCCACCCCCGAACCGAAAGTAACATAGGCGTTGGATGAACACGGATTTCACGTTTATTCTGCGTTTTTTCGCGTTTCTAGTGAGTTCAGTTGCCAAAAAGATGAATTTTTCAGAAGATAGTTGAATTTGCAACAAAAAAGATAATTTTGAACCAAGAAAGGTAACTTTTTACCACAAAAGATTAATATTCAACCCAAAAGAATGAATTTTTAACAAAACAGTTGAATTTTCGATCAAAAAAGATGGCTTCAAAAAAATACTTGAATTGTCAACAAAAAAATTAATTTCAAATCAAGCAACATGCATTTTCAACCCAATATTTATTTTCAACTGAAGAAGATAATTTTTCAATTAAAAATAAAATTGTTAGGTTTTCAGTTTGATAAATTAATTTTCAACAAAAAAATGTGAAATTTGAACCAATTGAATTCAACCAATACAAACAAATTTTCAACCTAATAGTTCAATCCTCAATCGAAAAGAAGAATTTTCAACAAACAAGATTAATTTTCTACCGAAAAAAATAAATTTTCAACCAAATAGTTCAATTTTCAAATTATGATGGGTAACTTTTCAAATTATAGGTTAAATTTTCAACCAAAAATGGACTGGTTAAATTTTAAGATAACAAAATAAATTTTCTACCAAAAAAGAACGAAATTTCAACAAAATAGTTAAAGTTTTAACCAAGAAGATGAATGATCCAGAAAATAGTTAAATTTTTAATCAAAAATATACATTTATTTTTTGCCAACAAAAAAAAACAACGAATTTTCAACAAAATAGTTAAATTTTAAATCCAAAAGATTAATTTTCTACCAAAAAAGACGAATTTTCTATTAAATAGTTCAATTTTTAACACAAAAGATTGAATTTTCAACAAAAAATACGATTTTTTAACCAAGAAGATTAATTTTATACCAAAGAGACGAATTTTCAAACAAATAGTTGAATTTTCAACTGAAAAAGATAATTTTTCAACTAAATGGTTGAATTTTTGACTAAAAAGAATAAACTTTTAACCAAAAATGGAATAGTTAAATTTTCAGTTAAACAAGTTAGTTTTTGACCATAAATTTAACGAATTTTCATCATAATAGTTAATATTTCAACAAAAAAATAATTTTTGACAAAGAAATTTAATTTTCAATCAAGTAGTTGAATTTTTTACCAAAAGTATAACTTTTTAACAAAAAAGTTGCATTTTCAACGAAGTAATTAAATTTTCAACCAAATCGCAGAATTTTTTACTAAACAAGATGAATTCCAAACCAAAAATATAACATTAGAATTAAAAATTTAAAAAACGAACTTTTAACCAAAAATACTTGAATTTTCTTTTTGGGTTCTTTTAATTCAGTTCGTATTTATGCGAAGAAATGAAAAAACGGGGAAGTTTTTTGAAAACAGGGGAAACAATAAAAAATTTTTAAAAAGGGGAAAAGAGGTAAATATAGGAAAGTTGATGAAGTTTGAAATAAGAAATATCGTACTAAGCGTTTTTGAGAAAACCGGTATTTTCTTTTTTATCGATTAAAAATCTAACTTTTCTCAAAAACGACGTCAGATATGTATGAATAGTAGTTTATAATGACAAATTATTCCCCTTTATGATATCTAAAAAATTATACCTTATACCTTATACCATCTTATATATGCGGTTTCTTTCTCTGTTTTTTGAAACAGAGAAAAAAAATCGATACAAATTGACTAAAATATGATTTATTTAAATGAAATACCAATTTTCTCAAACATTTTTCTTCAGTTCACTAATAATGTGAAAAAATCTCCCACAAAATTTTTAAGGTCCCTGAGCTTTAAAGCGGAGAGAAATTGGTTTTTAGCTCTAAAATTAGAGAAAAATAACTTTTTTAGATTGTTATCAGGTCCGAAGGGGCTGGTAAGTTAAACTTTCTTATTACGTTTCTTTCTAAGATGATTTTTTGTTACTTCAGATAGACAAGAAACAATTTGAATGTTGCCTAAAGAGGAAAATAATTATTCCGTTAATTCCTGTAAAAGATTACCTAAGTGTATTTTTTAAACAATTATACATCAAACGGGACCGTGATTATAATGTCATGTCTTAAATATTTATTACTAAAGGTAAGCACACTCTTTTCTGTTATAACAGTCTTCATGTTTAATAATACATTTAACGCATTACAATGTAAGCACGTCTCAGTTTGAAGCATGCTTGTTTTAAAAATTCACCTAAAGTTAATATTTTACATGTATGTACGTAATACTTATTATTCTTTAAATAATGATTTTTAATTTTAATTTCTATCGAACTGAAAATAGGAATTCACGACATTAAAAATCATTTTAACATATTTGAAAGAAATACAAGAATAAAATTTAACTTGCCTACCCATTTTGGACCAAAAAATAAAAAAAAATGATTTTTTGTAATTTTAGAGATAAAACCCAACTTTTTTCGGCTTGGAATCTCAGGAACCTTAAGAACCTCATGGGGCATGTTCTTTACATTATTACTGAACTAAGAAAAATGTTTAAAAAAAATAAAATGTAGTTCGTTAAAATAAATTCTATTTTAGTAGATTATTCTATTTTTTAATAAATTTTTTACAATACATATGGTAAATATTTGGTGAAGGTATAATTTTATAGATAGCAGAAATAGGAAATTTTGAACTATAAACTACTATTCATATCTCGAGTCGTTTTCGAGAAAAATTAGATTTTTTATCGATAAAAACGAAAAAATCTTTTTCCTCAAAAAGGCATATGACGATTTTTTTCATCCTTGAGACATCTCCAGTTAATCTTAATCGAGGTTAGCCGTAAATTAGTTGGGTGACCTAAAAAAATAAAATATTTTTATTGTTGTTGTCTCATCCCATTATTTTTTTTAATTGGTGAAAAAATTATTTTGCAATTTTTTAAATACTTACAATTAGGTAAAAGCAGTAAGGACTCTAATAAGACGATAGTAGGCATCACTGAAAATAATTTTACCCTTATTTTATGCAGAATAATATTCTTAAAATTGAAGAAACAACCCTCTATAGCGGTTGAAAGATTTGGAAATACTTTGTTTTTTATATATCTTAGATATTTTCGGCCTTTTGAATGATCAAAAAGGATTTTTAAAAGTTAAAATGTGAGCCAGTGATATAAAACTACCCTTAACCTTTTTAAAACTTCCACTTAGAAACATATTTTGCTTCTTTCTCAGTTCTTCACATAATTTCTTATAAGAAAAGTCCTAGGATGACTTTAGAAATATTGTTAAAATATTTGATAATTTTTTCTAGTAATTTTTTCTAGAAAAATTATCTAATTCTCTCAATTGAGCAATTTATTTCCTCTTTCAGTCTTGATTTATCTGATTTAATCAGATCAGAAATCTTGAAATTATATATCCTTGTAAAATAGTTACTCACTTCACGCAAAAAAACGTTATTTTACAATATGTTATTCAGGGTGGTTTAAAGGCCAAAAAACGGACCACAAAATGTTGTTCATTGATTAAAGAAACTATTAAATATTTATAAACTATTTCTGAAGTCATCATAGGACTTTTCATATGAGAAATGAAGTGAAGAACTGTGAGAAAAGCAAAGTATAGTTCTAACGGGTAGTTTTTAAAAGTTTAAGGGTAGTTTTCTATCACTGGTACATATTTGAACTTTTACAAGATTAGTTTTAATCATTCAAGGCCAAAAATATCTAAAGTATATGAAAAAAGGACATTATAAATTTTCAACCCCCTATAGAGGGCGGTTTTTTTACTGTTACGGGTAGTATTGTGAATAAAATTAGGGTGAAATTATTTTCAGTGATGGCCAACATCATTTCATTGAAATATTTACTTGTATGGACCACAGGTTAAACTTTTTTTAATTTATAAAAAATTTCACAATTATTGATTTACCAAATAAAAGAAAATGGGGGGATGAGACAGCAACAAAAATATCACATTTTCTTAGGCCTCCCTACTAATGAGTCTACTCTCATAAAAATATTTTTACTTTCTGCTCATACAGAAAAAAATAACTTGAAAACAATTTCTTTCTCCATTTTGTAATTGGATGTAGAAACATGTACATACAATTTTAGAGTTTTTAGTTTATCGTTTAAATTTCAAAACTCTGTGAGAAAGGAATACTTTAACTGCGCCGGGGATCGAGCCCGGGTCCCTCCTTTTGATTGCCGGTCGAATAGTCTACCTCTCAGCAGAGTCTTTAGTTTAAAGGAGTATATTGCGAAATAAATTATTCTTTTGATCTGAATATTTTCAAATAATTAGAAATATTTGCGCAGCGTTAAGTTTTGAAATTCATTAAAAAATCTTGACATTTATTGATTCGCTTATTCTTAAAATTAGTTGAAATATGTGAAAATCATGCATATACATTATACATCACTCTTATATTACAGAACCTCAAGGCATATTTTTTAATCTTTAGAAATCTTTACAAAAGTTGTAGAATTACTGGAATTTATTTACCAGACGTATAATTTTTTCCCTGGGAAAATATACGTATTTTAGTTGACTGCGAAGTATTATGTAAAGAATACTTAAAATCTTCAAGACTTTATGGAGGTAATTTAAAAACTATTTTGAATAATCTTTGTAATGATTAAAACAATAAAAAAAAAGCTTATCGATAAGTACACAGTACATTTACATTATTATTATTTCCATTGCTTAATTTATTTGGCGTTCGTTCTCGACCCTAATCAATTTTGAAAATATCTTTCGATTATCTTTCTGTATTATAAAAAGATCTCACCGCCCCCTCTGCCGCTGTTTCAGGAATCGAGGATGTTTTCAGAAAAGATAGTACAATATTGTACTAAATATACTACCCTATGTGCCACATTACCCCATGTCACACATTACCCCGTGTTACACATTACCCCATGCGCCACATTACCCCATGTGCCTTATTACCCTGAGTGCCATATCACCCCAAATTACTACCCTAACCAAAAGCACATACCTGATGTGCCACATTACCCCATGAGCCATATTATCTGACGTGACATATTGCCCTATGTGCCATATTGTCCCATATGTTATTTCACCCCATGTCATATCACTGCATTTTTTGTTGCCCCATATTATCCCGAATATACTACCCTAACCAAAAACATAGACCCTATGTGCCACATTACCACATATGCCACATACATCTTAAAGAATATAGCGTATAAAAAGGTATAAAAAATAGATAGACTTCTTATCGCTTCCTTAACTGCCCGCTCAACCTCCCTAATTACCCGTCCAACATCCGTAACTGCTCAACATGAATAACCATTAAAAATACAGAAAAATATGTTGAACGTTAACTAAAAATGTACACCCAAATTTGTAACCCTCCCTATTAATTGTAAGTTTGAGTCTTTCAGATCCAGAAAATAAAGGACATTTATAAAAATTGGAACCGTCATTACCTTGCTCGTACATGGTGAGCTTCGCAGAAGAAGAAGATAGCATGGTGTTGATTCCAGGAATTGAAACATGACAGCTCCAGAAACCCTGTTCTTTAGCATAGACCCGGGGCAAATTTAGGCTACAATCCCGCCCAACCTCTCCCTTACTTGGGAATTCGTGGATAGTGACCTCATCTTCACTTCCGCTTAAAGGCCTCCAACTCCAGGCACATTTTTCGACACGGCCATTAGTCACACATTTCAATGTGGCCTCCGTGCCAATTTGCACCGAAGTATCTTCCGGTGTTTCCACAAAGTTCACCTTGCCTGAGCCAAAAAAAATTGTACTTGATTAGAAAGTTCGCTGATATGAACAATAAAGGAAGTAAATTTATAAACTGAATATTATCTAACTAATTTGATTCTACTAGAATAAAGCTTTCAACTCCTCAAGATCATTTATACTGATTTCTCAATTTTTTCTATTCATCAGTCATGCCACGCCTCAAGCCTTTCACATAGTTTACTAATATTTTCGCTTCCGTTGACCCCACTTGTTGCATAATGATCCCAAGAATCTTGACTGCCAAGGTTTACCATAATTTACAGAAACGTGTCTCCATTAATGTGCGAAATATTCTTTCGATTTGAAGAAGGATGGTCTAAAATAAACGTGAAAAATCGATGCAAAACGTTATAAACAAACAATAGTTATATAACTAAAAGTTTCGAATTGATGATACTTCTGAAGATGATTCAAGAGCTTCGTCACATCTTCTACGCAGAAAAGATCGAAATGACAAAGAGATTACAATCGATCATTGATTATTCATTCTAAATTCCAAGCAAATCAGCGGCTTAAAAGAATAACAATTAAACAATGCCATTATAAACCATACTCATAAGTTATAAATTGCCTACAAAATAATAACTCTTTAACTCGAATCGTTTAGGCAAGACTCCTTCTCCAATTCATCATCAGCTCAAACGTACTTATTAAATTGTACTACAGGAAATGTGCAAACACTCTTGAACATTCATCAATACTCATTTCCGATTTAAATTGATTACCAAGTGCCATAATTACATTGGCGCCGTCTACAATTGAAGATAAAATTACGTCATAATCACCAGAGGGCAAAAGTGTCACTGTAGCAGGAGGTGCCTCGTGCAGAATCCCATTTGTTGAAAGACGAACACCACATGTCCACAATCCTTCTTCTTCATAGAGGACATTCTTGAACTTGACAGAACAATCATGATCTGCCTCTTTGCTGGGAGTGAACTTCTTCACCACTGTTGGATCTTTGCTGGAGTTCGAAGGCCTCCAGGACCATTCACATTGAACCACTGGTTTATTCACCAGACATCGTAAGAACACAGTCTCGCCTGCTGCTATTTGTATTCCACGAGAAAGTTGTACAAATTCGACTGGAACATAATAGGAAGTTGTGAATGACCTAGGAATTCATTAACGTCTCAGAGTTGCAACAGACCAGAATAGGCAAAGAGATTTGAAAGAAACTGCCCATATTGAGGACAATAACAGAAAAAATTAGCTATAGGAAAATAAGTTTTTGAAAGAGAACATTGATATGGCGATGGGATAATTAGAAGTAAACTAATCAGGATTAGATGAATCGGAAATACACAATTTGAAAATGTATCGAAAAAGATAGATGAGGTTTCAATAAAGTTGAAAATGAAGGTATTGTTTGTTGTACCTTCAGAGATGAGTAATCGAATAGGGTTTGCTTGGACAAAAGAGGAGCTGGTGTTTGTACGAGCAGCACAGGTCCAGAAACCCTCTTGTTCTTGTAGAATGTTCTTGAACTTGATGCTGCACTCGTTGCTCTCATTCCCGAAGGCCGGGAACTTCTTCACCTCGAGATTCCAAGGTTGTGACTGGTTCAACTGGCGCCAAGACCACTGACACTCGCGAACAGGGGTCATTGTTCGGCACAATATCTGTGCAGACGATCCGGCAGGTGCCTCTATTGCAGTATCTTGATTTTCAAAAATAATTGGTAATTCTGTAACAAATCAATCCCGAATTATTCCCTAAATCAAATCTGGCCCATCTGCAAAAAGGCGACGACTAGAAAATTGTCTATTTTAGAATATTTTCTAGTATACTTTGTATTTTAATTCTTTCAGCTAATTCTCTAACAACTGAGAGGAAATCTTTTTATGTATTAGAATGGTAGGTAAACAATATAGAATGATAAGAAATTAGTGGTAATGAAAATAAACAGACCTTGATTAACATTAACAATGCTCAATCTCGCTGGCAATGTGCTGATGAATGGGTCATTATCAGAGGTTCTAGCAGCACATGTCCAGTATCCTGTTTGCTCATGTTTTGTGCTCGAAAATCGCACAGAACAATCATTGCTATTGTTTCCGAAAGCAGGAAACTGTCGAACTGCTAAAGATTGCGTCGTTGTTGTGATTACCGAAGTTGTACTCACTATAAAATAATATGTTTTAGATTAGTAAAGAAAAGTGGCATTAGTCTTCAGGATATTGACCACAGAGTGCCGATTAGAAATCAACATTTTTTAATTTTCAAATGCAACCGCTTAATTTGCTTCCTTTTGATCGTTTTAGCTTAAAAAAGCAATATTTTCAGTTTTTAATTTTTATAACGTTGAATTTACATACGTAACATGGTAACATAATGATACAATTTTTTAAATGTGTATTAATTTAATGGTTGGAATATAACTGCGAAAAGAAAGTGAATTATTTATATTAAGACTCTTTAAATACAGATGTCCCGAATTGTGAAGTCAACATTTGTCAAAGCATTTCGTCACCATTAACAATAACTCACTTTCTTCCACCTTTCTCGTCGGCAGGTTATTTACAATTGATTATACTGAGAAAAAAACGATTTTTCTATTTTGAAAAATATCCAAATGGGGAATTTTTAAATTAATTATGATAAAACAATTATATATTGTTTACGTGGTTGAGAAGCATATTATCCCTCGTCGATTTTTCGTCGCTGAATCCGAATTCAAAAGTAAAATGTTTCTATAACGTCCGGTTTCTGAGATAATTAAGATTGAAAGTACAGAAACTCGCGTTTTTGGCCATTTTCGAAAAATCATAGAGAACGAACATTTGAATCAAATTTCCTCATCCCTTTTATTATTTTTATCTGAATCTAAAAAGTTAATGTATAAATTAAGGTCCTTTTCAAACTCTAACTCATTGGGTTCATTCACTATGATTTTTTAAAACTGGTCAATAAAAAAAATTCAAATTGGATCAAAATTGTTTTCTGGAAGTTAATTTGTCCACCAGCACTTTTTTGCCCACTGTGCGATCTAGCGAGAACCTTAAATAATATATTTTAAATAGAGTAAAAAGTCGGAAATCATTTTTTCAAAAAAAGGAAGCAAATTGAGGGGTAGCATTTCGAAAATTCAAACATGTAAAAACTTCTTTTGGGAATTTGTGTGGTTTTGTATAGGGGAAAAGGGTTATAAAAATTAGCATTGGCATCTATAATTATTCACCGAAAGCTACATGGCAATAAAAAAGTTCTTGTACAACGTAAATTGTCATTAAATTTATATAAATGACATGAAATCATGATTTTTGAATATTTCAGATGGCTTTTTGTGCATACTTTAGTTTAATATAATTGAAAAACATTTATAAATCATTTTACTTTCAATCCTATTGGATGGTAGTTTATAGAAAAATATTTGCCACGTTCACAAATATTTATTAGGTGTAAGGGGAGGGGAGGGGGTAAATTTTTTTACTTTTTGGTCGATACAATACCTATTTTGGCTTTTTTTAACTTTTTCAATAAAAATAATAATAATGCTTCATATTTTTAAACGATCGATGAAAAGGGCGATTAGTAGACAAAATTATTATTTTTTGTATTGAAAGAGTAATTACAGCCAAAACAGGTAGTGTCTTCATATATATATATACCCACGCGACAAATATTTTTTACATAAACTATCTTCCAATAGGACTACACTTTGCCAATGTTTCAGTTTAATCAAGGAAATTTGAGTTTTTTAGCAGAAATAAGTTATAACTTATACTGATTGCATATTAAAAGTACAATGATTCAGAAATTTTTGTTAATGATGTAAAACTAAAATATGTACAAAAAGCAGTCCCAAATAGTCAAAAACTATGATTTTAAAACAAATATTTAAATTGAATGACAATCTACGGTGTAACTACTAACTTTTAAAACCCTTTGTATCAATAAAAAAATCGAAACTAATAAGAATAATATCATTTAATAAAGTAAAAACAGAAAATGGTAAAAATCACGAAAAATTTCATTTTCCTCGTTATTTTTAAGCCAATAATTTGTTTTCTGATCCAGGTGAACGGTAAAAGTTGTGCACTATGATGATATAAGTGCCTATACAGTACAGACCTCATCAAAAATTATTTTATGTTCGGCACCTTAACTTAAGTGTGTGAACATAAGATAATTCCTGATGAGGACATAGGCACTTATATTATCATAGTATACAACTATTAGCCTTCACCCAGATCACAAAAAAATTATTTGCTCGAAAATAAAGAGAAAAATATAATTTTTTGTGATTTTAAGAAGTCATTTGGCACCAACTAGAAACTTTTCAGGTCCCCTGGAAAAGGAAAGATCTTTTTTTTTGATACGCCCTAATGGGCAACCTATTGAGGAAGTTATAAAAAAATAAACTTAGAGTTAATTCAGTAATCGAAAAATTAACATAGTTTAAAAATTAAATAATAGTCTTGAGTGTAAAAAGCTTACATGTAGGAACAATCGAACTGTCATTAATATCCGGAAGTGGAAGATGCGTCGGGGGAAGAGGCTGCCAAGACCACTGACATTCAGATACGGGATATGCAGTTCTGCAGGATAATAATACAGAAGCACCCAAATCAGTTTCTATATTGGCAGGTACATCCACAAAAATTACACCAGGTGTAGGTGGTCTAGTTCCTGGTAGGAGATCGTCCATGAGATGACCCTCCACCTTATCTGAGTCTATCGTCATTGGTGATGTACTCTCTGTATAATTCGGGCTAATCGTCGTCTCCGTAGATTTTTCATCCACTTCACCTGCATTGATATAAAAAATAGAAATTAAATAAAGGAACGTCTTCTTAATTTTTAGAAATATTTAACATGAACATGAGTTTCTTCAATATTGGAATTCCATCAACTTCGTATTATTTTTGTTCGCAATCATCGATAATTGTGTCCCACGTAAAAATTGTTTCAAAACATAACGTTACACTTGACCAAACATTTGTGAAATCATATATTTAAATTTCTGGGTAATGAATCAACATGAGGAAAATTCAATTTACTATCTTCTAAAGTCAACATTTTGGCTACTGAATTTTGTAGACATTATCAGTGAAGATTATAGATTTTAGTGAAGGTAATCAAGCAGATAAAATATGGCAAATATAAACATATCGTTCACAGTAAACACCGGCATACCATTCTGATGATCAACTTTAAATTAAAATTATACATTTTTGCGGTTTTAAAATTAATTTTTACACAACTTTAATCATATCTGACGAGAGTCATGATCGACATAATATTTGTAAAACAAGGAAGGTTTTTAAAAATTTAGAAGTTCTAAATGTTTAAATATTTGTCTGTTTATCTCTATTTCTATATCTCTATTTCTATAAAATCTTAATCTCTATGGAATCTATGGATCAATTTTCAACCAAATAATTGGATTTTCAACCTAAAAAGATTAATTTTCAACCAAAAATGCGATATTTAAATTTTTAGCTGAAAAAATGATTTTCCACTAGAAAAATACAAAATTTCAACAAAATAGTTAAGTTTCGAATCAAAGAGATGAAATTTCAACTAAAATGATGAAGAATTTAATTTGAATCAAAAAAGATTCTTCAGTCAAAAGAGAAAAAAACGTCAAGTACATTATTGAATTGTTAAGCCAGTAAGAAGAATTTTGTACAAAACAGTTACATTTTTAATCCGCCAATATTAATTTTCAACAGAAAAGTTTACTTTTTACCAAAATAGTTGAATTTTTAACTCAAAAAGATGTGTTAACAGCAAACAGTTAAGTTTTCAACCAAAAAAGACTGTCTAACAAAATTGTTGAATTTTCAACAAAATAATTACATTTTCAACCAAATAGTCCAATTCAGAAAAAATTGAATTCTCAACTCAAAATAGAATTATACCGACAAATATTTTTAAAAAGTTAAATTTTCACTCAAAGAGATGCATTCTCAACTAAATTGAGGGGCTTTAACCAAAAAATTAATTTGCAACAAAATAATTCAACATTCAACAAAGTAGTTGAATTTTCAACTAAAAAGATTAATTTTCAATCGAGAAGATTAAATTTTCTACAAAAAAAGACAGATTTGAAACGAAAGTCATAAATTTTCAACCAAATAGTTATATTGCCAACTAAAAAAGATAAACTTTCAATCAAAAATGGAATAGTTAAATTTTCAGCAAACAATTTTTTTTTAATTTCAACAAGATGGTTAAATTTTCAACAAAAGAAATGAATTTTCAACAAAATAATTCAACATTTAACCAAGTACGTAGTTGAATTTTCAAAGAAAAATATAAATTTTCAACTAAAGAGATAAATTTATAATTAAGAATGGAATAGTTAAATTTTCAGTAAAAAATGTAATTTTAAACCAAAAAAAAACTATGTTCCAACACAATAGTTAAATTTTGAACCAAAGAGATGAATTTGCAAATAAAATGATGATTCTACCAAAAACATTAATTTTCTACCAAAAAAGGTGAATATTCCAACAATAAAATAAAATAATTAAATTTTTAACCCGAAAATAACAATTTTTAACCAAAAATATAATAGTAGATTTTTTATGGAAAGGAATTACCTTTAAACCAAAAATAGTTGGATGCTTAACGAAAATGAAGAAATTTCTACCAAAAGAAATGAATTTTTTAACCGAAGAGACGAGTTTTTAACAAAAGAGGGTTGAATCTTTAGCCGAAAAAGATTTTTTAGCTAAGAGAGAAAAAAAAGTTTAACCAAACTAGTTGAATTTTCAATCCGCAAATATAAATTGTCGACCATATAGTTGAATTTTCTACCAAAACAGCTGAATTTTTAACCTAAAAAGACGAATCTTCCACAAAACAGTTAAATTTTCAACCAAAAAGGATGAACTTTTAAAAAAGTAGTTGAATTAAAAAAAATGGACAAAAAAAACGAATTTTCAACAAATAGTTAAATTTTCAACCAAAAAGATAAATTTTCAACTAAAATCATAGTTCTTCAACCAAAGAAGTTATTTTTCAATAAAATAATTCAACATTCAACCAAGTAGTTGAATTTTCAACCAAAAAGATTAATTTAATGAAGAAGATTACATTTTCTAAAAAAAAAGACGAACTTAAAAAAAAATACATAAATCTTCAACCAAATAGATAAAATTTCAATTAAAAAAGATTAATTTTCAATAAAAAATTAAATATTGTTGCATTTTCAGTAAACAATTAAATTTAAAAATAAACGAATTTCCAACAAAATAGTTAACTTTTCAATCAAAGAGATGAACTTTCAACTAAAGTGATGATACGTCAAGAAAAAAAATTAATTTTTACCAACAGAATTAAATTCTTAGCATTTTCAAATGAAAAGATATATTTTCTGCCAAAAAAGGTGAATATTCCAACAATGAAATAATTCAATTTTCAGTTTAAAAAAAATATTATCCAACAACAACAAAATAGTTGAATTTTCAAAACAAAAAGATTCAATTTTCAACAAAAAAAAACGAATTTTCAACAATATAGTTGATTTTTCAACAAAATAATTACGTTTTTAACCCAAAAATAAAAATTGTAAGAGGTTCAAGCAAACTTTCGACTTTTTAAACCAAAAAGGTTAATTTTGCACAAAAGCGTTCAATTTTTAACAAAAAATGATGACTTTTTAACAAACTTATTAAATTTTCAACAAAATAAATTAATTTAAAGCCGAAAAAGATGAATTCTCAATCAAAAATATAATAGTAGAATTTTCAACTGCTGAAATTAATTTCCAACCAAAAAAACGAAGATTTAATACTTTTAATTAATTTTTTTTCTTTCTAAAAGTGTTTCTGTACGTTTACTTGTTCATGTGCAGGAAATTTCATCGAAAGCTCAGTTTTAAAATGTCAATGTGCATGCAGAGGGTCATGATTTGGATGTGGTGTAACAACTAAAACTCGAATGTTCCTACCCACAAAAACTATTGATGGGCAATTGATCCTAAGACTCGAACCATTCTGATGCACAATTCGCTGATCAAATAAAAAATCCGAAATCTGTATAAAATCGTTGCATATCGTTTTGATCCAATTTCGGTATCAAATTGATCATCTGGAATTCACTTCTGGAATGTACTGTGTTGTCAAAGGAAAAAGTTTTTAAAACCATCTATTATCTTGTGGTCTTTTTATTTCTCTGGAAGCTAGGCAATAGACATTGTAAAGAATTTCTGTGGATCACGTCATCTAAATGGAAAAAAGGTTTCTGATATTATAATACTATAGTGATTCACTGGAGAAGACATTCCAGGCGATCGTATAAGAGACGAGACGGGTAAAAACCAGTAGTTAAGTCAGTGTCTTGATTCGCTCTAATTCAGGTGCGTGAGATCGGCATAATTTCTCGAAGCCGGTCCCATCGCCGTTGGCACTTGGCACAAGCGAAAATCATCGGGTCGCTCGTTATGCTAAAGACACGGCACGAAAGTGAATGCCCTTGGCAATTCACAATGTTCGAAAATATTTTTTTACGACCGGTCAATGCGCCACCTTCACGTTCACTTTAAAAGAATTTGTTAATCGGATGCAAACACCCTTGCAAATTTTTAAGAACGCTATAAGTCAAACACCTGCACTTTTCTGCACGCGAAGGAATTCCTGAATATTTCAGGATGATTCATGAATAATTAGCCCCAAAAATGCGGATCTCGCGATTCCTTCGTAATTGGGATATGGCTGAGATCAAATTCCTCGATATGGCTTCATCGAAGACGTGAATCGCTTCTCATAATTATGCCACAGAAGTCACTAGAATTTCTAGTCAGACATTTCAAATTTGCGTGCTATTGAATAATAAAAAGAATTTGTTTCAAATGAAATCAAAATGGAAATGTTTCTTATCTGGTCTTAGTCACGACTCTGATTACAATACAGAGATACTTAAACCTCGTTTGTTATATCGGTCAAGGTGTACTCGCCGGTGTTCAGGAAAACTATTAACATATTTCATCAAAAAAGTATATATGTGCAAAATACATGGAAACTGCATATTTTTGTGTGTATGGTATTTTAAGTAACTTTTTGGGTCTTTTGATAGAATTCAAAATATGATTATATGCTTTTCTCTAATATGAATATAGAATCCGGATGTTTCTCGAAGATTATGTTTAGAATGCGGCCTTGATAAAACAGACTCTGACAAGGTAGTCCTTACCGAGGTCTTTGACGACATAAAGAATGTTGACACTGTGATCGCACATGAGTTTTGTGACTGGCATTTATTTGAACACTTGTCATACAGAATTGATTAAAAATATAAAATGTTGCAAAATGTAGAAGCATAATAAGTTTCCTGTATGATAGAGATTATTTTTGAAGAATGAGTATTCATATTATAAAAATGCATATTTTTATTTCTAAAATATAAAATTATTAGGGATTCGATTACGTTGGACACGAACTGAAGATATTGGAAACATATTTAAATCCGTGATTTGCAGCCAATTTTTTTTTAGTATTGACTAATTTGAAATCAGGCAGCAAGCCAACAAGGTCTAGCTTTAGGGTATCAGAACGATTTGGTATATTTGAATACATCATTGTATGATAAAAATAAAAGAACACCTATTTCACAGTTTAATCAACCAAATTTTTTTTGGATTTGTTACAACCATTCGAAGATTACTTGAGAATTCTCAAAAACTGAAAAAAAGTGTTTTTAAAATGTAGTGTGTTACGAACGAGCATAGGTACTTGGGATTTTCTTTTTATTTATTCGCCGTAGGAATTTTCAGTCTTTCAGTTGATTCCAAAACAAATGAAAAATAACAAAATTGCGATTGCTTTTCCTGAAATTATTGAACGTGGATTTTCTCAAAAACACCACTTAAGATTTTTTTTAATAGGTTTTCGAAAACAACGAAGGCTGCAAAAAAAATGCAGGTGAAAGTAGATACACCTAGAGAAGTTCTGCAAAAAATATCTCTTGCTCTTTTGTGATATTTTACAGTGTGTTTTCATCGAATTTTGAAAACATGAAAAGCAGATTTTCTGTCAAATCCCACTTTTCCAATATTAAAAAAAAGTTGCTGCTAATATAAAAAGGCATCTTATCAGCCTTATGCGGGGTAAACCATTTTCTAGGCCAGGCATTTTTTGTTAACATAATCTTTTATTTCGTTTCGCAAGATATCACAAAAGAGTACGAGGTCTTTTTTTGTAGGACTTTTCTAGATGTTTCAACTTTGTTTAAACATTTATTGAACTTTTCGTTGTTTCCGTGAAAAACGCAAAAATTCCATTTTTACAGATATAATTTTTTTCAGTGTGAAGCAGTGGTTTGCCAAGAACGAAACTCACGAGAGATGTAATGCATATAGCCGGCTAATTCTAAACAAAAAATTAGAAATGTTAAATAGTACTTTTTTTTTTAGAAAATCCACTTTCAATAATTTTATAAAAACAGCCGCAATTTTGTCTTGTATCATTTTTTTTTGTAATCAATTAAAAGAGCAAACATTTTTCTACGTCGATAACAAAAGAAAATCCTAAATACCTATGCTCGTTCGGAAAAAATTTAATGTTGAAAAAACTTCGTGTCAATATTTGAGAATTCGCAGGTAATCTTCAAATGATCGTAACAAATCAAAAAAAGGTTTTGAATACATCGTGAAATAGGAGTTCCTTTTTTTGCACCATATGATATGTCCAAATACCAAATCATACTGACACCAAGACCAACATTTTTCTTGAAATTTTGCCTGATTTGAAATGGAATTATTCTATTATTATTAGTCAATAAAATTTATAAATTGTTGAAACAATGATATTATATTGCTGAATTAAAAATTGTAGAAGTCTAAATACACCGATAATTAAATAGAAATAATTTTGACAGAGGCTTGAAATGTATCGTTGATTTCAAAATTTACATTACAATTATAGATATTACAAAGGCTCAATCGAAATAAAAATAAGTGAAATTAATAGCATAACAATACAATTTTATTTGAATACTGTAAGCGTTTATGTTTCAATTGTCTAAATAATTAAATTTAGTAAGACAATTTATTACAAATAAAAAATACATATTAAAAAGGAGCGTTTTGCCCTATATCGCCCAGGGTCCTGGGGCGGAACGGGACACTGGGGTGTGACGGACGCTTTAATTATATTTTATTTTTTAACCAAAAAAAGTAATTTTTCATGTTATTTTGTGTGGAGTCATGTTATTTATGATATTTCAAAATATATAAACCGTTATCAACACGAACATTTTTTGAAAATAACATAAAATTTACTTTATTCCATGACCAAGGAATACTAATTAGTTATTTATCTATAGTTATTTCACATTGTAAAATTTATTGCTTGAAATAATAATATTTAGGAAATGCAACCATTTCCTAAATATTTATGCGAATAAATATTGGAAAATTATCGTTTTATGAACAATTTGAATATTTCTTTCAATGAGAGGCTACTATTAGAAATCACGTACACCCATTTATACACAAATATATTTTTAATCTTTAGTTATTTTTATCATTTCATGACGCGCATTTTAAACAAATTTTAAATGTTAACAGAAAATAAATTCATTTTTTTTTAATTTTACAGCTAATTCTTTGAAAAAATATTTCTCAATTTGGGAAATAGAAAACGAGATTCAAATGAAGAAATGCTACTGTACTAACAATTTAGTTGAACATGCGTCTGGTAACTACGATGATCATTCGCGTTCAAGTCACGGTCAAGGTTTCAAGTCTAGAAAGCGTTCTCCAGATCAGGTGTTCTTGTCAGTCAAAACTGTTACTGCGATTTTTGATGCACAAAGAATACCATTAACAAATTTTAAACTACCGCTTTTTTATTGTATCACATAATTGTTGGTTCAAAAATACTATCAGAATTAAATTCACGAATTTTATCAAAAGAATAATTGTTTTGAAAACCTCTAGTCTGCAATGCAAACTGATACATTTTTTCAAGACGCTTACGTGGATTATTGATTTCAGTGAATAAATTTGTGATAATTTATACAACATGATTTGTAAAGAATAAAATAAGCTTTAAAATAAGCCATTATCGAACCCTCGGTCACTGATAGTTTAAAAGTTATGAATTTGTTAATTAACGATGCTGCTTTCTCTATTAAGCCTTAGCTGTGAAGAATTTTCATTGTTGTAAAGATAATTTTGATCTTATTTCAATTATCAGGATCTTAAACTCAATGGTCAAATGTGATAGTTAATATTTTTTCAATACTTAAAATCTAAAATTGGCGAAGGGGTAGGGGAACACTTTTTTTAAAACGATAATAGTTTTTGTAACAAACTTGTTGGTGAGTTGGAATTTGCTGAATTGTCTAAGGCATAGTGATACTTCACAAAAAAATGGTAGACAGATATTCAAAACTTGTTTTTAATTTTTAACAACTAATTGTTATAAGCATTAATTTTTTTCCATACGAACGCTTCTCCGAAAAATCTGAAAAAAATCAAGTACAAAAATGAACTCAAAAAGATGTCAATTATTTTTACAGCAATTTTCTATTTGCAATAGTTCCGTAGTAAAAATTATTTAAATCATTTCCACAAACAATATTCCACAGCAGTGCTAAATTACATTTGTCAAAAATTGATTAGGAAGAAATAGTAAGATAAAACTGAAATGCAAAAATATTGTTGAAATAAATTTTTTTTGTAAGTTTTACAAATTTTCCATTAAAAAGAATGTTTTTGATTTGAAATTAGATTATCCGTAATCTGTGAAACATTATATCCAACTCTTCTCAATGTTGAAACTGTAGTATTTTTATTGTTACTTTTTTACATTTGTGTAAAATCATGATATTAACAATAAATTAAACAATAAAAGGTCCGCAAGGAAAATTAGCCACCTCGAAAAGAAAGAAAATCTAGAAGAAAATTAATTAATTCAACTTTTTGTGTCAATTTTTTGCACAAAAAAAATACACTGATCCTATTTGTTAAGTTATAAAAGCTTACGCGACATTTTGAACGAACAGTAATTTAAATAATAAATTAAAGGTTAGTCAATCATGATATCAAAATAGTGTTCTTCCTTTTCTGACAATTTCTATAATTATTTAACCCCACTGTGAAATATTCTTCATAGAAATTTTTTAAAACATATTTCTTGGAACGAAAATATTATAGATAGAACATTCTTACAAGAATAATTTAAATCTTCTTGAGTACATGGTAACACTTGATTTCTTTCAGATTTTTCGGACAAGTGTAAGTACGGACAAAAAAATTATAGTTTATAACGATTCAGCAAATTTTAACTCACTAAAACTTTTTTTCTAAAAAAACTATTATTGTTTTAAAAAAGTGTTCCCCATACCTTCGTCAATTTTGGATTTCAGGAACCAAAAAAATGACGTTTATAACCATAAATGGTGAATTTTCAACCAAACGACGAATTTTTAACAAAAAAGTTGAATCCTCAACCAAGTAGATAAGTTTTCAACCAAAAAATACGAATTAAAAAAAAATAGTTCAATCCTCAACCAAAATAGATCAATTTTCAAACGAATAGTTGACTTTTAAACTAAAAAGGATGAATTTTCAAACAAGAAAGATACATTTTCCACCAAGAAAAATGACTTTTCTATCATAAAAAATAAATTTGCAATCCAAAAGGACGAAATTTGAACAATCTAGTTTATTTTTCATCCAAAAAATAAGACTTTATCAAAATAATTGAATTTTAAATCTACAAGGTGTAACCAAATGGTCGAAATTTTCGAACAAAAAAGATTAAAGTTAAAACAGTTTAGAAGACAGTTAAATTTTCAACTCGAAAAGTTGAATCTTCACCAAAAAAGTTTATTTTCAACCCAGAAACATGACTTTTCTATCATGAATGATGAATTTTCAACCAAAAGAGGAATTTTTAACAAAATAGTTGAATCCTCAAAAAATAAATGAATTATCAATTAGGAAAGACGAATTTTAAACCAAATAGTTGAATTTTAATTAGAAAAAGACTTTTTTAACCAAAACTGCAATCGACAACATTTTGACTTAAAAAAATTAATTAAAAAAAATGAATTTTCAATCTGTTGAATTAAACTAAAAAAGACGACTTTTTAACCAAACAGTTGAATTTACAATTAAAAAATATGATTTCTCAACCAGAAAGTTTAATTTTCTACCAAATTGTTGAATTTTCAAGCGAAACAGACGAATTTTCTAAAAAACAGATCAATTTTCAACTAAAATCATGCACTAATGGCAGCATTTTTTTCAACAAGTAGTTAAATTTTCAGCCAAGTAGTTGATTTTTCAACCAAAAGTACGATTTTTCAACCCAATAGTTGAATTTACAACTAAAAAGGATAAAAGATTAAATTTCAACCAGAAAAGACGAATTTTCAACAAAATATATGAATTTTCAGTCAAATTGTTGAATTTTCAACTAGAAAACATCAATTTTCAATAAAAAATATAATTTTCGAACAAAAAATGGAATAGTTAAATTTTCAGTTTAAAGAATTAATTCTTAATAATAAAAAAACAAATTAAAAAAAAAACACTCACATTCTCAACTAGATAGATTAATTTTCAAATAAAATGATGAATTTTTAACAACAACAAAAATGAATTTTCAATAAAACAGTTCAACCCAAAAGATGATTTTTTAACCAAGAAGATTAATTTGATAAAAATGGTATAGTTAAATTTTCAACGAAAGAGATAAATCTTCAACACAAAAAAATTAATTTTTAACAAAGTAATTCAATTTTCAACGAAGTAATTGATTTTTGGACCAAAGAAGATGACTAAATGTTATTTAAGATCGTAAAGTTAACTCCAGCGACCCCCTGTTACCAACCGAAGATTTTGGCCCGACCCCCTCCCCCACAAAAATTTCGTAACGTAGTTTACGGATGGCCCCTAATACACTTAAATCCCGATATAACACCCCCCGGTTTACGGCATTCCTAGAACTGATGGCCTTCGCATTTTCTTGATGAGAGGAGTTGCTGGGCCGAAAGAGAGGACGTGCTCAATCAAGCGTGACAAACAGCTCGAGTACCGCACTATCAGCGCGTTAGTTGCATCTGGTTGCGTCATGCATCCAAATCCAACAGAAATAGTTCATGCGGACCTGCCTGTTTACGTTTGGAATCCCCTGATTTAGGATCAAGGCAAGCCATGCCCGAAACCGGTCTTATATCGGGAGTTGAGTGTAATTAAAAAAAATTCTGACACGAATTTGTTCTAGCTTCTTCTAACTAAATGAACAATTCTGATATTCTAATGATCTGTTTGAACAAGATGTTAATTAAGAAGATGCTTTAACTTTGGTCAGCATTCATTTGACGTGAACAATGCATTTCGGAGATCCAACGGATCCATTCGACGATGAAGGAGCAGGCATCCTGTATTACGTAAATAAGTTAGTCACTTAAATCCATGCGAACTGTTAATTACGTAAGCAATTTCTGTTGACGTGATAGTCCGATCGTTAAGTCAACTATAATTTTCTTTTATCATCACGAACGCTGCTCAAGATGCGCGACTTGGCATTTCAGAAAAGCGCAAAATCAATGGAAAGCTTTCAACTTTGACCTTCTATTGTCAGAGTTCTTGTCGACGAATTTCATTTTAAAAAGTTTAACTTATGTATTTATTCTATTTTTAAGTAATGTTTACTACGTCAAATGGAAAAGACAATCTTCAAAGCACGCTATTTCACCCTAGGGTGGTCGAGAAACTTCATTTTCCAAATTCCCTGAATATTCCCTGATTTTTGACCGACCGATTTTTCATTTTCTGTGACCATTAGTATTTGAAGACCAGTATTTTAATCTTGTTACATTTTTAACATGGAATCTTTTATAAACGGAATAAAATAATTGCAGATTACAATTTAAAAAAATTTTATTTATTTATTCTAACCAAAAAAGATTACTTCTCTATCATAAAAGATGAATTTTCTATCCAAAAGGACAAAGTTTCTATCAAAATAGACAAACTTAACTAAGCAGTTAAATTTTCGACCAAAAAGATGACTTTTGAACAAAATTCTTTACTTTTCCACAAAATAATTAAATTTTTAACGAAGTAGTTTTTAACCAAATATTTGAACTTTGTATCTAAGAAGATGAATTTTCAAACAAAAAAGATTAAATTTCAACCAAAAACATTGCATTTTCTAACAAATAGTTGAATTTTGAATCTAAAAAGTCTGATATTTTAGAAAACAGTTGACTTCTTAACACAAAGAAATGAATTTTCAACAAAAAAGTTAATTTTCAAACAATAAATATGAATTTCCAAAAAATGGCTGAATTTTTAATAAAAAAAGATTAAAATTTAACAAAAAACAGTTGTATTTTTAACCAAATAGTTGAATTTCCTAGTCAAAACAACGGATTATTCTTCAGAAAATAATTACATTTGATATACTAAGCAAACAAAGAATTTTCATAAAAATAGTTGAATTTTCTACCAAAGATTTGAATTTTCAACAAAATAATTAAATTTTCAACAAAATAGTAGAATTTCCAACATAAAAATATAAATTTCTAACAAAATAGTTGAACTTTCGAAAAAAATTTTTTGTTTAAAAAGTGGTTTAACCTTCAACCAAGTAATTGAATTTTCGACCAAAAAAGATTAATTTTTAATTAATCAATTTTAAATCAAAAACATTCAAATTGAACCAAGAAAGACGAATTTTCAACAAAATAGTTGAATCCTCAAACAAAAAAGATTAATTTTTAAACAAACAATTCCATATTTAGTACACAAAAAAAGAAATTTCTACTAAAACAGATGAATTTTTAAACCAAAAAGATACAGCTTTCATCAAGAAAGATTTCACCTGAATTTTCAACAAAAAGTTAATTTTCTGCCAAAATAGTTTAAATTTAAGCCCAACCAGATTGAAATCAACAAAATACATGCATTTTTAAACAAATAGTTGAATTTTCAACTAAAAAAGATACATTTTCAACTCAATTGGCGATTTTTTAATAATAAAAGATTAAAATTCAAAATTGAATTTAATATTTCAAACAAAAACAAACGAATTTTCCAGGAAAGATTTGAATTTTCAACAAAATACATTAATTTTCAATTGAAAAAGATACATTTTCATCCAAATGGCCGAATTTATAATTTAAAAAAATTAAAATTCAACCAAAAACAGTTGCATTTTCAATCAAATAGTTAAATTTTCTAGCAAAAAAGACGGATTTTTTATGAGACAATTGAATTTGATACTTCAAACAAAAATAAGCATTTTCAACAAAAGAGTTGAAGTTCCATCAAAATAATTAAATTTTAAACAAAATGGTGGAATTTTTAACCAAATAGTTGAATTTTATATAAAAAAATCAACTAAAATGAAAAATTTTCAACAAATAAAGATTTTTCAGTCAAGAGAGAAAAAATTTAATCCAAATTTTTGAATAAGCAGTTAAATTTTCAACACAAAAATATGAATTTTCAACAAAAAATTTAATTCTTAATCAAAAAGTTGCCCTTCTAACCAAAAAAGTGTAAGTAAAAAGACGAATTTTCAACTAAAAAAGATGCATTTTCACCCAGAAATGAAAATCTCACATTTTCAGATAAAAAAATTATTTTTGAAGCAAACAAAATCATTTTCAACAAAATAGTTTTATTTTCGAGCATAGAGGAAACCCAAAAAAATAAATATTGAACAAAGTAGTTCGATTTTGCCCAAGTACCTAGTTGAATTTTTAATTGAAAAATATCAATTTCCAATAAAACACTTGAACTTTCAACTAAAGAAATCATTTTTTAATTAAAATGACGAATTTTCAAGCACAAAAAATGATTTTTCAACAAAGTGGTTTAACCTTCAATCAAGCAGTTCAATTTTCAGCCAAAAAAGAAGAGCCTATGAAGATCTATGAAGCCAAATTTTGCACCAAGAAAGATTTCATCTAAATTTTCAACAAAAAGTTCATTTTCTGCCTAAATAGTTTAATTTTAGGCTGAAAAAGGCGAATTTTCAACGAAAAGTTGCATTTTCAACGAAAAAATATGATTTTTTAAACACTGTATTTTCAACAAAATAATAAAATTTTTAACTAAAAATATAATCGCTAGGAGGAAGCAACTGCAAAAAATAGAAATTATATCAGGGTGGCTGCGAAACTTCATTTTCAAAATTTCCAAATTTTTCCCTGGCCATTAATAGTCGAAGGCCAGAATCTTAATCTTGTAACCTTTTTCAGATAAAATCTTTTATAAAAGAAATGAAAAAATTTTAATGATTTTCAGGTTTTTCCCTGACATACGGACACCCTGCTTCACTCTTTTTATACTTTGAAATTACAAGATTCTATCTCGGAAGTACGGAATAAAAAGTGATATCTCGGTTTTAAACTCCATCTATTGTTTGAGATTAAAAAGTTGATAAAAACAATAACTCAGCCAAGAGAAATGGGGGAGGCAAATCGAGTCTTGAAGAGATAGAACCTAATCTTAATTACATTTTGCAATGTCTTACTCATTCGCGTGACCAAAAGAACATGTATCTAGGGCAGGTAATTGCAATTTATAACTGTCGACTATGAGCAGTACTATACTTATGATTGAACTCTTACTTGTATCTGCATTAAAGAGCAGAATTTGTTCTTCTTTTAATAAAAACACATAATATTTCTCATTTCAAATTTACACTTTAAATTCAATGATGAAAATCACAGAACAAAGACGTGCAAAAATATTGTATAACAGCAAACGTTTAATTAAAAATCATTATTGGCTGTTATTAGCGTTCAGGCTTTCGTTAAACTCTCGTGATTTATCTACTCGCAAACTATAATTTATGCGGAATAAAAAAACGAAGGAACTAAGGAAATTAAAGAATCAGAACGTATTGTATGCATTTTTTGAGAGCTGAGTAATTTAAATTGCCTGTAATTGGTAAATTCTCTTTGAAAACGCAGTTCAATCCGTTTCAATGGATAACTGAGTTTTGAATTTTGAACTAATGTGGTACTAATAATTGTAATTAATTCATGGGGTCAGTTAAAGCTTAATGGTAATTAATGTATGTAATATGTGTAATTATACAGAAAGTGTAGGACTCAATAAAAATTGTTCTTGGTAAAAAAAATTCATTATGCTGATTGAGTTGATTCAAAGGCAGCAATAGTCTGTTTTTCATTGGAGTGACATGAAGGTACTTTGACTTTCCAATGTTTTATCGCAGTAGTGAAACCAAACGATAGTTAGACTACTTTCATCCAAGTTACACACGTTTTACTCACGACCAAATTAGGCTACACACGTCTGTGTAAAAATACTTCCTTTTTATTGTGGTTAATTGACAAAAATTGTCCATTGTTAGCAAATATTTCAAAAACCTTGCAACGTCCCAGGTGGCAAAATTTTTACGAAAAAGTACAAAAAACTAAATCCTTTTTACAGTAATCTAAAAATGAATGCAATAAATTACAACCAAAATTACAGGAAAGTACAACTTTTTTGGTACCTTTTTCTATATTGCTGTATGTTATTGTAGTTTGGATTTCCTACAAAAATTTACAACTATAACAATTCACAGGAATTTACAGGTTTTGCAGCTAACAAGTTGTATATTTTCGAACTAGGATAACAAATATTTAGAATATTGCAATGAGGCCAATTCGATAATTTTAAATTAAGATGCACATATTAGGGTGGTTTGCAAAAAACGTTATTCTTTATTTTTTGGTGACCGTATCACGACAGTTTGTTTTCTCTGGGTGAGAAAAAACTCTCCTAATTTTTTCACATTTTTAACAAATTATTCAGAGGTTGCGAGCATCAAATGTACGTAAAAAGTGAGATTTTCGTGGTTTTTGAATTTTTTTTAAATATGTATATTAGTTTTAGAGAAAAAAGGTAAAAGGCATAAAAAGTAAGATTTCTTAGGAATAGTGAGATATAAGAACATAATTGTATCCCTAAACATTTTTTTCAAGGATTGCCAAAATTCTGGGACATTCTGCATACAACAGAACAAAAATATATAATAGATAAGAGATGAAAAATTTAAAACCTTGGCACCAGAACAAATGAAAAAAAAATAAAAAAATTTCTTGACTTTTCAAGGTTTCTCCATGACTAAAATTTGATACAATATCAATAAATAAATAAATATATATAGGAAAAAGTTTAAAAGATCAAAAACAGTCTCCCGATTACGAATATCTCAGTTATTTTTGTCAAAATCCTAGTCAGTTTTTGTTCAAAAAATTTGTTTAACCATTTCATTATTTATGAAAAAAACAAGAATTATCTTTAGCATCTCTGAGCAAAACTAAAATTTTCTATTTTTTGCACTGTTTTCCTAGGATAAACCGCTTGCAATTTACAGCGTTTAAAAAAAATGATTTTTCAACAAAACTGACATATTTGCTCAGAATCTATTCCTCAGAAAAATTTCAAACTCGTACACTGTCTATATCGAGGTTAGATCACTTGAAAGCAAAAGGTAATTTTCCGATCGAATGGAAACTTCTCTCCCTGAATTGTTGTTACAAAATTGCTATTTCTGAGAGAAAATAATCTAAACTTTTCATTTGTTAATAAAAAATCATCCAGGATATTTTTTGATTATTTATAACACTCGTTATAAATAAAAACCCTCATCAATGACCAGAATTGTTTTTTGTTGTTGAAATGTTTGTATTAATCTTTGACATTCGAAAAGTCGCGCATGAGGACCCTGAATATGCATAACTAATTTATAGCTCATTGATCCATTATAATTTAAAGATTATAAAAAATTCTTCTTGTCCTTAACTTTCTTCAAACAATCAGAAAGCACTATTTAGAACATGTAAACAGATTAGGTCCCGTCAACAATTACTCAATATGGCCTTCTCATTGTTTCAATATCATTGTTTCAATAGAGTTAAAAATGTTACACCATTGCGTCGTTTAATTAAACTGATCAATAATAGATTTAATGCTTTCACGATGATTCATTATGATAAATATACATCTAAAATTTAAAGCGTTTTCGGGTTTTAACCGTGTGCAAAACTACGAATCGAAAAACTACGATTGGAACCCAAAAAAACTTTAAATTTTAAACTTATCAATCTTTCACGTTTTCCATGTTTACAGCTTTTTTTTAAAATTATTATATACAGTTCCAAATAACTGTTTTTTACCAACTAATTCGTTGTACACATTTGATATAGGAAATATCTCGACTAATCGAATTAGTAATTTTCTAATAATTTTTGGTGGTTCTCTTTTCGCTGATAGAATCTGTAAAATTTCACCAGTAATTACTTGAATTTTATCAATTTTGATTTAAGGAGCAAAAAAGAAACTCACTCAAGTTGATATTCTTTCCTACATTCCAAAATTTTCCCTGATAAGAAAAGTGTAAATTGTTCAAATGTATATTTGTCCTGATTATAAGAAAATATAAATAATGATTTTATATCAAATAAGTTATCCTTTCTGTCTCGTATTCATGTATATTGTTATTTCGTCAAATTTTAGTGATGAAGAAACTATTCAAAGCCTTCTTAAAGAAAAATTTGGTTCAAAAATATTATTTCTAGTGCCAAAATTTCAAGTTTTGCATCCCATATCTATTATATATTAATGTTCTATTGTATGCGGAATGTCCCATAATTTTGGCAATCCTTAAAAATAATAGTTAGAGATACAATTATTCTCTTATATCTGTCTGTTCCTAGAAAATCGTACATTTTATGACTTTTAGCGGCGCCAAATAATTTGTTTACAGTCGGACATTAAATGAGAGTTTTCTTCTTTGTATTAGCTACAATTTTCATTCATAAGATATTTCTCTAAAACTAATATGTATATTTAAAAAAAAAGCGTAAATTACGAGAATCTCAATTTTTACGTAAATTTTATGCTCGCAAATTATAAAAATTTTTTTTATAACTGAACAAATTAGGAGAGTACTTTTTTACTCAGAGAAACAAACGGACGCGATACGGCTGCCAAAAAGTAAAAACAAGTTTTTTGTGGACCACCCTAAGTATATGATATCTATCACAAAAAACTTCTATATTTAAATTTTAAAGGAATGGAAGAATACTGAAAAGACAATAATGAATAATCGTTATTAAACCAAAAATCGTAACGTTTGAAATTTTTTTTAAATATATAGCAATTGATTGGACACCATATATGACATTTAAAATTATGTCATTGCAATGATCTCAATATTTGTCATCCTAGGTCATTGAAATCAAAAGATTCAAACTCTTGAAGAGAAAAATTTTTCCATTTAAAGTTATAAACACTTAACTGCAAATTAAAACACTCAATGTGGAATACCTTTGAATTTAAAACTTTTAAAATTTAAGCTTCAAACTTTTTTTCATTTAAGCGCTCAATAATTTACGCGTATAAAATGGAAGCTTTTAACACATTTCAATTGAAAATGCTGTCATTATGAACCGTTGAACTGCACAATAATTTAAAAATTTTAACTTTTATACACTATACAATTTAAAGATTTGAAAAAATAGAAATCCATGCTATCATTATCAATGCTATAAATTGAAGAATGAATCAGAAATTCATAAATTTTACAAATTATATCATTTCAATCAATTTCAAGCTGGAAAAGTTAATTTATACATCAAAATTTATTCTGAAATCTTTTCAAGTATTCTCTTAAAGATTTGTTGCAAAAGAACATTAAAAATTTTTCCAGGAATCTAATGAAAATTTTGCTATTATGTTGGAACTCGAATTTTTCCTACATTTTTGTGAAAATTCTGCAAGATTAAAAAAAATGCCTTAAAATCTCAATTTTTTGTTCGAAATTTTCAAAAATCTACATTTTGTTTCAAATGTTTTGAAATCTTTTCAAGTTTTTTATTATTTTGAAATATTTTCAAAACATGTGAATATTCCTTAAGCTTACTCCATTTTTTTTTTAAATTGATAATTGTGAAATAGGGTGATGTGAAAAATTAAATTTTTGGCACTTCAAACCCCATGAGAAAGAATCTAGAAATGTAAAAAAAAAATTTTATTATACAGGATTTTATCAAATCATAGGAAAATATCAATTCAGTTTAAACATTTTTTTTAAATTGCTTTAAGATCTCTCAGATTTAAAAAAAATGTAAAGTATTTTGAAATCTTTTTACAAATTTTGTTTAAAAATTAATCTTTCCAAATAAAATACCATTTAAAAGTTTCAAAGGAATCTTAAGATAATTTTTGTATTCTCTTGGAACTTTAAATATTCTGAAAGAACCTCTTTGAAATCTTCTCCAGATTCAAATTATTTTTTAATTTTTTCAAAACTTCTAAATATCTTTTAAAATGATTCTAATTATTCCTATAATTTTTAAAAAATTCTCAAAAATTAAAAAAATTACCTTAAAAGCTTCCAGATTCTTTCTTTACGATTGTTTACAATGTTTCTAAATATTCTATTAAAATTAATTTTTCATAATAAAAAGTGATTTAAAATTTTCCCAGGAATCTTAAGAACATTGTTTTGTTATTAAAACCTTTCAAACTCCTTTAAAAATCTAAAAAATTGATTTCAAAATCTTCAAAATTTTGGATTTTTTATCAGTTTTGAAATTAATTTAAAACAAAACACTCTTGATCCGATACGAAACTAAAGTTAGGTTCATTTCTAAAAATTCATATAACTATAATTTAATCAAATCCATCGCTATTACTATTAATGCAGCAGTGACGACTGTGTCGCTGCATATTAATATCTTGCAAAATAAACTTATAGGCACTTTTAAATAAGGGTTCTTCACTAAAATGTATTTCCAGTCTGAATTCATTAACATAAAATTATTTTTTTAAATAAATAACATCTCTGATTTAAAATTACGTTTGATAAATGTGGATATCTGGGTAAAATTTTAATTAAAAAAAAAAGTTGCATAAGTGAAATTGCTGCTTGATCTGAGATTTATTATAATAGCGAAAGTTCTTGGTGAAAGTGTAATATTTTTAAAAAATTGTAGTTTCTTGTAGAAACTTATATATTACATGTCCTACAAAAATTGACAGTAAAGTACAAGTCAAAATTTTAATGCGAATTCTAAAAGTGTTGCTTATAAAAATGTATACTTTTTTGTATAAATATGTATATTTCTACACTAAACTACCAGTCTTTACAACATAATTTCAAGTAGTTTTCTAATATTTCAACTTTGGTGAAATCTTGCATTTTTTGTAAAGATTTGTAATTTGCTGCACTAATTTACGTAAAATTAAAAGTGTTTTTATGACGTTAAACATCCAAATTAAAAAAAGTAAAATCCTGTAGTTTTCTGAAAAACCTTGTCGATTTTTACAACAATGCAAAAAAAATATTAATAAAAAGTTATACAAATTTTTTAATTGTAGAAGCTTATACTTTATTGTTAATTTTTTTACTTCGCTACAAGAAAATTCAAGAAAAAATGACCTATTTGTATTTAATTGTATTTTTTGTTAAATTTTGTATCTTTTTTTACAGACAAGTACATGTTTAAGAAAAAATACAGTTGTAGAAATGTTGTACTTTCTTGTAAAAACTTTTTCCAACAGGGGTGCAAAGATAAAATATAGTTACAGTATATTAAATTTCGAAATTTGTAGAATATTGATAATAAAAGTATAGTATAGAAAAATATTTTAATTCTTTATTATGACATTATGACTCATTATTATGACTTATGCAGAAAAAACGTTTCTACGAAGTAAAAATATCTAGTGCAAGAATAGATTATTGTTTCTTCATGAAAAGAAATATGGTTTAGATTCCTTTACTTTTTTTTTAACGATTGCAAAATTTATTGAACAAAGCTACATATATATTCCTTAGAAAATAGATTGTGGGCAGAATAGATTACACAGAATGAAATATTAAATTCTTTGCTAATGATAAATGCTCTTAAAATGTGATAAATATCATAGAAGCTCAAAAAAAGTATTTTTAATAATCGAGTGGTACATAACTTCGAATGCCGATCGTATGCGATTACAAATCACTATAATAGAATAAGAAGATTGCCAATTGAAAGTAGAAATTATTGCCAAAATTTTATTTAAAGAAATGTTAGATAAAGAATCCGAATGAATGGAATTTAACAATATATTTCTAAATTTTAAATCCTTTAAAGTTTCAGAATTAATTAATTAAACAATTTAATAATCAGAACTTTGAACGAAATATTTTGAATTAAAATATCACAATGAGGATCATTCAAAATGAAAATGTTTAACTTGATAGGATTCGGAATACTATAAGCTTAAAATTTAAGGTTCAATTAGATTAAGTTCACGATGCAATTAGAATTTTTCAAACTTTAAACAATTTTGTCCAAAAAAATTAAAAAGTGAACAATCTCAATTTCAGAAAATCAAAAGAAATAGCAACCATTATTAAGAATAAATAATTTGAAATATAAGAAGTTTAGAATTCAAGTGGAAAATTTCTACTTATATTGAGTTTAAAGATCGAAGGGCTTAAAAGTGAACAATTTCAAGTAAAAAATTGTTTTAAGACATGGAAATGGAAAAAACTGTTTAGATAAACGTGTTTAATTGGAAGCGTTTAAATTAAACAATAGGAAAGGGCATTAAAAATTGAAGAATTAAAAATAAAATGTTTAAAATGTTAATATTCAATTAATTAATAATCAATTTGAATTATAAAAGTTCAAATTGATGATTCTAATGATTAATAATATTCTAGTTTTTAAATGCTAAGAATTTCAAATTCAGTTAAAAATTAATCTTTGAATCCGTACATCTTTCCTATTTCTAAATTCTATATTCTTAAAAAATGACAAAATAGCTGTTTTCATGGTTTAAAAGCACTATGACTCAAAGATATAAGTAATAAAATTAGAGTTTATGTGTCAAGAATTTCTAGATAAAAAGAGATGTTTGCCTATTTTTAAATGACGAAACATCTGAAAGACAAAAAATGCGGGTATGCTTACAAAAAGGTCACCCAAGAAAGGTCACTTTTGACAAGGTAAAGGTAAAGGTAAAGGTAAAGGTAAAGGTAAAGGTAAAGGTAAAGGTAAAGGTCACCCTTGATACTTGGCCTAGAGCTTCTTTTTGCTTCCCAACTAAAAGTCACAAAAGGATTTTTGACTCAGATTAATAGAAATAAAGTTATTAACATTTTTTTAGTTTATGGGGGAAAAATGTTGTCATTTGAACAAAATTTTAATGGCAATTAAAAAAACTCTTTCAGTACAATTTTGATGAGGGTTTCGCGCCATTTTCATTGATCCTAAGCATTCATTGCAAAAAAAAAGTTTGATCTTCAAAAATGAAACTAAGGAACAAATTTGACTTTTGTGGAAAAATGGTATATTTTTGTTTTTCAAGAAAAGCGTCCTTCTATGAAAAAAGTCAAATTTATTTTTGACCTTCATTTTTTCAGGTTACATATTTTTTTTTAACTGCTTATGATCAATATAAATGGCGTAAAAAAACCTATCGGATTTATACTGGAGAACTATTTTTTTATTGACATTAGAAGAGTTAAACATCGCCAGAATAGACTTATAAAATTATCAAACAAAATCTGTTAATAACATGATTTCCAGTTTTTTAATATTTTCAAATATTCTAAAAGTGTTAAAAATGACTTCAATGTTTATTTAAACTATTATTTTTTAGTCTATAAATTATCAAAATTCATACTTATTTATCACAGGCTTCACAGTCATCCTTTTTTGGTTGAAAATTCAACTGTATTGTTGAAAACTCGTCTTTTTTATTTGAAAATAAAACAGTTTGATTGACATTTTTTTCTTTTTTGGTTTGACAATCCTTTTTTTTATGAAAATATTTTTTTTTCAGTTGAAGATTCAAAATTTTAGTTAAAAGTTCATTTCCTTGGTTGAAAATTGTACTATTTTATTGATGATTCGTTTTTCTCTTTGTTAAAAATGTATTTTTTAATTAAAAATTTAACTGTTCCATTTTTTGTTAAAAATTTATCTTTTTTAGTTAAAAATTCATGTATTTTGTAAAAAATTCGACTTTTCTGGTGGAAAATTAATCCACTTGATTAAAAACTTAACTATTTGATTGAAAATTCATTTATTTAAAAAAAAATCTACTTCTTTGGTAGGAAATTTATCCTCGTGGTTGAAAATTTAACTATTTGGTAAAAAATTCATGTTCTTTTTAATTATACTTTTTTTATAGAAAATGAATCTTTTTGGGTAAAAATGCAATTTCTTGGTTGAGAATTGAACTGTTTTAGTTATAGACTGAGTTCTTCTTGTTTGTTAAAATTACATTATATTATATTATATATATATATCTTTTTCTTCAAAATTCGGTGCATTGCTTGAAAGCTGAACTACTTCCTTCAAGAGTCATTTTATTTGGTTGAATTTATAATTTTAGTTGAAAATGAATCTCTTTGATTGAAAATTGAACTGCTTTGTTAAAAATTCGTTTTTTGGATTAAAATTAATTTTTTTGCTGAAAATTTAACTATTTGATTAAAAATTCAACTGTATGTAATTCTACTTTTTGAGTAAGAAATTAATTTCTGTGGTTGAAAATTTAACTATTTGGTTAAAAATTCAACTGCATGGTGGCATTTTTTTGAAAATTCAAACGTTTTGTAGAAAATTAGTCTTTTTGGTTTGAAAATTCAACTCTTTGGTGTAAAATTCGTTTTTAAATGAAAATTTTTCTTTTCGATTTTGGGTTTAAATTTGATAATATTTAGTTTGAGAATTCAACTAATTGGTAGAAAATGTATGAAATTCGTTGAAAACTCAGCTACTTGGTTGAAGATTCACGTAATTTGTTGGAAATTCATCCTTTTTGATAGAAAATTAATTTTTCGGATTGAAAATTTATCTTTTTAAGTTAAATATTCAATTATTTGGTTGAAAATTATTTCTTTTGGTTGCAAATTCAACCATTTGATTAAAAATTCATTTATTTTATTAAAAATTCTACTTTTTCAGTAGGAAATTAATTTCTGTGGTTGAAAATTTAACTATTTGGTTAAGAATTCAACTGCATGGTTGAAATTCTTTCTTTTTTTTTTTGAAAATTCAAACGTTTTATAGAAAATTAGTCTTTTTGGTTTGAAAATTCAACACTTTGGTATAAAATTCGTTTTTTAATGAAAATTTTTCTTTTCGATTTTGGGTTAAAATTTGATAATATTTAGTTTAAGAATTCAACTAATTGGTAGAAAATGTATGAAATTCGTTGAAAATTCAAGTGCTTGGTTGAAGATTCATGTAATTTGTTGAAAATTCATCCTTTTTGATAGAAAATTAATCTTTCGGATTGCAAATTTATCTTTTTAAGTTAAAAATTCAATTATTTGGTTGAAAATTATTTCTCTTGGTTGCAAATTTAACTATTTGATTGAAAATACATTTATTTTATTAAAAATTCTCCTTTTTTAGTAGGAAATTAATCTCCGTGGTTGAAAATTTAACTATTTGATTAAAAATGCATATATTTTGGTACAAATTATATTTTTTTGTATAAAATAATTCCTTTTGGGTGAAAATTTAATTTTTGTTGAAAATGCAACTGTATTGTTGAAAATTAATCTGGTTTAGTTGAAGATTCAAGTATTTTGTTGAAAATTTCTCCTTTTTGGTTATATTCAACTGTTTTTTATTTAATAATAATTTGTTGTATGTTTAAATATCAACTATTACATTGTTTGTTGAAAATGAGTACATTCCGGTTGAAAATTCAACTATTTCCCAGAGAATTCGTCCGCATGGCTTCAAAATTCAACAATTTGATAGAAAATTCAACTTTTTTTGTGGAAAATTTACGTCATTTGTCGAGAACTCATCTGTTCGATTCAAAACGTAACTGTTTGGTTAAAAATTCAGTTGTTTTGTTAAATGCTGATCTTTTTGTCATGAAAATTTGACATTTTCATTCATTTTAGCTATTTTTTATTTAAATGAAAACAGTAAGATCCCCCCCCCCCTCTAACTAAATCGTCTTACGTTGTTTTTGGATGACCGCTAAATAAATTGGCGAAAAACATCACAAAGGATGAGACTGTGAAAATGTCTTACCATTGCAAACAGCCAGGAGTCCAATAAGAGTGACCAGGATCATCATCCTTGTGCAGCCGCGGCGCGGCGCTTCGAATTGAGGCATCATCAGAAAATTTTTTCACGCGGGTATCTCATGGACTCGGTAGTTTCTCCTCGTCCTTCCAGGGTATTATCTGTCACTTCCTGGATCAGGGACAAAGAGGAAGGTAGAATCTTCACCACGGCCAATTAGAACATGCAAATAACGATGAAGCATGTAACGATCACGAAGCCGCAATATCCGTCCTCATATAGCCCCGCTACATTCGATCTGTGACACGTCGTTGTCGCTGTCTGCAATTTAGAGCGAAGGTGTTTCCGGTAGCTTCAACTTAATTCTCACTCGATGACACCCGCAAAGCTCCAGGCACAATAATCAAAATTTCTCAAGGCTTTTTCTTTTTTTTCCACCTTATTTAGCAATCGTTTTACGTGAATGAACAAACAGACACTCTGACGATCGTACGTCACTTTTTAACAGTTTTAAATATTCGGTATACGTTGGGGAATTCCGGGGAGACACCTGTTATGTGAAAACGTCAAACTTGAGATGAAGAGTGAAACAACGTTCTTGGTTTTTCTAATTAAGTCCTTAGGTTTTTTTTTCGATTTTTCGTTCCAGTTCGTGTTTAGAGTCTAGGACGCACTATTCTCAGGCGCACAAGGACTCGAAGCACTTCTTTTTGACACAAAAACGATTTGGGTTAATGAGCGGAAAACTGAGATAAACTGACGGATTAAGACAAATTAGAATTTATTATTATTGACAGATGTCTTGCATTGAGGGAAATTTATTTGAAAATAGAGAAATTTTTCATATTATGCATGAGAAATATGTTTATATTAGCGTGACGATATCATAATTATAAATTACATCGAATGCAGATAAAACACATCTTGAACTACAACAATACACTCCCGACTGAAAGTTTGGATAGGCTGATATGTTTCCAAATTTGCAATTGAGTGTCATATCTTTTATACAATTTCTAAATTTTTTTACAATAAATTGTCTTAAAATGTATACCTATATGCCTTGAATGACCTGTATTTGAATTGTTTTCGATCATTCTGTCCATAAATATTGCTAAACAGCACGGCTTTTCGACATCTTTTTGAATTGACAATATTTCAAAAATTAATTAACATTTTTTAAGTTTCTAGGGCTCCTGTTAAAGGGTAAAATCTGCAATCTTCACTAAGAATATCTACACATTTTTTGGTGCACTTTTACAGTTTTGGCAGCGTTAAACTTTATGAAAATAACCTAAAACCTTTGAAAAGTTAAAAAATTATGGCGAATTTTTTATATATACAGTTTTTGTTAATAAGTTGAATATGTTGAATCTGAAATTCTTTCAGCTTAAACCAAAGAAAACCAAGAAAAAAATCTAAGATTACAAAATTCCTAAATCACGAAAAAAATTTTCCGACAAAACAAAATTGTAACAAGTTTCTTTGGTTAGAGCTGGAGCAATTTTCGATTAAACATATTCAACTTTTTCCAACATATGTGAATATGACTCCATCTAAAAAATAACATGTCTCTTGCACATTTTACAAAAATTATAAATTAAACAAGGCTGTGTCTAGTCGTCCCAAAAAATTGGCTTATAAAAAATATTGGGCTACTCATCCTGAATTTAGGGACCACCAGACACTTAGATTAAACAAATTACTTTTTTTTCATTAGCAAAAATTGTGAGACGACTGAAAAATTCCGAAAAATAAAATTCCCGACACTATAAAATTTCCGAATTGTAAAATTCTCGAATAACAAAATTACCGAATTGAAAAATTCCCAAATTGGAAAATTCCAAAATAATAAAATTCATGAATTATAGAATTCCCGAACAGTTCGTAATATTACCGAATTGGAAAATTGCCGAATAATAAAATCCCGAATATTAAAATCCCGACAGTTTATAATATTAACGAATAATAAGATTCCTGAATTATAAAATTTTTGAACAATATAATTCCAGAACAGTTTATAATTCAGCAGCCTGGGTCGGAGCAGTGTTGCGGAATGAACGTATTATTTAAATAAGTAACACGAGAATTCTAGATCAATCCAAGATATCTATACCTTAAACCTATATACCTATCTACCCTTCACCAATATACCCATCCACACATCACTACTTTCCGACCGAGCAATTCACGCCTACCCCGAATGGGAAACGGCTTAATGATATAATAATAATAATAATAACTTCGGTCCATTCCTTTTTTTCATAGCTTGTGTCATTTGTCCAAAAATTTAATTTTTTTATTTTCAATGTTATTCTTCACAAATAAAACGAAAACTACGCATCCTATCAAAAAGTGATTAATAAAAAATTTGAAGACCTTTTTGGGATGCATGATTTTGGTCTGTTTATCTTGTTTTGTAACTTGTTTAGTTTGACCGCAAAATGGAATTTTTCATTTTTTTTTGTGCGATAAAAATTGGAATTTTCGATTGTTCGGAAAAATTCAAAAAGTTGTTGTGATAATCTTGTAAGGCTCTCAAAAAAGAAACGTTTTTCTCCTCTTGACTTTTTTTCATATTTTTTTTGTTTGTCTTTTTGAGTACTACTAATAACCGTACATAGAATTTTCAAATCTTGAAAAAAAGTGATCTCAAAAATTTTCAAAATGTGCTCACTTTTTGAATTTTTGTCCAAAATAGCTGAGTAACGAACGCTTTTTTTCTTTTGAGACCTTCAAAAAGTGTGCCAAAGCACAATCCAATCTGATCTATCTTTCAAAAGTTATCGTGCCTACACGATACTACAGACTACAGACAGACAGACGGACAGACAGGCAGACGGACAGACAGACATTAGGATGAGAATGTAAAAAAGTTGGAAAAAGTGAATACTTTCCAATGAAACATGGATAAAAATGTTTCATTCAAACAAAAATAAGTATTTTGTTGTTATTCGTGTAACAAAATTTTTTCATGGTTCAACCAAAGTTTGGTTTGTATTGTAACGCGATTTTTTAAACCAACAATAATGTTGCTGAGCCAAAAAATGAAAATTTTGTTGCACAAACATTTTTCTCAGTTAATGCTCCTCAAAGTTTGCCTGTCAAACTTAAATTGCAGAATTTTAAGAATGTGTGAAGAATTGAAAAAGTAGAACAAAACATTTCTGTATCTGAATATTAGAACAATATGAATGCTCCTTAAAATTGAAATGTAGGTTGCATTCTAAATATTTATGATGATAACACGAAATAGAAAATAAAAAGTCAGGTTTTTTTATCTTTATTAAATGGGAAAAATATAGGCTTTCTAGAGATATCAGCAGATTACTTCAAGTAATAGTTTTAAAAATAAAATAGAAAACAATTATTTTCTGGTCCTAATTTGTTGACAAATTTCAGATTACGTACCCAATTTCTACCTTACCGAGATCTCTATTTGCATTTTGAAGCGACTCACGTCCACATAAAATGAGGTATCTAGTAAACGGTTTTCAAAATTAAATAAATATCACGAATGGTCTATGGTCCTATTTTTTTAACAGAAAAAATTTATTTTTGAAAGTTTTTAATTCTATAAATTTGAAACCATACCGGCTTTCCTTCGTGCCTTTTCTTAAATTCTCAAAATTTGAACACAACTTTTCTGGATCTGAATATTCAGACGGTGTTAAGAAAACTGAATGAAACTGTCGTATAACATATGCAGGGAAGATAGAAAATGCCAATATTATTTACGCATTCATTTCTACTAAATAAATTTAAATTTTGCAAATTTAATTTAATTTTAATATATAAAATAAAAAGAGCAAAACGTTTATTCTCGAGAAAATGAATGAAAATATTGTGTTTTTCTAGTATTCACAAATTCTAGTATTCCTTAAATGTTTGTATTATTTACTGATGAGAGATTCATACGAAAATGTTCTTTTTGCCTCCACTACTTGGCATACGTCCACATATTTGAATTTTACCGACTGAGTGTGACGTAATAATAGAATACTCAACGAAAATAATAATTTTCAAAGTTGAGTTGCTCATAAATTAGAGGTTCTGAAATTTCTACAAAAAACGTATTTCTTATTAATTTATGGTATATTTTAAATTCAGTTTCCAAAGTTCGACTACCAATCCACGCTCGACCTCCTTTAAAATGGGATACGTAACTTAAAAAAATATTTATTATTTCATAAGTATTATGCAATATGTTAAATCGAGAGATGCGGAAGTTTTTCAACCTCCGGTTCAATCAGGCAGTAGTGCGGTGGGTTTGTAAGCAGAAAGTCTTGGCTCAATATTTGGATATTTATTCTTACCCCATATAAAAATAATAAAAGCATTAATATAAATCTTCAATTGAATGAAGAAAAATAAGAATTTTCTATGAAAAAAAAACTTTACCTGCAGTAAAAATGATAAGCGTTGAAAATCCCAATTTTTCGTATAGAATAAACGGTTAAAACGATCATTGGATGGTGATGGCTTGATTCGAATAAATTTAATAGTCAATTGCAGTAACAAAATTTACAAAAATGCAGGCAGCAAGAATCGAGCCCAGACTTTTCTATTACTGGGAGGAGTATGACCTACAGCGGACACTTTTATGAATAATTATGGAAAATAACATGATTAAATTTAAACTCACCGCAACAGCAGCTGGAATTCCGAAGTTCAATAATCCAGTATTAAGATATTGAAAAATATCAGATATTTTGATGTTAAGAAGTTTTAAATTAAGCCTGCACTCAAGTGAATCAGAATCATTTATTTATTTGTATATTTTGTAAAGATCACTTACTTGTTGAAATTTCCATTTATAGACAATAAACCGCAAAATACATAATATGTGTTGCGACCAAATTATCAAGTTTTCATTACAAAATGTTTATGATACGAACACGAAAAAGCAGATTGGTTTCAAATCAAAGTTCATGAAAATTCCGAGTTATTTATATTTTATTGTTCATATTTTATACGAAAATGAAAAAAAAAGAAAATGATACTGTTCCCCTTATGTTCACTAATTGAAGATGTATTTGAACTTTTACAGAATTGTGAAATGTTATTATCAATTTATCATTAGGATAAGCTTATAATTCTTAGAAGATCTTAAAACGATTCAATGACATTTCATTTTCAAAATCGCAAATGTCTAAACTTTTTTTTTAAGAATTGAAGGTAATTAATAAAATTTTTTCTATGGCGCACTTTTGGTAAATTCAGCCAATTAATAATTTTTTTCGGATTATCGATGCATCATTATGTTTTTCTTGTAAGAACGACGTATAAGCGACAGGGCATTCTAAAAATGGCCTCTTCCGAGATTCGCTTACTGAGAGCTGTCTTGCCATATCCGGCAAGGACGCCAATCCATATTGGATTGAACCTTATAATGGGCCTTACTATTCATCGGGCCTCAAATATTGAATTTCATTCACCTTTATATATTTAATATCTACATTAAATTCAAATAAAATTGACATAGTTCTTATATCCTAAAAGGAAAGGACATATAAAAACTGGAACAATATATTCGGGGTTTTCCATATTTTTATTAATGTTCAATTTCTGAGTTTACAACTTGACGTAGATGTAGATAAAATTATAACATAAAATAGGCAACATCGCGTATAATAATATTAATAATAGCAATTATTATCGTGGTAATAATCGTGAAATTACTGATAATCGTAGTTCGTAATAGCGATGATAATAATGATAGCAGTAATGCATCATAATCGATATTATTTATTGACACGATTAAGCTGTAGTCGGGGCTGTAAAGCTTCGGCATGCATATGTATCAATTATTATTTATTCACTGTTCCTTATTGTGGGTATGGTGGGCACTAAAATTGCTTAAAAAAATACTACACTCTCAAAAACGCGGAGCATCTAAAACTCTCTAACTCGCGAGTTTGGCACTTTAGGCTTAAATTCCTATCATAAAATATCAATACTAAACAAAAGTCTTAAAACATTTGATAATAACTATAAGAACTGAACATTTTTTTAATTCGATTAAATTAATCAAATTAATTGTTACTGAGGAATAACAAATATTCAGCCTTATTGCCAAGTTCACGAGATAGGTTTTCTCCACGTGGTACAACCTATGATCGTCAATTGTCTAAAGTTACTAAAAAAATAGTTTAGGCTCTTGCTATCGTTTCGCCTACCTGTCTTTTACTTATCACGTCGACGCATATTTCACTTAAATTTGAACCTTGAAGGTTAGCAGGAGTTCAGTTTCTGATGGAGATTTCAACAACTGACCACTCCCTAATGATAAGACACTTGGTAAAAAAATGGTCTACGTTTGCTTTTGGTATAAAAAGACATTTAAACATTGGAATGACATTTGTTCTTCGTGGATATATGCTATCTACGCAGTCTGTTGGGGTTATTTTGATAATGCTTAGTATATTTAAGTTTTCATATACTATATATTCTGGAGTCAGAATCTCCCTTCCTATAACAAACCTCCTCTCTCGCACCTACCAAACTTCTCTGCAGCTTTTTTGTGGCGCAGAAAAACGAGGTTACAACGCGTAAATAAATCGTCTTTAATAAATACAACCGATAGACTATATAAATAAATAATTTCTATAAACGATCATCGTAATCGTTAAACACCAGAGGTGACTCAAACCAGCTACTCAGCTGGCAATACCATACCTAATTGCTGAATTGTTTCATCTCCAGTGAAAACGATTGAACTTTCAGCGATTAAAAATCACGGACCTATAACTAACAAAACACACTTAAGATTAAGGTGCGTAGGAATCACCAAGGATTGGGATCAGTTTTCTAAACAAATTGTTTGATTAGCATTCTTGATCCTCGAACGTTGGAAGTTCCTACGCGCCCGGGGGTCATCGATCTTGAATCACTCGGTCTGCAATCAACACACTGGAAGCCGATCGGGAAACCATTAACGCACTCGACTGGCTATAAGCGTCCCTAGTTGCGCACTAAATCCCTCGAACACTTCCACTGTGAGAAATGCTTCAACTGCTGCACAACAATAGTTTTAAGGCAATTCAAATTAGAGCAAGTAGTCTGATTTTTTTTTTAATGTTCCTGTTTTGGGAGGAATGGAATCTCCATTTCCAATCTGTTCCGGATCCTGAAATCTTTAATATAATCGCAGTATTGTTGTGCATCAGTTGTCCTTTTATTTATTTTTAGAGAGCGGATTTGTGCAGGCAACTATTCACTTTTCGATGAGAACCCCTGCAGCGCGCGGGATTAGAAACATAGTGGGAGTTAAGCCACGCCCCTAATCCCTTGCTCGGCAGTGGTTCTCCACTGAACGTGACTTAACCAGATGATCAAATCCGCTCTTTTTTCATCCCTGCCTAATTTTGATTCTGGAACAATAAAGTCTAAAAGCACCAGTCTGAAACTGAATTCGTTGATCTCACCAATCCTTGTATGCACCAATAAAATTACTCATACCGAGATTCCGATTAAAGGACACATCGAGGAGATTCACTTTAGTCGAGGCGAACCCGTTATTCAACAAAAATTAAAGAACTCGGGAGCACCAGCCTCGACGACTCGAGGTATCTTCAACCTCACGATTTTCTTCTAGCGGGTCAGATGCCATCAGATGCGACGGACATAGGCCTTTTGTAGACAGGAGCTGGTATCCTTGAAAAGCTTCCTCTTTCTGTCGATGCTTTCGGGTCTTTTCTAGGACTAACAGAAATGGATCCTTCAGCTGGAAGCTCAACAATTCCATTTCCATCGATCCAGGCTCTGGTAAAATCAAGAGTAGGATCCCCCTCATGACCTGGTGTTGTTCCATGGCCCTTATAATCTCTAAGAAAGTCTTGAAGTTTCTGAACAACCTGCTGATCATCTTGAAGATGACCAACCTTCTGGAGAATTTGCTCCAGCAGAGGATTAGCTGTTTTGGTTGGTGATGATTGAAGAGAGGAAGTTGCTGGTCTGATCCTGCGTCCATTTCTATCATACTGGGGACCGTTGGACGGCCTTGGTAGACTTTGTCTAATGGAATTTTTCCTCGAGAAACTAGAGGTCGGGGAGGAATTTTTGGGATTGGTAAAGGTGTCAGCTTGCAAGCTTGGCCTTTGTTTAGTTTGTCGACCGTTCCAGGTATTGGCACCATTGGGTGGACTCTGAAGCGACTTGGGAACAGCGGAAGCTTTGCTGATGCTTCCGTTTGGAGGCTTTTTGATGCTCGTACGCATGCCCTTGCGGTGTAGGGGACTGGATTCTGGACTCGAGTTGCCTTCTCTTGGAGTTCTGCTTCCTGATGAGGCTTTTGATAGGTTGCTGCTTTCGCGGACAATAGAACCTGCTCGTGGGGTTCGGTCACCGGATGAGGAAGCTGCACTTCTGGATGGTGATGCTCTCAAGGGGCTCGGAGGACCGATTCTGGTTTTGCGCAAACCCGTCTCGATACTCTCCGTCTCTACGCAGGATCTTTCTTGATCTGCTTTTGTCGGTTGTTCTGCAACAAAGAAATTTAAATATAAGCTTAAAGTGTAGTTAGAAAAAAGAGGGGATTTTAATTCAATATCCTGAATCAATAGAAGGATCCTATTGGATCGATTATCTTTAAATTTCATGGCGCCACTGATCGTTCCATTCGATATTGGCTAATCCTTTGTTTTGCTTCCTTTCTTTTTTTGTGTTTGATATTCCGCGCGATCGGCTCATCGAAGTTTCGAAAGGAGACACCTACGCTAATCTTTCTTCAATTGAACGGGTTCTCGCAATTTGTGGCTTCCAATTAGCCCATAGATTGACCCAACCAAATCTGTCTTTGGTATCCAATAAACTAAAAATAGCCAGTTAGGCAATTTGCATATCGTGTGGGATTAGGACAATCAAATGATCTAATACATTGATAGGTTAATTTATTTTGACTAAATCTGAATTATAAGCATCCGCAACGCTTTATGCTGTTTCACAATACGATTTATAAGAAAGCGATAGTAATGCATTATTGAAGCAACCATTGAATAGTAGCCGAGTAACATTGCAAACCGAATTTTCAGCTGTATAATTTTAAGATAATAAAAAGTTGTTTGGATATCGAAATTGCTTTGGATCAGCTTATATTCATTGCATTCTTTATTCCTTCTGTTGTGGGACGAAGTTTGCGCTTTTAATGAATGCTAATTAATGCAGGCAAAAATGAAACTGATTCTGCAGTGTCGCTCAGGGATCCACTTCAATCCTCTTCATTTTATTTTACACCCGTCGCTTTCGAAGCAGAAAGATCGAATTGATTTCGGTCGGAGTGTGACTCTTGACAGTCAAAAAACCACTTTTTTATTTATAAGCTCGAGTGGTCTATTAAAAGAAGAGGCTTATGTGTCTATCTACTGAAGTGGAAACTTCAGGGAATCGTTGGTGTTCAGATTGCATATCATCGAATCTATTCAGTATCAGGTTCTGAGAAAGATCAATTTCTTTTTTGACAGTGTCAGAGAAATATGAAAATATACTAATAGCTTCCGCTTAAATGAAAATTATATAATAAATATTTCTTCAAGATTATTATGCAATAATTCTGACTTGTAGGAGGAATGATTTACCTGGTACTAAAATTTATGCAATTCGGAAGGTCTAGGTCGTCATTCATCACTTATGATACAGCATGGTAACTATGATCTGGACACCTGATGTGAGTTAGTAAGAAAGGTCCGAGAAGACTACGTTATTGAGAATCAAAAGTTGGTGATTGTTCGGTGGACAGGTTGTTGGTTCGCCCACGCTTCAAGGGATCTCATAGTCGTTCGCTCAGCTAAATGTCAGCCCAGCCTCTTCGCGATTTCATACCTGGCTTGTGTACTTTGAATATTAATGGACTACAGGGTGGTCCAAACTCGCGTTGACAGCCAACCTCCGAGGCACTCTTCGTTCTACTAGTTTATCCGAGGGGTACATAACTTCTACAATCGGTGCAATCAGATTGCAGTCACTTCGCAATCACTTGAAATCACTTTGCCGTCGGAGGCTTTTAAAAATAATTTTCTGTTGCAAAGATCACAGTCCGTCCCCTTCTTCCTCGATTAAATTTGAAAAATCCCCTAAAAGACCTAAAATTGAGAATTTTATACCAATTTTCCACTTTTCTCCCTTTTTTTACAAGGTATCGATTTATTTCTTAAGACTCATTATTAGAAATTCAAGGCATAAAAAAACAAGACGCTTTCAAAGAGATTCTTTTTTACGATATCAACTTCATATCAACTTGAATGATACCAACTGAATTTAAAATAAAAAAACAGTTGGATTCATAAAAAAAGATGACTTTTAAACAAAATAGTAGATTTCTCAACCAAATTGTTGAATTTTCAAGCCAAAAGGACCAATTTAATACAAAAAAATTGAATGTTCATCCTGGAAAAGTACACTTTCAACCAAAAAGATGAATTTTCAACAAAATAGGGACATTTTCTACCAAAATAGGTGAATTTTTAACTAAAATGATGAATCTTCAACAAAAAAATCCGTTTTTAACAAAGCAGTTTAGTTTTTAGTCAAGTAGTTGGATTTCAAATGAAAAAGATGAATTCTTAATGATAAATGTAATAGTTGAAAGTTAAACCGACAAAGGTTTCAATTTTAAATATCAGAGCAGTTGAATTAATGAAAAAAATACGAATTTTTAACCAGATAGTTGAATTTTCTACAAAAAAGTTAAACTTTGAACCAAACAGCATACATTTTTGACAAATAAGTTTATTTTCTACCAAAAAAGTGGAATTTTCAACTAAAATGATGAATCTTGAACCAAAAAAAAAAAAAAAAAAAAATGTTAACAAACTAGAACAACTTTTAACAAAGTAGTTGAATTTTCAACCGAAAAAGATGAGATTTCAAATAAAAATTTAATATTTAATTTAATAGTTTCTAATCTTTCAATCTCAAATTAGTATACTTATATTGCAATTGATTTAACTTGACATTATTCAACAATTGAAAAAGTAAAATGTTTAAAATTTATTAATTTTCAATTAGAAAACTTAATGTTGAACAAAGTAGTTCAACCTTTAACCAAGCTGTTGAATTTTCAACCATAAAATATGAATTCTCAATGGAAAATTTAGTAGTTGAATTATAAACTGAAAACAGTCAATTTTCAACCAAAAAATGGAATAGTTAAATTTTCAATTTGAAAAATTAATTTTTAACCCATTAGTTTAATTTTCTACCAAATAATGGAATTGCCAACCCAAAAAGGCGAATTTTTTACACAAAAAATTCTTTGTCAATAATAAAAAAGTTAATTTTGAAACAAATACTTAAATTTTTAACTTAAAACAATAAACTTTCAAGGAAAAATCGAATTATTTCATTTTCAGTCAAAAAAATTTATTTTCATAAAAAAAAAATCTTTACAAAGTTGGTCAATTTTTGGCCAAGGAAATGAATCTTCAACTTATAAAATGAATTTTTAACAAAGTACTTCAACTTTTAGCCAAAAAGTTGCATTTTCAACTAAAATGATGAATCTTGAACCGAAAATAATATATTTTAAACAAAGTAGTTCAACTTTTAGCCAAGTAGTTGAATTTGAAACTCTTGAAGTCACATAGCTGATTGAAATATATGCAAATCTATGAGTCGGGAATACTGGTTTAAAAAAAAATGACTTTTTTTTCAAATTTATTTTAGTTTTGTTGATTTGATTTTTCAGAACTTTTCTGTTTGAACTATAATTTTTTTTCTGTTTTTTTTTTACACTATAATCTTGTTTTAGCTGAAATTAAAAAAGGTTTTGAAAATCTGAGAGCTTTCATTGATAAAAATGCAATAAATACATTTAAAAATGCTTTTAACATGAGCATTTATCAATTCAGTTTTTTTCTTATGTATTCGTTTCTGCAAGTGCTGAAATTTTCAATAATTTTTTCGAAGCTAGCTAAAAAAAAACATGTTTAAATACAAAATTTACTAAAGAAAAGGCGTTACTGGAAGAGGGCACTTTTATTCAATATTCACCCTTATGATATAAAAAGTTTTTAATAATAAATAAAATAATCCCCTTTTAATCCCCTTTTTCGGAAAAAGTCTGTGAAAAAGCTGTGATCCCTGATACTGTTAAAATTGCTACAAATTTAATATAAAATCTGTCATTGAATTATTGTTAGATATTAATTAATTATTATTGTTGCAAAATTATGATCTTCGAATTCAATTAATTAAATGTTTAATAATCACAACTTTCAATCGAAGAGACTCACTTTCATGAGACAATCTTTCGGAAGTGAAGAACTATCTATCTTTTTAATCAACATAAGCAAAGCCCAGAGCAGTTCTTTTCCCTTTTCACCGATTCGCGCGATAAGAAGACACCGCGGCGCGGCGTCTTCTGCGCTGCTGCAAAATCGACAGGAGCCTGCAGTCTCTTTCGTCAGTATTCACATCAGTGCCCCATTATTAAATTTGATGACTCGCCTGCACCGACATCAAAAGGGCCGATTCGATGCAATATTTTGAACTTTCTTCCCAGCGGGATGCAAATTTTATCGGGGCCTATATTCCACCTTAGCCACCCGGAAGGAAATTCTTTTTTCCATTTTTGAAGGGTAAATCGCCATCGAGGTTATCGCGACCACTGATCTGAGTGACCCACGTCAGTCACGAGGCATGTTGCAGTTTTATTGACGAGAAAGGAATGCAACGGTATACTTTACCTTATCCGATGTAATAGATATGGGAATCAATTTATCGTGCTCAGGCGACTTCGCTCGCATACATTTGTCTTAAAATAAGTACCAGAAGAACTAAATATATCTCAATTGTTTCACTCGGGAAATGTGAAGTGGATTCTGTGGAATAAGCTATCAGTTTATCTTGTTTAAAGTTCTGAATTCCTATCTGGTGAGACGGTGACTACTGGACCGTGGAGTCGAGAAATTAAATTTTTTGAGTCCGGGAGTATATAAATGAATCCAATTGTTGAATCCAATTTCACTTGATATAATATGCCATTTTGAACGAATTTGATTTGAAAATGCACTTCCTGTTTGAACTTTAATTTGGGACATTTTGAAATTTAAAATTATGCAATAGGCTTGTCCTTATTTTCTAACCTTTAAGATGTTGCGCTCCTTGTCAGTGACTTCGTGAGGTTACATGTGAAAAAGATGTCCACCAAGTTTAATTTTGAAAAAATTTTAAATTGCCAGCGTCTGAATTTTTGAAAAATTGACTTTTTCTAATTTTCCAACTAAATTACGCCAAACCTGGTCGAAAGACAGTCTATAAAAAGTGAATTAGTAATATGTGCAATGCCAAACTTTCAGGACAATTACATTGGTTGAATATTTAACTATCTGGCTGAGAGTTGAGCTATTTCTTGAAAGTCCATTTTTTTGTTTTTTAGTTTTAGTTACAAATTCCTCTCTTTGGATGAAAATTTAAATGTTTTTAGAAAATTCAACAAGTTGTGGTTGACAATGAACTTTCTTCGTTGAAAATAAACAATTTTGTTCAGAAGTATCCTCTCTGGTTAAAAATTTAACTATTTTGTTGAATATTTGAGTTTTATTGTGGAAAGTAAATTTTTTTTAAAATGATAAATGAGGCGCTCAGAGGAAAAACGTGATAAATCCTATGTTTTAACATAGGACTTATCACGTTTTTCCTCTGAGCGGCTAATGTAATTTTTTCTTTTTTACTTAAGCATTCAACTGTTTTGACGAAAGTTTATCTTGTTTAATTGAAAATTCAACTGCTTTGTTAAAAATTCTTGTATTTTTGTGAAAATTCATCTTTTTTGGTAGACAATTAATCTTCTTGTTTGAAAAGTTATGTTTTTGGTTGAAAATTCAACTATTTGGTTAAAAAGTAATCTACTTTATGGAAAATTAGTCTTCTTGGTTAAAAATTTATGTTCTTTGTTGAAAATTTAATTATTTGGTTAAAAATTAATCTACTTTGTAGAAAACTCAATTTTGCGATAAGGTCTTTTTCTGTTGAAAGTGCAACTGTTTTGTTGAAAGATCATCTTTTTAGTTGAGTATTCTACTATTACTGTTGAAAGTTCCTCTTTTTTGGTTGACTGCACTGTTTCTCATTTGAAATTAAAAACTGTTTTTATTGAAATATCAATTATAACATTTTTAGATGAAATTTCATTTCTTTGGTTGAAAATTTAACTATTTTGTTCAAAAATCATTGTTTTTTGGTTGAATATTTATTTTTAAATTAGAAATTTGTTCCAGTTGAAGATTCATAATTTTAGTTGAAAATTCGTCTCTTTCGTTGAAAATTTAATTATTTTGTTGAAAAATAATTGTTTTTGGTTAGATATTTATTTTTTAACCGAAAATTTAACTTTTCCAGTTTTCGTGAAACATTTGTCTTTTTTATTATAAAATTCAACTATTTGGCTAAGAATGTATCTTTCAGATAAAAATTCAACTACTTTGTTTAATTTACCTTCATGTTTGTTTTTGAAAATTCGTATTTTTCGATGGAAAATTGATCTTCTTAGTTGGAAATTTGACTATTTGGTTAAAAATTCATCTATTTTGTTGAAAATTCAACGAATTTCTTTAAAACGTAAACCATTATGATTTTGGTTTACTCAGCCTACACTAGACTTACGCGAATTTTGAAGCAAACCCGATTATTTTTTAACAAAATCGTTGAATTTTCAAAAAAAAAAGATGAAGTTTGAACCAAATAGTCCAATTTTTAACCAAGAAGATTAATTTTCTACCGAAAAAGACGAATTTCTAACAAAATACATGCATTTTCAACCAATTACTTGAATTTTTGATTGAAAGATACATTTTCAGTTAAATTGTTGAATTTTTTAATAATCATAACAAAAAAAATTAAACTTATAAAATGCAAAAATCATAATAATAAAAAAAAAATCGAAAAAGACGAATTTTCAACAAAATACATGAATTTTCAACAAATTAGTTGAATTTTTAATTCAAAGATACATTTTCAACCATATAGTTGAATTTTATAATAATAATAATAATAATTACAAAAAATAAACTTATCAAATAAAAAAAAAATTTAATTTGAAAAATAAAGCAATAAAAGAATTGTTATATATATATAATAATTTTATTTGTTATTACATTATTGTTTTAAATTATATATATATATACATTTATATATATTATTTTCTTAATAATAAATAAACTTGAGCTAATTTGGCTGGAAATGTTTCTTTCAGTTGACAATTCAACTACTTGGTTGAAAATTTGTCTTTTTCAGTAGAAAATTAATCTTCTTGGTTGATTATTTCACTGTTTGGTTAAAAATTCATCTATTTTGTTGAAAATTCAATCATTTTCTTAAAAAGTAATCCTTTTTGGTTATGGATTACTCAGCCCGAACTAGACTTACGCGAATTTTAAACCAATAAAAAATAATAATAAAATTATAATATACATATATATATATATATATGATGTTATTATTAATAAATAAAATTGAGCTATTTGGTTGAAAATGTATCTTTCAGTTGAAAATTCGTCTTTTTCGATAGAAAATTAATCTTCTTGGTTGAAAATTGGACTATTAGGTTAAAAGTTCATCTATTTTCTTGAAAATTTAACAATTTTGTTAAAAAGTAATCAGTTTTGGTTTCAAATTAGGATAAGTCTGGTTTAGGCAGTCTAATCCTCTGCAATCCAGGGTAATCTTAGGTAATCCAGAGTAATTCTGTATATAGAGGTAATCCAGAGTAATCCTATGTAATCCGGTCAAATCCACTTCCGCTGGACCGCATTTTTAGGAGTGATTTCCCCCTCCATTGTCCTCGATTTTAACAATCAATTTGGATCTTGGAACATCATTAAATATTGATAAATTAAGAAAAGTGGATTTATCACGTTTTGTTCGCTAACTCTTCAACTATTCACAAGCCAGGAATTATTTCTCCCACAAGATACGAGTACCTGAAGCTTGAGCAGTTTAACTTCTATGAATAATAATAAAATCATGATGCAAGTTCTATTAAATTTATGGAGTTGACTGATGCATTTGAAATAGTATTGAAATAAGTATCTTTCCGGCAACGGTATCAAAGCCGTATTCGCTATATGGAAAGAATATCAAAACGATCTGGGTTTTCATTCTCTTCCTCGGTCTCTCTTCGTCAAGTTTTCATCTAGTTCCCACACCCTCCTTCCTTGAAGTAGCGCAGTCGTGCCGCTGTCGCTGCCTCCAGGGATGGGCGCTACTAACATAACGTGAGCGCAAGTTGAACTTTCACTCTGTTAGCGATCTTATTGAATTAAGAAATTTGTAATTGAATAATTTTCATGCCTCTCAAATTAATATACACCGAGATCGCCGATGCGATGTGATCAGTCGCTCTTGGCCATTAACCTCTGCACTCAGCCTCCGGATATTGCACACTGCCTACGTTCCGCTTAATAACGTTATATCAAAGGGTGGAGGAGGAACACAATTCCAGTCACGTCAAATCCCAAAAAAATGCGAAACAAAGCTTGTTCGCTTATCTCCATTATGTCCATTTTAACTCTTTAACTAGTTCTATTCATTTCAAATGACACAGGCTTCACACTCTATGCCCTATTCCCCTCTTTTTCCCTTTTTCTAAAAGAATACCGCTTTTTCCCCTGTTTTTAAGCACTTTACCCTTTTTCTCGTTCTTTTTGTTGCTTCACTTTGGTTAGAGCTGACAAAATTTTAGGTTCGAATCAATCCAAAAAAGATGTTTTTGTACATTTTCAAAACATTCTAAATAAGGCAACATTTTTTTTTTATTTAAAACAATTTTTAATTGTAAATTTAAAAAGGAGAACAGAAGATATTAAACGATTTCAAAAAGTTTTTTCCTTTATTTGTTTTGGATGTTGGGCCACAAACTGTTATCCCTCAGCTCAAACGATTAGATTAATTTTAGAATTTTTACTTCGCTCTACTGAAGATTGTAGTTTTAAATTTACATTGAATGTAACAATTATAGTAAGGAAGAAATGACGAATCTTGAAAAAAAAATATTTATGAGAACGATGTTAAACTTATTAAAATTGTGTATTTAACTAATTCTATTTTTTCTCAGACTTTTTTATATCAATATGAATGGATTTCCAAAGACCTGAATATATCCAATTTCATTGAAAATTATTTTAAAATATAATATTTCTTACAAAAAGATTATGCTTTTCGACATGTACAAATAAATGTTTAATCTTTCCCCTATTTTTCCCCTTTTTAGTGAGAAAATGATCCTATTTTCCCCTTTTTGAACTCCTTTTGCGCTGTGATCCCTGCACAGGCTTCATAGGAAAATCCAACTATTTTTGGTTGAAAGGTAATTCTTTTTAATTCATGTCTACTGTTATATTTCCGGTTTAGAATTCATCTCTTCTGCTTACAAATTCTAGTTTGCTTGAAATTTCAATTACTTCGTTGAAGACTCAACTATTTTATTACAAAGGCATTTTTTTATCGAAAATTCAACTACTCAGTTGAAAGTTGAACTGCTTTGTTTTTCATTTTTGTTGTTGTTAAAAATGCATGTATTTTGTTACAAATTTGTCTTTTTTTGTGAAAGTTAATCTTCTTGGTTGAAAATTCAACATTTTTATTGAAAATTCGTCTTCATGGGTTGAGAATTCTATTATTTAGGTAGAAAATTAAACTATTTAGTTAAAAATTAATTTTGTTTACTGAAAATTTAACTAATCGATTTTTTGTTGAAAATGTATCGTTTTTAGTTTAAAATTCAAATAATAAATTTTACATTGAGAATTTATATTTTCTGGTTGAAAATTCAACTATTTGGTCGTAACTTGAACAGTTTTATTGAAAATTCGTTTTTGTTCAAATTAAGCGTTCTTAGTTGAATCTTCAATTATTTGGTTGAAAATTCACGTATTTCGTAGAAAATTGGTCTTTTTTGGTTTGAAAATTCAACTACTTGGTTACAAGTGAAACTAATTTGTTAAAAATTAATTTTATTAGTTGAAGATTCATCTCCTTGGGTGAAAATTCAACAGTTTTGGTTGAAAATTAATTTTTTTAGCTAAAAATTTTAATATTCAATTTTTTGTTGAAAATTGATCGGTTTAGTTTAAAATTAAACTATTCAATTTTTCATTGAGAATTTATATTTTTTGGTTGAAAATTTAATAACTTGGTTGAAACTTGAACACTTTGGTCAAGAATTCGTTGTTTTTCTTTTTTTTTTAATTGAGCGTTCTCAGTTGAAAATTCAGTTATTTGGTTGAAAATTCATTTATTTTGTAGACAATTGGTCTTTCTTGGTAAAAAATTAACCTTCGTGTTTGAAAATTCAACTACTTGGTCACAAGTGAAAATAATTGGTTAAAAATCAATTTTATCAGTCGAAGATTAATCTCATTGGTTGAAAAATTAACTATTTTATTGCAAAATCTTTTTCTTTTTAAATTAATTTTTTGAGCTACAAATTTAAGAATTCCATTTTTTGTTGAAAATTGACCGTTTTTAGTTGAAAATTAAAGAATTGGCTTTAAAATAAACTTTTTCATTGAAAATTCATTTTTTTCTAGAAAATCTGTCTTTTTGACTTAAAAATTTAACGCTTTTGTGAAAAATCTGTCTTTTTGGGTTAAAAGTTATATTATTATGGTAGGGAATGTACTTTTCGTTTGAAAATTCAAGTCAAATTTTAAAAATTCGACTGTTTTGTAGAGAATTCGCTTCTAGGGTTAAAAGTATGTAAACAATTTGGTTGATTTTTTTCTCTTTTGACTGAAAAATATTTCTTGTTTGAATATTCAAATATTTTGTTGAAAATATATTTTTTGCTTGAATTCAGCTGTTTTTGATCAACAGTTTTTTATTAAAATTGAACATCTTGTTTGGTTGAAATATCGACCATTCCATTTTTGTTTGAAAATGTTTTCTTTTTTATTTAAAAATTCAACTCTCTGGTTTAAAATTGATCTTTTTTAGTCAAAACTTCAACTATTTGATTGAAGAAACATCTGCGTGTGTTAAAAATTCATATACTTTGTTGAAAATTTAATTATTTTGTTGAAAATTAATCTTCTTTGGGCAAAAATTTAACTATTTTATTGAAAATTTCGTTCTTTTCTATTGAACATTCAACTGTTTACTAACAAATTATATTTTTGGCTTGAAAACTCAGCTTTTTGGTTGTAAATCCAACTGTTTTGCTTGATAATGAACTTTTTTATTAAAAATTCGAATACTGGGTTGAAGATTCATCTTGCAAGGTTGAAAATAGAACTATTTGGTTGGAAATTCAACTATGAGGTTAAAAATTTAACTAGTTTGTTGAAAATTCGTATCTTTTGAAAAATGAACTTTTTTTAAATTCATATTTTCGGGTTTAAAAGTCAACTTTTGTCTGACAAAAATTCTATTTTTGCTTTTCAAGACTCAACTCTTTCGATGGAAATTAATAACTTTTGGTAGAAAATTATTATTTTTTGATTGAAGATTCAACTATTTTGTCGAAAATGCAAAATGTATTTCGACTTGCTATCTAAAAGGGTTTCATATTCAATTCAATATGGCAACTGTACATAAAAGAATTTATTCTCCTATTTTCGAAAAATGACCCTATTCCCCCTGTTTGGAGCGCATTTTGGGCTGTGAAATCTGACGATAGCTTTTGATTTCTAAAAATCAAATAGTACTGAACAAGTGTCGGAAGTCATTTAATTTCCTTGGATTGATTTCCGAAAAGAAGACGTTTTGAGCCTATCAAAAGTCATCAAACTTAGCGCTGATCGAAAAACCGCATCTTTTATTACGAGCTGGTATTAAAACAAATTTCAATGGAGGATCCCGCTGTGGAGCATTGACAATAATCTGATCATATGGTCAAGGTAAAAAAAAACTTACTGTGGCAGTCGACAACCGTGGGCGATCCTTGAGTACCGGTACCGGTTCCAGTGCTGCCATTGGTTGTTGATGGTTGCACGGCACCTAAGCTTCTGTAACCTTCATCCGAGACCTCGCTACCGTTGTCGGAGTGTTCGCCATCTCCATGTGGCAACTTCCCGAAAGATTCACCAGATTCGTCCTTGACAGGTGGACTCGGTGTCGGACTGCGACTTGATGAATCTTCTTGACATTTGTAATTATATATCGCTGGCTCGTACTTCGGGGTGTCATCCTTGTCTACAGCTCGGCGGGCCACTCCACCTTCGACCACGTAACGTTTTGAAAACTCTTCCGAGAGTGGCACCTTCGCCTTGATCTCCTGGTGAAGGTCTTTCTTCGGATCCTGAAACATTCATTTGTTTGACATATTTAGTTTAGTCAGTGATTTTTAAGACAGATTTTTGCAAAAGTCAGGGAATTTCTGTAAGAAGCACTCTAGGTAACTGTCAAGAGTAATCAATGCTGCCGCACAGTTACTTTTTGTCACGTTTTTTTCTCAAATAAATTTTTAGTCACTTTTTTAAATAAAAAGATCAATTTAGTCACTTTTTTAATAAATTAACCCATGCGTTATCCACTCACGGTGAGCTTCAATCATTTTCAACCTGAAAGTTCTTGCACTCGACTTTTCTTTACAGAAGACTTTTTTCTTATGATTTTGAAGTCTTTTATACTCAAAACGAAAATAAAGTATCGAGCTGCTTTTAAAATAAGTAAAATTCAATTCTATTCTCACAAAAATGTACATTTATTCAACCAAAACTAAAACCTGTAGGAGCTATTATATTAAAACAGTATTTAGCAAAATTTTTATTTCATTTCCTATTGAACACAATAGTAAAAAACCAACAACAAAATTAGAAAATTTTATTTCAAAATTTGTTTCTAATTAAATTTCTCCAAGATTTTAAATTTTCTTTTGAAGTACTCATTAATCATCAGAGAGATGCTTTCTGTAAAGAAACATGAGTTCAACAACTTTTAGGTTGAAAATGGTATTGTAAAATGTTCCCAGGAATTGTCAAGAGCTTTAAACAGTTTCAAAGGATTTCGAATGATTTCAAAGGATTTTGAATAATTTTAAAGGATTTGAAATATTTTAGGGTATTTCAAAATATTCCAAAATTTTTTTAATAAATTCCAATAATTTGAAGGTATTCCAATGGATTTTCGAGTATTTGAAAGATTCCAAGGAATTTTAAACGGGCTTAAAAAAGGTGAAGGGATTTTAAAAGATTTCAAAAGATTGGAAATATTTTGGAGTATTTTATAAAAGATTCCAAGGAATTTTCGAGAAATTAAAAAATTTTCAAGGAATTTCCAAGTATTTCAAGGAATTTAAAGAAATTTGAATAGGGTTTTAGCCAATTTTCTAGAATTTCGGAAGATTTCCAACGATTTTATAGGACCTCTCAGGTTTTAGGATATTTTAAGAGATTCGAATGGATTTTATAAGATTTCCAAAGAATTCAATGATTTTAAAAGCTCTCAAGGTATTTTAATAAATTTTCCAGAAATTCAGGAAATATCAGATTTCATATAATTTCACGGGATATTATAATATTTTAATGGATTTTAAAGAATGTATTCACAAGAATTAAGAGGTTTCGTAGGATTTTCAATATTTAAAAATATTTCAAGGTATTAAAAAAGATTTTGAAGAATTTTGAAGAATTTAGGATATTTTAAAATATTCGAAAGGATTTTTAATAGAATTCAATAATTTGAAGGGATTTCAAAGGATTTAAAAGATTTTAGGGTATTTTGAAAAATTTGAAGAAATTTTCAAGAGATTCAAAGATTTTAAGGGATTTCAAATTTTTTAAATGTATTGAACTATTTTAAGGTATTGAAAAAAATTCCAAGGAATTTTATAAGATTTTCGATGATTTCAGTGATTTTAAAAGTCCTCATGGTATTTTAATTTAATTTCCAGGATTTCAGGAATTATCAGATTTTGTAAAATTTCACGGGATTTCATAATATTTTGAAGGATATCAAAGAATTGATTTACAAGAAGTAAGCGATTTCGTCGGGTTTCTAAGATTTGAAGAGATTTTCAAATATTTTTTGGGTAATTCATTTGGATTTATTTGAAATTCACCCTGACTTCTTATTAATTTTTCATGAAATCCCTTGCATTTTTATGAACTCATTTGAAAGTTATTGAAATAATGAATTTTTCCATATTTTTTTATTTTTTCCCCGGTCTACTATATATCGAAATAATTGTAAGATGTCAAGAAATTTTCAATTTAAAAATTTGACTTGTGTTTGAAATTGCACTTTGAATACGCTTCCAACTAAAAGCAAACAACGAGATGGTTCCAGATTCTGCAAATTTGAAGTATTTAAATTTGAAGTAGATTGAGTTGATGAGTGATAAGAAAATCGTACCTGATAATTATCCTGATGTCTGCTGTGATACATCTGAGATCGTCCATCGTATTTGACCTGTCGGATTTCTTCGTTGAGAGCTTTTCTGGTTGGGTCCAGTATCATAGGATCGCTGGCCTTTCCATTTTCCACCTTTGGAGTTGGACTTCTTGACCTGGAGTTCGTCTTCGGGGTTGGTGACCTGGACCTTAGCTTTCCAGCATCTGACGGCTGATGGACCGGATTGCTGAGGTGCTTCCTGTGCGGTGTTGGACTCCTGGAACGGTTTCCAGTCTTCTTCGTGTCCTCGCCATGATGTCTAGTCGTCTGGTGAGGGGTGGGTGATCGAGATCGATTGCTTGAAACGCTTCTGGGGATTTGCAATGATAAAGGCTGCTGATTTTGAGATTGTAACGTTCCTGCGCAGGAACCGACGCTAGAGGCGGAACTGCGGCGGGTCCTTGGAGGTGATCTGAATGAAAAAATGGGATTCTATCGTGCGAAATGTCCTAACTCAACAATCACAAATATTACCGAGCTATTACGTAACTTTCTGAGAAAAATAGTCACTAGAGAGGCAAATTAGTATTTTTTAAGGAATAAGTAAGAAGTTGAAAATACTAGAGTCCCCTACTGAAAAATCCGACGTCGGATCCTACGTGGGATTCTAGTAGTTCCTAGAGGCGCCATGATTGAGCCGCCACATCTATATCTAATATCTTTACTATTAGGATCTTACGAGATTTTTTTTAAATACATTTTTCGTGAAGTAATAGATGTTACATAGGTACTCAGTTATTAAATTATTCAAAAGTTTTAACATCAAATTCACCGAAATTCGGTGAGCGTAGACCAAATTTTTTCGACGTGTCTAGACAATTTGAAGTTAAAAATTTATTTCGAAAATTATTCATTCTGTCAGTTTCCTGCTAGAAAAATTTGCAACTGGAAATTCTTACGTTTTAAAGTCTTTTAAAATATAATTAAAATACAAATTTGAAAATGCATACATTAAACATTAGGGTTGGCCGAAAAGTTGTTATCTGTTATTAAAAATAAAAAACTCTAATGACTTCATGAAAACGTACGAAAATTATGGCTTCTTTTTCCAGTACGAACTGACGGCATTCCGTACATAATACTCCTTTTTAAAGATTTAAATGAAAATTAACAAAATCTTAAAAAATGTGTTTTTTGCTGATTTTCAACAAATTCTAATTTAAATAAAAGTTATGTTTTTTTAATTTTCTATTAGCATTTAATACCAAAAATTGTACATATGAAAGTAACATCCTTTTTGAACCTATTGTGAAATTGTTTGAAATTCTTAAAATAAAAATATTTTGACCTCGTTGACCTCATTTGATTTCAAAAAGTCATTACATTTTTTTATTTGTAGCACGCAGCAACTTTTCAGCGCTATACATTTGCTACTTTCAAAAATGTTGCATTTTTGGCCCAACATACTAAAGATTATTTAATTAAATTACAAATGCTTCAATTTTTTTAATTTACATATTTGAGTGCTGAAAATTTTGAAGTTTGCAATTTAAAAAATTCTTAATGGTTAAATTAATTAAATAATCAGTTTATTCATATTACATTACTTATTTCATACTTAAGTTTTAAGTTTCTCAATTTTGAATGATGTATTGAAATGTATAAATTTATAAAAAAATTTAAAATTAAAGATCACTTTCAAATTCAAATTGTTGAATTTTAAACATTTTGCTTTTTTAATTGTTCAATAATTTCGAATTCAAACAATTGCATTATGATTAAACTCTTTTTAAAATGTATCGATTATGATGAACATTTTATGAAAAAATTGTTCATTTCACAAATTTCATTGAACAACTTTGTTAAAAATTCGTTTTCAAATGAAAATTAATGTTTTGAACTGAAAATTCAACAGTTCCATTTTTTTTGTAAGTTTATTGTTTCAAGTTGAAAATCCAAGTATTTGGTTGAAAATTAACTTTTTTATTGAAAACTCAACTTTTTGTAGAAAATTCATCTTTTTTTATTCAAAATTCTATTATTTGAATAGAAAATTAAACTATTTGGTTGAAAATAAATTTTTTAAATTTAAAATTTAAATACATATTCCATTTTTGTTTGAAAATTTATCGTTTTCAGTTTATAATCCAACTATTAAATTTTCCATTGAGAATTCATATTTTATGGATGAAAATTCAACTACCTGGTTAAAGATTGAACTACTTTGTTCAAAATTAGTTTTTTTAGTGGAAAATTTATCTCTTTAGTTGTAAATTAGTTTTTTTTGTTGAAAGTTAATTTTTTGAACTGAAAATTTAACAATTCCAATTTTTTGTTGAAAATTGATTCTTTTTAGTAGGAAATTCAAGTATTTGGTTAAAAACACACTTTTTTAAAATAAAAATTCGACTTTTGATTTTAATTTTGTCAATTTTCATGATTTATTGCAATTATAAATTTATAAACTAAAATTTTTAAATTATGACCACTTTCAAATTTAAATGATTGAATTTTAAACCTTTTTCTTTTTTAATTGTTCAATAATTTCGAATTCAAACAATTGCAATATAATTAAACTCTTTTTGAGATTGACCGATTAGAATAATTTTATGTGAAAATCGTGCATTTCATAAATGTCATGTTTTAAATTGAAGAATTTTTAATCCGTATACCCTTTTGGTTTAAATTTATTGAGTCATTATTAAATTTGGAATATATTAAATAAAAAATGCCTCACCTTTCTAGAACTTTTTCTTTAATATTCCTCGATTGTGATTAGTACAAATTTAAAATTGTACTATAATTTTCAATGACTTTTTTATCTAATTTCTCTAGCATAGTATTTTTATATGACAGTTACGTAATTATTCAGGAAAAACTTGTCATTATTCTCATGGCTTTAAAAAAAATGTCGCCTCATTTTGATGTGAACTATGAATTTGGGGAAAAGCAAAATGATTTATTTTTCTAATAACTTACCGTTCATAATGCACCTGCGCGCTAGCAAGATCGAAGGATCCGCCTGCTTTCTGAATCAATTTTGCCGAGATCATTGATCGATGGGCTGAAAAGAAAATTCCTTTCTGAACTTCCGCATATACTTTGAGACTATATCTCAAATAGAATTACAACATGATTAAATTTTTTTTAAATCTATTCAAAGAAAATTTAATCTTCTTAATCTTGCTAAACTACCTGACCTTCATCTTTATCTCTATTTTTACTTTAATAATAAAACAGATTTTTTTGTTGCCTTGAAATAAAGATAAAAGAACTTAAACAAGTAAAAAAATCACATCATAAAAGAGTTGTTTGTCCAAACCGTTAGTTCCCTAGATTCTTATAACCAATTCGTTAATTTCAACGATCGTTAAAGACGTAATTGGCCAATCAGGATTTTTAAAGCCCATTTAACGTGAGAATTCACCGGTTTTACCCCTAACGGTCGTGGATATTGTGATTTTAATGCACACAATATAGCACTGAGAAAAATGAACCTTGCGTCTTAGTATTCAATATAAATGATATCCAACAATTATTTTCCTTTTTTTAGTAATTCTTTTGTGGCATAAATAATTCCGAAATGTTTATTTGTAAATACAGGATGTCGACTGTTTAAAAAAAATCGAGAATACGATACTGCTACGATAGGGATACTTCCGGTTATACCTAGAAAATAGCTGGACTAAATATTGCAGCGTCTTATTTCTTGAAGTCTCATTTCAAGCTATTGGCGAGACATCTGCTTCTAATTTTCTTTCATTTAAAAACTCAATAAAAATCATTTTTGCAGGCCCAACATACCGGTTCCTATATCCCCTATTGTATACTATATTTATTTGTGGTCCCTAAAGTCCTATGTTTTTAAGAGTTTGTCCCTATAGTACCTTATTGACAGTCGATGGCCTACATTTAAGATTTTTTAAAAATAAAATCGTTGCGTAGAAACGTCGAAATTTTTGCTGTCGTAATTATCTTGAAATCTCTTCTTTAGTATTCCTCAGGACCCTTAGGATCCTTTAGGACCCATGCTTGTCTCTTAGGTTGATTACAAATAATTTACTGTCATTTTTTGAAAAGCATAAATATTTTTCTAATAAAACGGATTAGATACACGTTCAGTGGGATAGAAGTATATTTTTCTTCCTGATAATAAAGAAACAAAATGTCAGTTTCGAATTAAATGCATATCAGATCAATCAGCATAATTGGATAGTTTCAAATTGAAAGCTTTTGAAGTTTTAGCATCTTTAATTGCGAATTGAAAAAATGTAACTATATAAAATTGTTTAATTTTAATTTTAAATCATTTAAAACTGTAAAATATCATAGTGAAAGCTCTAATTTAATGCCTTAACAATTTTAAATTCAAATATAAAAAGACGATTTCCAACTTAAATCGTTTCAAATGGTACCATTTCAGAATAAGTCTCTGTTTTGGCTATTTGAATTGTGAAGTGGGTAAAACTGAATAATTAGAAACTGAAATAATCGACCTTAATAAGCAATTTTAAATTAAAGACGTTCAGACTTTAGCAATTTCAAATTGAGGCTTTTAAAATTGAAATTTCTGATAAAAAGGACGCAGACATAATGTATGTTTTGAAATAAATGCAAAAATCACATAATTGTATTAATCAGCATAATTGGACAGTTTTGAATTGGGATCTTTTGGACTTGTCTAATTTTTAATCCAAATTTTTTACAACGTTTCTTGTATTTCTGAAAAGTGACTCCAAATTTTGACAGATTTTTATATGTATAATTGTATATTGACCCATAGGAGATAATTTAATATTTGGTAGACTACCATTTTTAACAAAAACAAAAAGGCTTTCCAAAAAATCATTTTGTAAACTTCTTCCAAAAACATGAGAATGCTTTAATGATAGAAGTCGTTAAAAAAATTGACATATCTAAGGAATCAAAATTAGAACAACGGCAAATTCTTCAATCTTCTCAGTCATTTTCTCGTATGTAAAAATGATCTTTTTCTACCTATGTCAACAAATACGTTGAATACCTCAACCATTTTTATTGACAGAAATACGGTAGATTTTTTTTTAAAAGCTGAAGGAATTAGAAATAGATAAACTCAAAAATTATAATTTTCAAATTATGCTGTTTATCTGTTTTTCATTCTTTCAGCTTTTTAAATTTATTTCTTAATGTATTTTTATCAGAACGAAATCTTGAGCTGCTTAAAGGAACTCTCAAATCTAGCTAAAAAAATAATTAAAAGAAAACAACAGAAGAATGGGTATCCTTTAAGTGTGAGAAAAAACCCTTTTACCCTATTTTTTATCCCGTAGGAACTGTGAGGCCTATTTTTGACTAAAAAATGCTGCATCTCAAATTTGGGTCAAACTCTGATCCAAAATAAGCCCAACTTTTTGCTGTCTAAGTATTTTTATCTACAACAAATTGATACTGAGGGGGGATTAACGTATTGGATGTTGACACATGGGAGAGCCATTTTCCATGTTACTCTCTAATAAGATGTTAATCTTTCGTATCTAAATGAGACAGTCTAGATCAAGACAATCTCACATGTTAGGCTGTAATCGAGATGGTAGGACTAACATCTTATTTTTAGAGACTGTTACAAATTAGAAACTAACTTGTCCCCGGTTATATCATATTAGAGAAAATTTCTGAGATATACATCTACATCTTATGAGGTAACATCTAAAATTTTGATATCTCTTCCTAAATATCAATTTCTCTCAGTGATAAATTAATATGTACGCCCTAAGTGAGGACGTGAGGACGTAGTCTCTAGTATGAAACCGAAAGTGTCCGCAGGTCAAAGAGAACCTGGAAATGAGGGAAAAGTTAGGAAATTCTATTGTTCAGGGAAAGTCAGCAAAAAGTCAGGGATTTTTGTTGTTAAATTGCAAAAGTCAGGGAATTTCGGTGAGAAGTAACTGTCAAGAATAATCAGGGCTGTCACGCAATCACTATTAGCCACTTTTTTCTCAAATCACTTGTTAGTCACTTTTTAAAGATAAAGACATTATAATCACTCTTTTAAATGAAAAGATCACTTTCATCCTTTTCTTTCGAAAAAATAACCCATGAGTTAACCACTATTGAATTCAGGTCTATACCTATTTCTGAATTGTCTTAAATTCTTTTGAAATATTTCAGGGTATTTTTGAAGATTCCAAGAAATTTTTAATAGATTTTAATAATTTGAAGGGATTTTTAAGGATTTTGATGATTTCAGGAATTTTTAACAATTCCACAGATTCTAAGGAATTTTTTATAGATTTCAATAACTTGAAGGTATTCCAAAGAATTTTCAAGAGTTTAAGTACGTTTTAAGGGGTTTCGAAAGGTTTCAAGGAATTTCAAAAGAATTTCAACAGATTTTAAAGAGTTTTAGAGTTTTTAAAGGGATTTCAAAAGATTTCAAGGGATTTCCAAGTATTTCAATTATTTTAAGCGATTTAAACCAATTTTAATTGGGTTTTGAAGAATTTCCTAGAATTACGAAAGATATGGAACGATTTTATAGGACCTATAAGGCTTTGGGAGATTTAAAAAGATTCTCAATGGAATTTTCAGTTGATTTCAATATTTTGAAGGGATTTCAAAGAATTGGAAAGATTTTAGGGTATTTATAAAATTCAAAAGAATTTTCTAAAGCTTTGAAAAGTTTCAACGGATTTCAACAAATTTTAAAGGATTGATATTATCTTAGGGTATTTTTCATATATTTCAATAATATTAAGTGATTTAAATTTGTTTAAAGATGTTAACGCATTTTCAAATATTCCAAGGAATTTTTAAAAGTTTAAAAAAGTTTCAGAGTATTTCAAATAATTTCCAAGGATTTGGAATATTTTAGGGATTTTTAAAAGATTCTAAGGAATATTTAATAGATTTCAATAATTTGAAAGATTTTAGAGTTATTTCAAAAACCTCGAAGAAATTCTAAAAAGCTTTAAAAAGGATTAAGGGGTATTTTATAATAGATTAGAAAGCATTTTCGAGAAATGAAAAATTTTTCGATTAATTCCTAAGGAATTGAATGAGTTTAAGGGATTTAAAAAAAATGCATAGGGTTCTAAAAATTTCCTAGAATTTCGTGAGATATGACACGATTTTATGGCGCCTATAAGAGAATATTTTAAAAGATACCCATGTCAATGTTTTCATGGAATTTTTAATTGATTTCGTTAATTTGCAGGGATTTCGAAGGACTGAAAATATTTTAGGGCATTGTGAATAATTTCAAGGAACTTTTAAGAGCCCTAGTAAATTTTAAGAGATTTCAAAAATTGTTTAAGGATTAGAAATATTTCAAGGTATTTTAAAATATTCTCAGAAATTTTCAATTATAATGGAATTTCAAAGGATTTGAAATATTTTAGTGTATTTTAAAAGAATCCAGGGCATTTTAAAAGAATTTAAATTTTTTAAAAATATTTCAAAGGATTTAAAATATTGTAGGGTATTTAAAATAATTCTAAGGAATTTTTAAGACCCCTGTTAAAGTGCAAGGGATTAAAAAAAATGTTAAAAGATTAGAAATACTTTAGGATATTTTAAAAGATTCCAAGGAATTTACAATTGATTTAAGTAATTTAATGGGATTTGGAAGTTTTTTAAATATGTAAGGGTATTTAAAAAAAATGTCAAGGCATTTTTAAGATCTTTAAAAAGGTCCAAGATATTTCAAAAGAATTCAAAATATTTTAAATATTTTAGGGAATTTTAAAAGATTCTAAGGAATTTATAATTGATTTCAATAATTTGAAAAAATTTCAAAGGCTTTGAAATATTTTAGGGTCTTAAGGTAATTCAATACATTTTCCAGGATTTCAGAAAATATCATAATATTTTAATTTCAAGGAATTTCAATATTTTCATTTCAAAGAATTTATTCACGAGAAATGAGGGCTTTCGTAGGGTTTCGAAGATTTGAAGATATTTTAAAACATTTTCTGCAATCCACTTCAATCCATTTGGAATTCTCCTTGAATCCTCATTTTTTCTGCTTAAACTGTTTACTTTTGCACTTTTTCAAGTAAGTCAGGCTGTGGCAGTCCTGAGAATAATAAATTCAAAATTTTATAAATGAAAATTGAAAATTGTTTTATACCTTTTATAAAAAATCCTATATTAAAAGTGTTACAAGATTAGAATGTTGGTCTTTAAATATCGACGAGCAGGGAACGCCCACCCTGGAAAACCCAAACAACTATCTTTTGGGTTGAACGCTCTGAATGAAAATATTTGTATAAAAAATAAAAGTCAAGATAGAGAATAAATATCCTGCTGAGTTTACTCACAGGTTCGACACCGACAGGGATCGTGCTTGTCCAAATAGTGGCTAAGGGTGTCCCAGCCACCGCCCACTCGTACCATCACGTGACTCCTCAGGATCCTCACGAAGATGAGCACCTTGGTGTCCCCGATACGATACTTGCCTTCAGAAACCCGAATCATCGGAAATTGTGTAGGGCAGGTACATCTTTCCACCAGCTCGCGAACCTGCAAAACAAAGAAGTAACATAACAATAAAAACTGACCAATTTCAAGAAGGTTGGTAGGTAATAATTGGCTTTAAAATCGACTTGAGCATTTTTTGCTCCTTCTTTTTGCATGGAGGGCGAATATTATGAGGGAGCTATCCTGTAAATTCTTCAACTTCGCAAGGAAGGCCCCTATTAGGGCTCCATTTCACGCTTTCGAGAAATTCATTTTTCAACCGAGTCTCTTGGTCTGCCGAGATTATTATTATTCTCAGCCAGCTAGGTGGCAAAATAGCCGTTTCCGAGTCAAGAGACACTCGATGAGTCAAGAGTTTTCGATCGTGGAAAGAATACAGGATGTAACTAGCGAGTCACTATTTCCACTTTCTATGCTAGAAATAACTTTGACTATTTTCGAGCTCGCTTTTCTTTGGTTGAAGTGGCAGTCGTGTTTTGATTCTTAATTGGGATTATCACAAACAGGTAAAATTTATTCGTTCTGATGAGACATATTTGATGAGACATGAGTTGATAACAAAATTATACAAAGTCAGGGTGTCTACCTGACTTGGATATCGGGAGAACCGGGAAATGATTAGAAATTTGTTTAAGTGACCGGGATATGCAACCTAATACGCAAATTGAAAGTGATTTAATATATTTTATTACTTTAGTTCTGTGTTGGAACAGTGAATAATTATTGTAAAAGAAACATAACAAAAATTTACGTGAAGAATTACAATTACCTTGACTTGAAACAGGAAATATTAAAAAAGAATTGTTGTTCTAAGTTTCGACAAGGAATTTCAGTAAAGAAATATAATTTTGAGTTTAGGACAGGAAATTTTCGCAAAGAATTAGAATATTTAGTTTGGGACAGGGAATTTTCGACATGGAACGAGAATTTTAATTCTGATAAAAAAAAAGTAAATTAAAAAAAATCCATGTTCCAAGTCAGAATTTGTCAGAATTTAAAACTACCCTCTTTCAAATTTTTGAAAAAGGGAGTACCTATATTTCTTAATTATAATATCAAATTTTATTTCTTGATGTCACGGTGTCAACTAGATCTTTCAAAGTAATCACAATTGGTGTTATTTGTTTTTCACTACATGGTTTTAAATCAATATTTTTCTGAAATATTAATTTCTTCTTTTCCGGTTGTGAAAAAATTCTTCTCTGGCTGACTATGCAAAGAAAAGCAACTAATATTGGAAAAGGGAATTTCCGTAAGGAATTATAATTTTCACTTTGGAAGAGGCAATTTTTGTATAGAATTATAATTCAGACTTTTTTTACGAAATTCCCTGTTCCAAATCAGAAATCTTTCAAGTATTTTAAAATAATTAGAAATCTTTAAAAATCGTTTGAAATCATTTAAATCTTCTGAGCTTATTAAAATTGACCGGGAACAATTAACAATTGACCGAGAGGAAACCAGGAAATGACCGGGAATTAAAAATCATCCGTCAGGCAGACACACTTACATGCTATTAATTAAAAAATAAAACTTTAAAAACTTTTTCCTAACCCCTTATTTTACTGAAATTTGCTGTTCTACTATCTAAAAAGTCGTTTTTCATTTGCCATTACAAGACAGATAAGCACTGCGCCACATTAGGGAGCATGGTAGGTAACTTGATGCAGGTGAACTTTCTATGAGGAAAACCAAAAATGATCGTTTTTAATTAATTCTAATATAATGTTGGCTATATATACAGTTAACCTTATATTATTTTTTAAATTTAGCGGTAGATTTTGGTGTGCCACATTAGAAGCCGCTCCCCTATTTCTTCCTTTCCTTAGAGCAGCTTTCCAGCATCTATAATTAAAGTCGCTACAATGACGCGATCGTTTTTCTTTGAAGCAATCGTCCGGATTTCGAAATGCAAGATCATTAAAGAAAAGTCAGAAAACTGGAAAATTGCTCCTTGGCTACCGATGATATTGATTGCACTGAATGATAGCGTCAGCGGTTTTCTTTGATCAGTAGGCCTAACTATTAAACCGTTAGGATCGATGATTTATCCCGCCAAGGAAAATTAATACACCGACTCGACATTGCAAATAAATACCCTCGTCCGAAACAATGCTAGACACTATATGTATATAGTCTATACCATTATAGTACATACAGCGGACTCAGGAGTGTTATTGACGTCGATCGGCATGATATACAGCATCGATCGCCCATTGGCAAATTGTCATATTGAAAATCGGTATGCGTATGTAATACGTATGTGCCACCCGTATATTCTGGATGCAGAACATTATTGATCGGTTGGCTGCGTTATCGCGTCGAATCGAAAGCATATATATATTATTTTCCGTACGAACACCCACCGGCCTTTTGACACCGGCAAAATTATTTATTAGGGGCACGCGGCTCAAGTAGTCTTGTACAAGATTCTTAGTCACGGACGATTGAGAAACGATCGTAGAAAGCAAGAATGAAAAACAGCCTCCCTTCGCGGTACGTTCGTTGTTTCTCAGTTCGCGAGCGCATTTTACAGTCTTTTGCAACACTTGAACATGTCGTCGAGAGAAATGTTGTTTCGCTACGACAAGTGGTTTATTGCCCTGCAATTAACTCGACTATTTTGTCCAGTAAGTCGTATTCTATTAATAGCGACACTATTTATAAAATGTTGTATCTGTTACTCTACGGGTTTCTTGTTTGGCGATATTTCACTTTCTCACATTGTGGAATGCTTTTTGCTCGTTTTAGCGACAGGTAACATGTTTACAAGTAGTAACATTATTTCTATGTTTGCCGGTTAAAATGCTCAATAAGTTAATTCTTGTAAAGGTACCGTCGAACGGGGTAATTTCGGACATGTGGGGTCAATTCGGACATTCCTAAATTCATAGTTTGGATTACTCAAGATGGTTTCAACCAGAATTTGGAATCAGTTTAAGCCTTCATTGGTTCTCGATTCTGATTAAAACGATCATAAGTAATTTAAACTATCAATTTAGGAATGTCTGAATTTACCCCACATGTTCCAAATTACCCCGTTTTACGGTAACATATAAATTGCGTCTAATATTGTATTTGGATACGTTTGATTCAGACCTCGGATTGTATGGTATGACTTTGTTGATTTTTTTTCAACTTTTGAAGAAAAATGTGACCAAGGCACCATGCATAATTAATTTTTTTCTGAACTTTTTACCCACGTACCTCCCTTTGTGAGGGCCAGTACCTTACGTAATTTGTACCGACGAAATTTTGTCGTCACTTTACTTAGGATTCACCCAAAAACAACGTAAGATCATTTGGATGAAAGGATGTTAGGTAAAATCTTACTGTTTCTTATGAATTAACAATATAATTTCACTTACAATGAAGTAAATGAATTTTCAATTAAAAAAAAGGAATTCTACCAAAAAAGATGAATTTTTAAAACAAAAAGACGAATTCTCAACAAAATACATACATTTGTAAACAAGTAGTTCAATTTTCAACAAATTTAATAAATTTTCTACCAGATAGTGGAATTGTTAAATTAGAAAAAAATCAATTTTGGACCGAAAATAGAATAGTTAAATTTCATTAAAAGAAAAGAATTTGCAACTTTAAAAAATGAATTTTCAATCGAAAAACGTGAATTTTCCACCTAATAATTTATTTTTCCACCAAATTGTTTAATTTTCAAGCCTAAAACACGATTTTATCTACAAAACATTTGATATTTCAAGAAAATAGTTATATTTTTAGTTGAAAAAATTAATTTTGAACTAAAAAACTAATTTTTAACAAATCAGTTCAATTTTCAAACAGAGATGAATTTCCAAGTAAAGTTCTGAATCTTTTACTAACAAAATGAGGTTTAAAGCAAGTAGTTCTACCAATTAGCTGAATTTTTAACCAAAAAATAAATTTTCAATCAATAATGGAATACTTGATATTTCAATCAAAAAATATTTAAATTTTAAATAAAAAACAGTTGGATTTATACAAAAATACGAATTAAACAAAAAACTTAAATCCTCACCTAAAACTCATTAATTTTCAAACAAAAATTTAAATTTCCGACCAAATAGTTAAATTTGACGTTAAGAAAAATTAATTTGAAACCAAAAAACTAATTTTCAACGCAGTATTTCAATTTTAAACCAAAGAGACGAATTTCCAACTAAAATTATAAATCTTTGACTAATTTTTTTAATTTTTAATCTAAAAAGAAGAATTTTTAACAAGAAATGTAGTTTTTGATATTTCACCCAAAAAATAATTTAACTTTATAACAAAAACAGTTGAATTTAACCAAAAATTACGATTTTTCAACAAAGTACTTAAACCCTCAACTAAAACAGATAAATTCTCAACCAAAAAAGTCGAATTTTTAACAAAATACATTATTGAAGCTTCAACAAAAAAAGATACATTTTAAACCAAGAACTGAATAGTTAAATTTTCAGTTGGAAAAATTAATTTTTAACGAAGAAAAAAATGAATGATCAATAAAATAGTTAAATTTTCAACCAAAGAAGTGAATTTTTGACTAAAATGATGAATCCTCAGTTGAAAAAATTAGTTTATAATAAAGTACTTTATTTTTTGACCAAATAGTTAAGTTTCAACCAAACTGTTAAACTTTCGAATCGAAAATATAAATTTTCTATAAAACAGTTAAATTCGCAACCCGAAAATGTTAATTTTCAATCGAAACAGACTAATTTTCAATTAGACCTTTGTGATTTTAAATAAAAAGGTGAAATTTCTACAAAAAAAAAAATGAATTTTTAAACCGAAAAAGAAAAAGAATTCAATCAAATTGTTAAATTTTGAAGTCATAAAGACGAATTTTCAACAAAACAGTTAAATTTTCAATAAAAAAGGATGACTGTGAAGATTGTAATAAATAGGTTTAAAAAAAAAAGATGATAAAATTTCTATAAAAATACAATATCAATGATCCTCGAAGTAGAATTAAATTTCACGTACTGAGAATTTTAAATTTGTAATTCATTGAATATTATTATTATTATTATTATTTTCTTCCTCTACAAGTTTTTAGATTTTTCTAGAATAGGGGTTGTCTAGCATTTTTTTTTGTTTACTTTGTCGAAATTCCTAATGTAAACATCATTTTATGGAATTTCTTCATTGTGTGTCTTGATCTTTTAATATGCATATTAATATTACTATTAATGTTGATACGGTCCTCAATATGAAATAGCCACATTTTTCTCTAAAGATTCTACCCCATTTTATCAAATAACAATTGGGCTAAAGCCAATGTTCCGATTTCTTTATGAACCTAGATAAATTTTCTGATATTGACAGCCTTTTGATCTTGTTACTTTGTGGGCAAAGTCTGTATTAAATGAGAGCAAGGGGTCAAGTTCGTGGCAATGTCCAGTTGACACCTGATGACCTTTGAGTTTGCAATCGATAGACCAAAGCGGCGACTTCCTGAAACATTCGTCCAGAACAACAACGACGCAAGCGTTACCCGTTTCATTTATCGATTACAACTAATACGATATTTGGAACGAGGTACTATGACGTAGTGCTTGAATCAGGAATATACAGGTGGAATGGCAATCAGCCTTTCATTTCCGAAATGTGTCGAACGACCATCATTTCAATTAAGGAAGCAGTTTAGAAAGTTTTCAGATTGAATTGCGAAATGCACATAGTAATTTAGCGAACTTGATCAGTTCGAAATGCCAGAAAGAGGTTTTGTTATGACTTTTTATGGAAGCAAGCATCATTTATGTTGTTCCTACATCAGTTCATTGGATAATACAGCAATTTACTCTGCAAAATTTGTATGGGAAACCAAACAACATTAGTTGGCAACCTAATGAGTTGGAATGCCCAGTGAAGGAACTCTTGGAATTTGTAAGCCTTGAAAGGAATTTACTCGAAAAGAGGAGAATTTACTATTAGATTTAGGAACTATTGTATGAAGTTTCTTAATAATTTAAAGTGTCAAGTATAAATCTTGCAGAATAATCTAATAGACTGCAGCGATCTAATAGGTCTTTTCACTCCTTTACTTAAATTTTGAAATCACACATCAGCTTATGTTTTCCTGCAGAATCGGAACATGCTCGTCTTTTGCAAGAGCAAGTGTCGAAATCAGTGTTGTGGGTTTCTTTCATCACACGAAATTAGAGTTGCTCACAGATGAGTTTACCATTTCCACTCCAGATTGACCAGCAGTCTGAAGCCATAATCAGCCAATCAAGTTTCTCTTTTAGGAGTTGAAGCTGCACTCAAATTATAACTGGAAGCCTTGCAGTTAGTCAATTAGCTTCTAAAGAAACATACCGATTGGCCAATCGCTATCTAGCTAGCGGAAGTTTCACTCTAGATAAAGATATTGATTTTAATTCATGTAGTCTTTGCCATTTTGGCGCCGAGGTCGGTACTCGACCCCTTTTAGTGTCTTGGATAATAATCCACGGCCAGTTGCTTTTGCAGGCCGCGTTTCCTGCTGAGATGAAACAATTCAGTCAGTATTTGCCCCGTGTACTGTAAGGCATACCGGCACCGTGAATCGGGCGGGACAAATTGTGTGGCGCATTGCAGGTGAGCGGACAGAATGAATGGTTATGATGCTATAATGCAAGGCCGTCTCGACTTACGTAACCTAACCCAACGATACAGAATAGAGATTAACATTGTATTCGTTTAGTGGAATAGTATTGAAGACACATTCGAGGAGAAAGAGAGAAAGATTACTTCTACACGAGGCGGGTGCGTCGTTCCAGAGGCTGATTGGGATCTGGGCGTGCGCACATTCGTGTCCCCGGAAAAAAAAGCTTTGCGATAGAAGACAATCGACTGGTAAGAATGTCCTCCGCGTTTCCCGACCTCGTGCCGCAGTGCCCTATCAGCGCGAAAGATTTCGCGCCGTGAAACATCCCTAACTAACACTCATTGGCGCAGGATCATCAGTTTCAGAAGGAAAATTATTTCGGATGAGTAGAAAACAGTGAGGCAAAAGGAATATTCTATATTAATGCCAAATATTCTACCTGAGAAGTAGGTTTCCTTTATGTTATGAATTATGAATGACATTCATAGTTTTCTATAGAACTGCATTGAAATTTTCATCATCTGCTTGACGTTAGAAACGTCCGTCTTACGACTTCCTTGACAGTGGAGATTATTTATCTGTCATGCAAAACGCGTTTGTGATATTCCATCGCATACATGAATTTCTTTATAAAGCATAGATCCTAAGCTTGAATTTTAAACTGAAATGTTTTTCAGCGTTGATTCTATAATAGATACTATTGTTCTCATCGGCTTTCTACTTTATGAGTCGATTTCGATAGGATAAAAATGTACAGTCACACTTGAATATTTTGGAATTTTATTAGTCGATCTTTTGCTTAGAAAATGTTTAGTTAGATGTTGTAGTGATTAGTTTTTCAAAGAAATGATCATAACCTTTGTGTTTCGAAGACAAGGCCACCAATTACAAGACTTTGACGAGAATTTAACAAACAAAAACGAAAGTACGCAGCTTGTTGCTTTGAAGCTTTAATGATTGTGTGGAGTTAATGGCTTTCTGAACGTCGGCGCCATTGCGCACATGAATGCATCTAGCTACCAGATACCTATTTAGAAGTGAAGCTTCGTGGCGAAGATACGTATGCACCTATGCAACACATGTTCAGGCAAACACGTTGTATCGCATAGGCACGCGCAGAGGTCATGTTACAAGGACCTTGGGTGGGAAGGAAAGCGTCGGAATTGTCAGGAACTGTCAAGATTAGTTTTCTTCGCGTTGTTACGTTAATGGACACGTTGACGCGGAAGCGCGGCATAAACCTGGCGACCCGGCCTCAAAAGATGGAAGGATAAACAGGGATCTCTATGTATTGGCTTGGGCACGGTTCAACGATCGCCTCTTTAGAACCGCGACGTTCATTGTAAGCATTTTACTTGGGAAGTCGCACTGGGGAAGTCGCATTCCCAACGAGGCGAGTGTGTGACTCGAGTACTGGGGCCAAGAGGTCAAAGAAAACCGTGTACTCATGTCTCGATCACTTGGGCTTTGGTGTCTTTTGTCCTCTGGCGCTTCGCACGTTTCCTTCGAAACTTGCTGCGCAGTTTAGCTACAACATCAATTAAAAACAAGATACCAAATCTGACCCACTTTTCTTCAGAATCAGATAACACACTCTACAAAATAGACTTTCTTTTCAATCGATGATCACTTTTTGTTTTTGAGTTTTGGTATCTACACTGGTTATGCTGACTTTCACAACCATAGATAGAAAATCGACCTTAGGATAGAAACTCTTAATTCTAGAAAGAGATTTTTCAATCCTTGGGAATATTACAAAAGGTGGATTTGATTTAAATGCAACTTTCATAAAATGGAAACGTTTGCAGACAGCTCGTGGAAGTAAATGCGTTTGTATAATACAGCGAGAAGAATTGCCGGCAAAACTGACAATTTTCTACGTTTATATCAGCGCCTGCGGTAAAGGCTTGTTAACCGATCATCTTTTTGCTCATATTATAATGGAAAGTGCCGCACCATTCTCGTTACGAGCTGTGTTTTTGCTGAGATTGCAAATGATTGTTGCAATTTGTTGTCGCCAATGTTGATGTCAAGTACATGATCCTTTGCGATTTGATTTTGCAGATACAGCTCGAAATGTATCAGCTATATCTCCATTCTATCTCATAGTTCAAGCTATTATATGATTGTCGATAGTATATTGCGAATTTTGGTAATTGATTGATTGGCTAATAAGAGGTGGTGAGAATGACAGGAGAAAAGTTCCGTCTAGCTGCCACCATCGGTGTCATCTATCCCTGGCATAAGCACGACCGGAGAAAGTGATGGAACTCGCCAAGATCCTGATGACTATCTCGGCGTTATCGATGAGAACAATCTTCCCAGAGCTACGTTGGGGGCTATATCGTGGGAAGAGGAGAAGTGATCCAGGTTTTAACTGATGGTGCAGATTTAACCTTATATCACTTACTGATGCGTTTATGAGGCTTTTTGCGACCCTAAAGTCACCCCTTTGAACGTTCATGTAAACCACATTTGAGACCCTCAGGGATAAACCGTTGGGTTCAGATACCTCATATTCAACTCCAGAAGATTACTAAAGACTATCATAGATCAAAGATTTTCGACAAACAGTTTAACCTAAACAATAATTATATTCGTAAATCAAAACAAATCTCTACAATTAAAAATTGAATGCGACTGAAAAAGAATGAAGCAAATTGTGAAAGAAGTTTGCGAACATAAAATAAATGCACGACATTATCATTGCATACTTCAATATCAATATTCAGACATGTGATTCTAAAAAATTAATTGAGGCGAGGTAATTGCAAATTAAGTCACAATATAGCCTGATCTACCAGGTCACTCCTATCATGAAAAATAAGATAAAAGTTATCAAAATTCAAGCAATTGGAGCTCATATTCGATAAATGAGAAATTTCAGTTAATTATGGGAGAAGTGTATTAAGAGGGCTTTCTTAAATGACAGCAAACATGTAATCTGGTCCGATTACCAGAGGTCTATAATCTCTTTTCTCTTGAGACGCTAATTTCGTCGATTTTACGCAACGTCAGTCTTGTCATTGGAAGGAAACATTTCTCCGAATGTAATTTCTGGGCAAATCACTATGTTAATATAATCAATAGTTGGAGTTCCAGTGCTATACGTGAACCACTGAATTAACTCTCGAATGCCTTCCGGGGGGCGGGGGCGTCGCACTGCGGCAGTCCTTGATTTAGATGCGATACGTCAAAAGCAGCAAGCTACTCTTTCTTTTCGATTCGCGAGAGCAGACAAGGAGGGAGTATCTCAAAGTGAGAGGCAGTGATTGAGAAGTGAGAGAGGGATGAAGAAAAAGAGGAAGTATAATGCATAAATTAGGAGGGAAGGAGCTTACTAATTAGGATCGGTGCATTGATAAATCGAGCCGATTATTAAAAGTCGTTCGGACTCGAAGGAGTGGCCCGCCCACCTAACCCTTTTCTTTCGCACTCGTTATTGCGCCTTTTTTCTCTTTTGTTTACATCTTTTGTGTTGGCGGGCAATGTTAACAAAACATCTTGACTCGAAACACTGGTTTATCAAAGCCGAGATCAAAGCTTTACCTGGTAATTAGTTTGACTGAAAAGCCAGTTTCCCACGGGCTTGAAAAATAGACTAGCCCACCAATTTTAATCAATTATCTAGGAAATTATAGATTTCTGCAGGAGACTTGCTGAAGTCAATTTTTGAAGGTTTTCAATCTATAATATTTCCTGTGATTGAAAGTTGTGAGCATCGTCTTGGCGATTCTAGATTGAAGGACGTGTTGCTTAAGCAGGGACGCACATTCAATAAGCTTCCATCGATTGAGAAAAAAAAGTAATTTACGAGACCTTATTGAAACGGTTGTAACAAGTGTTTTAACTTTATAAACCGCTTGACGCATTGACTTGCAAAACTAATGCTTTGAAGCCGGTACCCTTTTCTCTGCTTGACTTCCTCCGCGATTTCTTGCAAATTATCTCACTCTTGGGCGGAGAAAGCGAAAACACGAGAAAATCTGAATACTGAATATTATTATAACTAGTTTGTCACTTGAGGTGTGTGTAAGAACCTGTCGATGAAATCAGGTGTTCTACTGGCAAAGTCCAAGTAGCAAGAAGCTCCTTCTAAAAAATCTGTACATTTCAGAACGAGAAGTTTTAATAAAGGTGGATAGAATATCGCTTTGCGATAAGAATATGTTTGCTTCCGGGTATCCTTATTCAGACCAACTGTAATCTACTTTACATGAATCTTATCATGGGGTTCCTGTCTCTCTTCGAAAGGTGATTCTACACAGTTTCGGTTATCAGTTTCTGTCTCGAAAAATATGTCGTGTGTAGAAAACGATAAGTTATGTGTATCTTATTTTCCTGGTAGGAAGACAAATACCAATTTTTATATCGAGTAGTGAATGTATCCCTGGACGTTAACATCGAAACAGTGTCGCATCCGGTTTAATAAGCATACAATGGAAATCGAGGATATGTTGGTCACAGGATGTTGAAATTGTATCTTCAAATTATTCAGGAACTTTTTGTTTTGCGAAATTCATTTATGATCAGTACTTTTCCTATGGGAAAATGCCGTATCGAATTTAATTTTAAGTTCAATTTAGAATGCATACCAGCTTAAAGAACTCATTTCAACTTTTGGACGAGGGATTTTTGGTCTATCCCTTTTTTATGGAGCATCTTCGGCTTTAAGTTGTCAGATATTTGAGAGTCAAGGCAATTTCACAGGTTTTCCTTGCGCAGCTTGCCAGAGGTCGTCCCGGCGCCGGCGTTTCTGGAATCAATACCAATGCTTCTGCAAGCTCGAAGCTCAGCTGTTCATTTGTATTCCGTGCAGTCGATTTTCAATCACGGCAGCTAAACTGCAAGTTCACATCGCATTGGTTGCCAAGATGTTTACCAGTTTAAAGTTGTTCATTAGTAGGATAAGGCTAGGAACATTTTTCGTACAATTGCAGATTTTTATTTGTAAGATGTCCTTGCGCTTGCGCATAACAAAGCATTTTATACATAAGCAAAAATTGTAATATTAATAAATCATCCAGATCCTTTAGGCTATCCTAATTCCCAATTTATAGTAAATTATGGCCCTATCCTCTCTACCAATAATCCTTAAACCTTTTCTCTCCAGCTTCAGGGAACAAAAAAAATGTCTAATAGTAGGTTGAAATATGATTCCTTTTTAAAGTGCTCAATAAGAACTACATTCTTATTATAATTTGTGGAGGGTAGATGATGTCGGTAATCCAATATAAATATTATTGCACTTTTTTTTGGTCAGGTATCATTATTTCTCAATCATAATCCTTCTCTCATTATGTTTATTTTTAATGCCAATTTCGCTTAACGAGCCCTCGGCGATCGTAGAGTGCTAGTAACTATGTATCCGAAGTAACCAGTTTCTTGATAGCTTGGAAAAGAATGTAAATAAAGTGAGGAAGGGTTGATCTTTACTCGGCCTTCTCTTATTGTGGTAACTTGCCAGACAAGCTGGTACCGGAGAATCTTGCTTCTGGTCAGTCTATACCCGCGTGTCAAGCTTGCTGGTAATGAACGACGTTTAGAAGCACTTGAAGTGTACTTTATTGGAATAACCTAGATACCACGATCGAAGATATTAAGAAGGTGTCTTGCGAAACTTTCTCGAGCTTCTTATGAAAATTGCATTCGTGAAAGTGATGCTCATAATCGAGAAAGACACTTTTCTATTAGAAGGTTTCTCAACTTGATTGCTAGATAAAAAAAATGTATCTCAGATTTAATACTTTTTAACTGGAAAGGAGGGGTATTTCAGGAAAAACTGATGTGCACTTTAGGGGTTTCAAGTGCATACTCCATAAACGGGAGAAGAAGGAAAAGTACTAAAATGTGGAATAAGAGTTTCTGGAATCCGTAAAGCATCTGGACCACTTTATCCCTCATAGGTAGGGAGTAATGTAGGTCACCTGGCACCCTGCCGCACCCTTACGTATACTCTTCAGTATTGAAGAGGAAGAGTCACAATTTTCATTGTTCATTGGCTCAAGAATTTTTTTTCAAGTGGAAGACATCAGGTCATTAGGCTTATGAACTTTCATGAATCTCTCTTCATAAAGGAATCTTCTCTTCAAAGTTATCTTTAGAAATAATGATTTGTATTTTGGGAGTACATCTACCTGACTTTGCAATATATTGTGCATTTCCAGGTTGTATTTTAGTCACACAGCTGCTTTCGTGTGCATCAGCTATTTATAAGGTGAGAACTATCTAGTACGAAATTCGATACAATCTCCAAGATTGACAACTTCCTAATTTTCTTTGCGAGAGACACAATTAATGAGAACTGAGCTTTTTGATTTTTGTCTAGTGGTAATGATTGGATAATAATCCATTAGGTTGAACCGTTGGAGCAAGCGGGATGTCGGTATTAAATTTCTGACCCATTTCTCTCCCAATAAATAGTGATTAGCTAAGACTCTGACCGCAGTTAGACCTTGCATGGCTCGGTAGCCTTCTCTCAGCGCTCTCAGGCTAATTGTACGTAATAACTAATAGGCCGTCGATACATCTTTTATGGTATTCTATGGACGCATGAACGAGCTTCTCCAGATAAGAAGAGTTTCAGACTCTTTCAAAATAAACTCATAGCTAACTACAGCGTAATTACTCTATAAATAGATTCCGTCTTTGTTTCTCATTGAGTCAGCGATTTTCCATCAATTGTTCCTACACCCTGCTTCCCATGTAATATCCCATTCCAGGACCTTCTTTCAAGAACGTTTGAACAACCTTCAATAGCCTCAATAAGGAAAATGAACAATTATGTAGCAAATGAGGGTGGCCGCTGGGCCAGGAAATGGACGGAAAACCCCATGACATGAGAGTGAATTTATTTTTTGATAGGGGATTATAAAAAATTTTCTTTTGATAACTTGTCCAATTGAAATTCTTTTGTGTTTGAAATGTTAAGTTTGTGATATTTTCAAGTTTAAGTCTGTTTTGGTAGAGGATTCAATTATTTTGTTGAACATTCGTCTTTTCCGGTTGAATTCAACTGTGACTTATTGAAAATTAATTTTTTGGTCGGGCATTCATCTATTTGGTTGAAAATTCAACTGTTTGGTTCAAAAGTAACTTTTTTCTTGAAAATTCATATTTTCTGGTTAAAAAAACTATTTTTCGTAGAAAAATTCGTCTCTTGAAAAATATTTGATCTTATTTAATTTAAAATGCAATTGGTTGAAAAATAATATATTTTGGTTGAGGATTCTACTATTTTGATGAAAATTCGTCTTTTTTTAAATAATTTAGAATTTAAAATAATAAAATTTTTTTTTTTAAATATGGATTTTTGAAGATTTTAAAACAAAATTAAGAAGAATTTTAAATGGTTTCAAAAGTATGAAAAAATTTCTCAAGACGCATGAGAAAATTTTAAATATTTTTTTATTTTGAAAGATGAATTCTAAGAGAAAATTGGAAAAGGTTTCAAAACATTTTCAATTATTTTACAGAATTACAAAATTTGAAAATTTATCAAAAAATAATTAAAAACTTGTAAAGATTTCAAAAAATCTGAAACAAAATGTAGATTTTTGATGATTTTGAACATAAAATTTAGAAGCGTCTTAGGAATTCAGAATGGTTTGAAAGGGATGGACAAAATTTTCTCAGATGCATGAGAAAATTTGAAATGATTTTTTATTTAAAAGAAATTAATTATTTGAGAAGAATCAAAGTAAGTTTAAGCGACATTTAGAAGTTTTGAAAAGATTCAAACATGATTTCAAACTTGAAAAGATTTCAGCAAATTTAAAACAAAATGTAGACTTTTGAAGATTTTGAACAACAAATTTTAATGTAGTTTCTAATTTATTTAGTATTAGCGATACATTATTGCTTAGTTATTAAATAGTAACTACAAAAAGTCATTATAAAAATTATTTATTTCAATAATCAGTGAATTTTTCATTAAGAAATGTATAGCGATCCCGAAATTCGGGATGCGAAGTCAAATTTTTCTCATAAGTGTGGGTCGTCCCAAAATTTCGGGACGACTAGTCCATCCCCTATTCCAGCTACGCCAATTTTTCTTCTTAGCAAAGACGTTGAAAATTAAACTTAAGAATTATTTACCAATAATTGGTAAATTAATACCAAAAGTAATTAACCAAATATATTTTTGTAAAAAATAGCAACTGTCATATAAGCCAAATCTGCGCAAATAATAAACTCATCGAAATTGTATTATATTTCCCGAAATGTCTGAAGCAATTGTAATCTAATAACTTGTATTCATTTTTACTCGACATCACAAATTACAAAAATATTATTTTGTTTAAGTATAACAAGATATATAATATATATAATATGATATAACAAGATCTAATACATAAAATTATACATACAAAAACCTTGTGTTAAATGCCGTTTATACTTGCTTCTACATTGTTTAATATGTATTTCAGTTTCAAAGAATACGCGCTGTTTACCATACAAATATTGGAAATTCACTTTACAATATCGGTATTGTAATTTTGCCTCATACTCACTTTGACCGGTCTATCGGATAAGTGATTCTCTATTTAAGTAAGATAAGAATTAGGCCTTGGTAGTCTAGTCGCAATCCACTCGAATTAGAGCTTGGTGGTTAGGGTTCGATTATCCATGCCTGCGAATTTCGATTTTTCAAACAAACTTTTTCCCGCAACATTGTATAACATGTGTGGTAATATTGCAATACATGTATGGCTATATTACAATACCAGTATTTAAAAACTACAATATCATGTATTGTAATCCTTACGTCTCGGAAATGAACTTCCAAGACATTTAATGAAAAGTTCCAACAGAAATTGTTTACAGTGTTGTAAGAGGAGATTTGATGTTTACAACCGGGAAAAATCGGGAATTGGATGGACGAAAATTAGTAGACACCCGGTTAATCTATTCTGAGACAAAGTACGACAGTAAATGGATATCTGCGGTCTCTGTTGATCAATGTAATTTGTCGGCAAAAGAAGATTAGTAGGCATTTTCGTAACAATGGAGAGTTGGTAGGGATGAAGCAATAATTGTTTCATTGTGTCACAAATTTGTCACCTCGACTGCCACCCTATATATATTGTGTGCAGGAAGGGGCCTAAATTCTTGCTGGAGATAACAGAATGATTCATAGCGTTATTTAGAGCTTAGTGATGCCTCGAAAATTCGCATCGAGCCATTTAGTCATTGCTGCATTATATTTAGCGAATGGCCAGGCAAAGAGAATTTCCGCGTTAACATTTTCCGCGGTGATATTTCTCGGAAAATTGAATCAGTGGTCTACCTGATACAAGAGCATGTGCTCAAGGAATAGCTCCTAAGTGAGTAAAGCAATGACCGTATTTGGATTTCCTATAATTGCATACAGATATTTATGACCATGCTCTCATGAGAAAAAAGTTCCTGAAAAGGTGAAACAAAGGACTTTAACAAAAAGGAAAATTATGAGGTGTATTTATGTGAATAAAATAATTATCTTATCGTTCAAACTTTGCAGATTAATGATTCGATAAAAGGCTCTTATGTTAAAGCATATAGCTAATTAATTATCTAACCCCGTTAATTATGAAGTCTAGCTATTAGATTTATACTCACATTACTTTCTCAAGAGATTAAACTTGTTAGTTGAATTACACGATATTACGGTAGAGTGTCATTTTATTAGAGTGGTGAGAGTTTCTGATAAAATAATGAAGCAATGGGTGTCATAATTTTGGCTAATTCTAAAAGTGTGCCATTGAATTAATTAAAAGTTCGCCATCTTGTTTACAACGATAATATTCCCCTATCATAAATAATAATCTACCGAGTGAGAGAAATAGATTCTAACCGGTATTATAAATTATATTGATCGCTGAACATTGCAGCTGTGTTTAAGAGTGTTTACAACACCGTTGGCGTTATCACTGATGCAGTAATAATTTAACAACTAATTATAAAACCCGTTGTTTTCACGACTTACGTTTTTCGAGACTGATAAACAATTAATGTCAAGATTTATTGTATTTCATAACTGAAATAGCCCTCAACTATTTTACTGTTTAATTTTGGAATTCAGAGAAATTTAATATTATAAGAAAAACCCATTATATAATATATAATAATTTATGATTCATACATTCTGTCCACATTGAAAATCCTATATTTCCGCTCGATTTTGGCGTGTTTTTTGTCTCTTTTTACAGAAATCTCATTTTTTAGTTTAGAAAAAATCTATCCAATCACTTTGAATCTTACTTGATACAATATATAATACAATGATACAATGATATAAGATATCTGAAAATAATTTGTGTCGTCTTTAAACATGTTATAATTCCAATTTTAAGTTTCTTTATTTTTAAGTTCTCAATCATGCACGTTACAAATTTCTAAATCTACGTATAATTTTGTTATGTTAGTGTCGTTGAACAGATTAAATCAATTTAAAATGTTCAGTTTTGTAGATTTCCAATTTTAAATTGCACAATTTTGTAGGCTTCTACTTCAAACTTGTACAATTTTTAATTATCTTTTAAATAGTGTCTAATTTCACTTTTTTCAAATAAAGGGTTTGTTTTAACCGAAAAGAAACCTTAGGTTTTTTCCTTTTAATACCTTTAGTTTAAAAAATCGTACTATTATTATGACTATTTTGATATCAATTAAAAAAATGTCGTTCGCGTTGCAATTTCGATAGGGTTCTTTATGCCCTTTCTATTGAACAGATTCATTTTTTATTGATAATAAGAGAGTCATAAATGATTGAAAAATGTGGTATTCGCACAAAACCTAACCATCGCTTATTTTTATAAATAATTAATAATATAACCATGTTTTAACCTGAAGGCATTTAAAATACAAAATTTAAGCTTTTTTCAAACAAAAAAGTACCCTGATATCCAAAAAAAGGGTAATTTATTTTTTATCTTCATTTTTGAAGATTAAATTTTTTTAACAATGCTTATTATTAATATTTGTACACGTTCTAATACTTGTTTTCAGAATTGTTGAAACATGATGGTATTTGATTTAAAACTGTTAAATTTTTAATGTTTCCAAATTTCAAGTTGAAGAATATTTAAGGAAATGTATTCAAAATCAAAACGTTTTAGATTGAATAATTATAAATTAAGTGGTTTAAAAACTATCATTTCCAAATTCAAGCTTTAAAAAATGAATAATTTTAAAAAGGTCTTGGAAATAGAACTGTTTCGAAATTAGGTGTTCAAAACTGCGCAATTTAGAACATAAAAATGATATAAATTAAACATTTTAAAGTAAAAAAAAAAGTAAATAAATAAACTAAAAATTTGCCTTTTTCATCCTAAGCCAAATGTTAAAAATACAATATCTGACCACATTTAACTCATTAAAAAAGGTAAAAATAGAAAATTTCCAATTCCAATTCAGAAAAAAATCAAAATAGCCTCCCTTGCAACTCAAGAAAGATGTTAAAAATAAAGAAAACCCCTCTTATAATTCAGAAAAAAGTAATAAAAAACTTCCCTTTTCCAATTCAGAAACAAGTTAAGTACCAAAATATCCTCCTTTCCAATTGCATAAAAATGTTTTTAAAAAAAATTTCCTCTTCTGATTCAGAAAAATTTTGAAAATAAAGCAAATGCCCCGCTTCAACTCTATTAAAATATTAATCTAAATGTTTAAAATAAGAAACTCCCTTCTCTAATTCAGAAAAAAATTTAAGTTTTCTCCCTATCAGCTCAATGAAAATATTTTTTTTTAAATTTCCTCTTTTAGCCTGGAAAAATATTTAAAATAACAAATTTAACCTTTCCAACTCAGAAGAATGATCAAACTCATTAAAAATTGAATAATTTTATGTGGTATTAAATAGATGATATTTAAAGCGATTGGAAATATTTTTTTTAGTAAAACCTTTTTAAATTATAGTATTAGTAGAATAATGAATTACAAAAATAGATGGCAGTTGAGAAATAATGCTTGTTAATTATACATTATCCAAGTATTTATTTTTTAAATTCTCATGCTAATTATTTTTTTAATTCTAATAGCCTGGAATAATGATTGTTAACCAGGAAAAGAGGAAATATCATATTTAATTTATGAAATCAGTTTGAATTGTTAAAAAAAATGTAAACTCTAAATATTAGAAAATTTGTTATCATGGATTTTTAAATTGCTTACGTTTTTAATATTAGGAAATAAAAGTCCAAATACGTGATGACGTGCGTACATTTACTGCTAGTGTAATTGTATAAATATAGAAAGTTGGTTTTTCAAAGTTTGACGAAAAGAAATATCAATATTGTCCTTTCTTGACGTGAAGGTGTGGACTCTGGAGTATCGACACTTCATTTCCCGACTTTCAACTGACAGTTATATTCAGTTAGAATGTCAATCCGACGTTATCAGATCTCATTGCACCTTTTCTTCACCATATTTGTACCAAATGCAATCACGTCCAATCGCTGATCGTTTGATAGGATCGACGTGTGATGCGTTAAAAAACGAATGTGTCTTCCTTAAAAGAATTTAAAGTCATCATTCCATTCATAAAACGTTCATTGGTCACGCTCAATTTACTATGCATTTATTTACTTTATTTTCAGTTCTGTCATTATTACCATGATTTTTTTTTTTTTAAATTCCTTTCGCTGTAATTGAATAATACTTCCCATAATATAGCTGAAATTATGGACATGTTTTTTTCTCATAATGAATAAAAAATCGAGATATAGAATATGTTGTGAAATAGTATGAAAAATAAGAAGGTGGTCAAGTCCATTCGCATTAATACTACATAGTGAGAGGCAGCTTAATCGGCTTTGCTCTTTAAGTCGACTTATTTCGAAAAAAATATAAACCTCTTCATGAGTGAACTACAAGAAGAATTTTTATTGAGTTTATTAAAATGTTTATAGATTCAGAAAAATTGTTTAAAGCCTCTGGACGTTTTGAATGGTTCGATATAGAAACTAAACTCTAAAGATAAATAAATTCTGTAGTTTCAAATCGAAAACATCGTTATAGAGGCCTAAATGCTCTAAAAAGAGGAGGAATAAGGAGATTTTTCATGAAAATACCACGGAAAATACGGAAATAAATTGTTTTCGATCCAATTAATGTAGGAACTAAAATTAAATTCGAAGTGAAACGCTTCAAACTCCTTATTTCAAGTAAAAATATTGTTTTTTCAACAAAATAGATTAGTTTTTAACCAAATAGATTAGTTTTCAACTAAAAAGATGAGTTTCAACCAAGAATATTAATTTTCCAAAAAGACGAATTTTGTAATCAGAGATGAATTTTTCAATTAAAATGATAAATCTTGAACACAAAAAAAATAATTTTCAACAGAGCAATTCAACTTCCAACCAAAAAGTGTTTTAACTTTAAATTAAGAACAGATCAATTAGTCCAAAAGGCTATTTTCCAACAAAACAATTGATTTTTCAGCAACCAAAAAATTTTTCAGCCAAGTAAGAAACAAATTTTTAACAAATTGTTGACTTTTTAAGCCAAAAGGACGAATTTTTTACAACACAATGCAACTTTCAACCTGAAAATATGAATTTTCAATAAGAAAGTTAATTTTCAATCAAACAGTTGAATTTATTATCCAAAATGTCGAATTTTTCACAAAACAGTTACATTTTGAACCAGAAATGAATTCTTAATAAAAATCATGTATCCCCCAAGAAAGAATTGAATTTTTAACGAAAAAAAAAATGAATGTTCAACGAAAAATGGAATAATTGACATTTCAACCAAAAGGAATTTTTATTTATAATCAATACTAATTATATTCATCCAGAGAAGACAAAATTAAATAAATAGTTAATTTTTCAACCAAAAGAAGGGTTTTCATCCGAGAAACACAACAAGTTTGAACATCATTGTTGAATTTTCAAGCCAAAAAGACTAATTTTCTAAAAAAAATAGTTCAATTTTCAACAAACTAGTTCAACTTTTAGCCAAGTAGTTGAATTTTCAACCAACAAAGATGAATTTTCAACCAAACTGTTGAATTATCAAGCCAACAAAACTATCAAAACTAACTTTCAACAAAAAAGTTAATGTACAACCAAATAGTTGATTTTTTTACGAGAATAGTTGAATTTTTTACGAGAAAGGATGCCTTTTTAACAGAATTGTTGAATTTTCAACCAAATAATCAATTTTTCAACCAATTAATAAAATTTTGAACAAACAAAGACGAATCATCAACCAAAAATATAATAGTGGACTTTTCAACCAAAAAAAATGAACATTCAGCGAAAAATAATTGGATTTTCTTATTGCTTTCTACTAATTCAGTTCGCGTTTAAGTGGACCTATTTTTTAATTATTGTTTTTCTTGAAATGCAAAAATGACTAGAAAACTTGATAAAGAAAAGGCATTGCTGTTAAAGGACACTTTCGTTAAAATCCACGTGATACCCAAATAATATAAACAGTTTTTAATAATAAATCAAATTCCCTTTCATTGCCCTTTTTCGGAAAAATTCCCTTTTTACCTAAAATTAAACACAGAAAAAATCTAGGCTCAATTTTGCTGCGTCTCATTTTGTTCAGGTCTTACTTTAATCTTTCTTTAGTCCTTTTCAACTAAAAAATGCTGTGTCTCAATTTTGTGTCAATATTGGATTCAAAAAGGGCTCAGCTTTCTTCTGCGAACTACTGAATATATATTTTTTTTCGTATAAAGTATGAGGTCCTTGAAGTCCAAGAAGGAAGTCGTTTCAAGAAACTCCCATCAATTTTGTGCTTGAACTTGACTCGAAACGGGCCAACGACGATCAATACGAGCTTTCGGCGCTTGCGAGCCGTAAGCTCGCCTGAAAGACCGATAACTTCTGCTTGTAAGCTTCACCATAAGAATTGTTATCACTAACGAAAATTTCCATAGGGACACACGCAAATGCGAATGTTCACCATGAACGTCTAGACGAATTGATTTTAGTTTTTTTTTTAGAGGAACATTGTACTCGGATTGTATTCTACAGTCAAATAGAAATTCGGATCATTTTTAAATTGATGTACAACCTAATTTAATTTAAAATGAACGTTATTCCGGATCAAAATATATCTAGAACATCAACTAAAATCTGGGTTATTTTGTACGAAATTAGACTCTTGTTAAAATTAATTTGTTATTTTCTACACTGAAAGAAGTTTATATTTTTTTATTAAAATTGTTTACATTCCTTTATGGAGCGTAACATGCTTCTTATAAATTATTATTTATAAGATAATTAATAAGATAATTAATAAGATAATTATATATAATAGATAAGATAATTAATAAGATATATTAATATATATTATTAATATAGTATTGATCGGAACTGCAAATGCGGAAGAAACTAAAAAGAAAAAAAGTAAGAGCTTTTTTCTCCGGGATGTTTATCATTTTTCAAAGGAATTTCAAATTGTTTACCTTATAAATCTAAATTAGTAAAATTTCACTAATTTTATGAGAGAAGTCGGTCACTTAGGATTAGTAGATTGTGAAAATTGTAAATTGGCTACGGCACATGATCCTGGATCGTACTACGTCACTTCTACCAACCTAAGGATATATACAAGTTATTGTTGCAAACTGGAAAATTTCGAATTGTTTACACACTTCTTTTGTTTATCACTTCAGTAATTAATTTCATTAAAATGAATTTGCGATTTTTTGACTATTCCATTAGTTATATGCTAACATTTCTATTTTATTAGTAAAATACTCAATTACTGATTTAATTATTAAAATTTTTCTCTAATTTAGATCTAGAGAGTACACTCAAACTCATAATTACTCAATCTTTAACTTAATATATAAAATTGACAAGAAAGATCCATTGAAAATTATAACGAATTTTAGAAAACGCAGCGTTTAATAAACAATTCTTTATCGTATAATTGTTTATTTAAATGCGGTTACTTGAAAATTCATGTTCTGCCATTCATTTGTTAGAAAAGTTGTAATTATCATTTAATTGTCATTCACAATAGCTCATTTTCTTTCCTACAAGATTATATTCGTTAGGTTTCTTATGGAAATAATGTTATTTAGGTATTATGCGTTCAGTTGTTAATTTTGCGAATTAATCAATTTCCTGAATAATATTTAATAATAACGTAACGAATAGAATTTTAAATTATATTTTAAGGAATAAAATGAGCTATTTGTAATTAAAATTAAATAAAAAATGATTTTATCTAGAGTAGGCTATGAGTTAAAAGCTTTTTATTATTAAATGCTTAAATATTTCAATATTATATTCTTAAACTGCCAAATTCTTCATTGTCTCCAGCGTGTCTACTCTATCTGGAAAACCTGGAAAATCTGGAATTGTCTGGGAATTTTTTCGAGAGCGTGCTTAAATCTTTTTTTCAAATTGCAATATAAAATTCAATAACAAAGATTCTTCGTCATTCATGTTTTTCACTGAAAATTTAACTATTCAATTTTTAGTTGACCATTTATCTTTTTTAGTTAATAATTAATGTATTTTGTTGAAAACTCGTCTTTTTTGGTCAAAAGTTTAATTATTTCAGCTGAAGATTCATCATTTTGGTTGAAAATGCATCAGTTTCTTTGAAAATCTAATTATTTTTTTTTAATTAGTTTTTTCTTTGGTTAGATTTTTTTAACCTAGAATGTAACTACTATTTTAATTGAATATTCCATTATTTTAGTTGAAAATTCATTTTTTTGGTTGAACATTACTTTTTTTAACTGAAAATTTAACTATTCAATTTTTGGTTAAGAATTTATCCTTTTTAGTTGATAATTCACGTATTTTGTTTAAAAGTCGTCCTTTTTTTAGTAGAAATTCATCGTCTTGGTTGAAAATTCATCTATTCCAGTTGACCATTCATCTGTTTAGATGAAAATTCATCAGTTTGGTTGAAAATTAATTTTTTTAACTAGAAATTGAACTATTCCATTTTTGATTGAAAACTTATCTTTTTTAATTTTAAATTCAACTATTTGATTGAAAATTGGTCTATTTTAGTTGAAAATTCAACTCGTTAGTTAAAAATTCATCAACTTGATTGAAAAAGTGTTTTTTTTTTGTTGGTGAAAAAATAATTTTTTGCACTGAATATTTAATTATTCTATTTTTGGTTGAAAACTGGTATTTTTTGGTTCAAAATGCAACTATTTGGTTGAAAATTGATCCTTCTTAGTGAAAAATTAAACTATTTGGTTAAGAATTCATATATTTCGTTGGAAAATAGTTTTTTTTTTTTGTTAGAAAATTAATCATTTTGGTTGAAAATTCAACTATTTGGTTAAAAATTCATCTTGCTCAAAATCCAATAGTTTTACTTGAAGTGTCAGGATATCTTGTAGTATAATTTGCCAAAGCTTTCTAAATTAAACATATTAATTGTGTCCCTAGAAACTGATGAAAAAAAAACATTACTTATAATAAACTCGCCAAGCAGTATACATATTCCGAGTCAATTGTTTTAAAAATGCGAAATATCTGAATGGCTCCGTACTATCAAAAATCATACATGGAAAAACTTGAGATACCTGAAAGAAACTAATTATGATAGGCCTGTAATTAATTTAACAATCTTAATTCAGCAAAAGTGAAATGAAGTAATTTTTTGCTGTAATTAACGCGAATGTCCGGGCTTATCGAGAGATAAGATTCGTGTCCACATTTTGAATAAAGAGGGACTTGTTTTCCAACTCCCAGCATAACATGAGCGATATCTGAGTTACAAGAACGTTAAGGATCTCATTTGCTTGAACTCAGAATTCCCAGGCCTCCCCGGTTTGCTTTCTACAAATATAATATAACATATAACTAAAGCGAAATAAAGAACTCTGGTTGCTGTTGTATTTAGACTATTTAGTGTCTCCCTTAAGGATTCACGAGTACATTCATGTACCGGTTTTCGAGAGTTGTAAAAAAAGAGTTATTAAGAACTTAAGAGGCCAAAAACATTTCACACATCCTACGTTAAACGAAACTTCTTGTTTAATTGACGTAAGAGTCTTTACGACAATGTCTGGAAATTTCAAGTCCTTGAATCTTTTTAAAGTTTCGCAAATATACCTGAACAATTGAATCTCCAATTCAGCCTCGAATTCAGCTAATTTAATTGTACACAAGGAAAACATTAGATTCGCTTTGTATATTTTTCATGGTGCTTTTAAGTCAGAGAAAATATGGAAATTAGGGAAAAGCCAGGGATTTTGACAAAAATGCTGCAAAAGTCAGGAAAATTCTTCAAGAGGCACTTTAAATAACTGTCAAGGATGATACATTTGATACTGGAAATGAATAATGGAAAATGAAAAATTGGTCGGGGAAAAATTAGAGAATTTTGAAAATGAAGTTTTGTGGTCACTCTGTTATATTCTTGTCAGTAATTTATTTGTCTTCTATTTCTAATTCTGGTATTTTGCCGATGCTTCCGTCTGACGATTATATGTTAAGTTACTAATTTTATTACATTTGTTGAAAATTCAATAATATTGTTAAATTAAATTTTGTTTTGGTTGAAATATTTACTGTTACTTTTAACTGAAAATTTCACTATTCCAGTTGAAGATTTATCATTATACTATCTCTTTGATTGAAAGTTGAACTACTTTGTGGAGAATTTATCTTTTTTAATCGGAAATTCTACTACTTGGGTAAAACTTGAACTTCTTTGTTGCAAATTTTTATTTTTTGGTTAAATGTTCATCTCCTTGGTTGAAAATTTGACTATTAGGTTGAAAATTCATTTTAAACAATTTTTTTTTTTACTAAAAATTTCACTATTCCAGGTGAAGATTCATCACTTTAGTTAAAAATGTATCTCTTTGGTTGAAAGTTGAACAATTTGGAATTGATCTTTTTAATTAAAAATTCAAATACTTGGGTAAAAGATAAACTTCATTGATAAAAATTAACTTTTTTGGTTATAAGTTCATCTCTTGGGTTGAAGCTTAAATATTTTGTGGAAGACACTTTGTTTTATTTTTGGCTGAAAATTAATTTTTTCAACTGAAAATACAATTTTTCCATTCTTGTTTGAAAATTGATCTTTTTTAGTAGAAATATCACCTTTTTGGTAGAAAACTATTCTTCTTGGTTTAAAATCCTCTCCTCTTTGGTTAAAAATCCAACTGTTTGGTTGAGACTGAACTTTTTTGTTGAAAATTCATGTTTGCGGGTTGAAAACTCATCTGTTTAACAGAAAATTCCTCTTTAGGCTTGAAATTTCAACAATTTGGATGAATCTTTTTTCTTTCTTAACTGAAAAATCAACTATTTGGTTAAAGATTCATTTTCTTGTTTGAAAATTCATCTTTTTGGTTGCAAATTTGACTGGTTAAAAATTCTGTTTTTGTTTTGTTTGAAATATCATCTATTACATGTTGGTTAAAATTCTTTTTTGGAAACTTCAACAATGTTAAAAAAAATGGTCTTTTTGGCTTGAAAGTCTAGCTATTTGGTTGAACATTCATCTTTGTAGGTAAATAAATCAGTTATTTGGTTAAAAATTCAACTATTTAAAAAAAATTAAATTATTTTGTTGGAAATTTAAGTATTTTTTTTTAATAATCTTCTTTGGTCGAAAATTCAACTGTTTTGTTGAAAATTTGTTTATCTGGACAGAAAATTCGTCCTTTTGGGTTGAAAATTCATTTTTTTGTTGTTGAAAATTCAGTCTTACAAGATTAAAATGCTGCTCTTTGCATATCATTGATCAGGGAAAATTAAAAATTGGTTAGGAAAAAATCAGAGAAAAGTCAGTGAATTTTTAAACTAAATTTTTCCGGCACCCTTGATTTTTAGACTTTCCTCTGCCAAGACATAGCAGTAATTTCCGTTTATTATCTTATCTTCAGTTACGCAGGTCTTCAAAATCCTTAGATTAGCTAAGCACATTTTTTCCAGAAAAACAATATTTTTTCTGGGAGAGCATTTTTCTCGAGAAGATTCCAATCTATAGATTCATGATTAAATGTATTAAGTTTAAAGACTAAAGGTGCATCGGTCCTCAAAGTTGACTCATTGTAGACGTTAGGTATCGCGGAATCGCTTCTTACTTTATCGTGATAAGATAATACATAAGACTTCTCGAGTAAACCTTACACACGTGAGGTTATTCTTACGCGTATCGTTATCCTAAGGACGAATGTTTCTCCTTTTAATGAATGATTAGATAAACCTTGTCACGGAAGTATCTTTGACGCATGTCAAACACGAGAATTCAGTGCGAACATGCATTGTCCATTAAGTTGTAAACTTGAAACACTATAGACACTACTTCAAACTTTTTTTGAACGATGACACTATTTTCCTATTATTTCGAAAAAAATGCTACTAAGGACACTAGTTTCTCACTAGGGGCCATGAATAAATTACGTAAATTTTTGTTCTGAAATTTTTATCTACCTACCCCTTTCTCTCAAGGTTTGTAAGCCCACTTGTCTTACGTAATTTTTGTCGAATACAGTTTTTTCGTGAATTTATTCAAGGGTCGCCCATAAATACATTTAGATTTGGGGAGAGGGTAAAATCTGCGTATTTCTTTTGAATTAACCGAATAGTTGAATTTTCAATCACGGAGATTATTCTTCTACCGGAATAGACGAATTTTCAACGAAATAATTTTGAGTTCATATATTTTTCTTTTTTAATAACTTTAAAAAATGGTTGTATTTTTAAACTAAAAAAGATAAATTTTTAATTAAAAATGGAGTAGTTAAATCTTCATTTAATAGAATTGACTTTCAATAAATAAAAAACCGAATTTTGTACGAACCAGTTTATCTTAGTACCAAATAGTTGCTTTTTATACAAAATTATTAAATTTTCTAGCCAAAGAGACGAGTTCTTTAAGACAGTTGAATTTTCAATCGGAGAGTATGAGTTTTATGACAAAAAAGTTAACTTTCGACCAATAAGTTAAATTTTTAACAAAATAGTTAAATCTGCAGCAAACACATTAATTTTTAAGCAAAAAAAAAACTATATTTCAACTAAAATTATGAATCTACAACCCAAAAAATGAACTTTTGAGAAAGTAGTTCATATTTCAATCTAGGAATAGAAGTTTCAACCTAAAAAGATGAATTTTCAACGCAAAAATAAAATAGTTGATATTTCAACAAAAAATCATTTTAATTTTAAAAAAGCAGTTGGATATAACCAACAAAAACGAATTTTTAACAAAATACTTGAAGCTTTAACTAAAAAAAATTAATTTTCAACCAAATAGTTGCATTATTAATCAAAAAAATTTATTTTCTACCAAAAAAGACGAATTTTTAACTATTAACTATTAATTGAGTTCGCATTTACTTGGAAAAACGAGAAAAAGAGGGGATTAAGGGAAAGACTGTGAAGCCTGCGATAACAAAATACGAATTTTGATAATTTATGGACTGAAGAATAATAGTTTAAATAAACATTGAAGTTCATTTTGAAAACTTCAAAAATATTTGGTTAGAAAACTGGAAATTTGGCTTTAAAAACAAGTTAATTTTTCATTAAACACTTTTAAATTCGGACAATGAGAACGCATAAGTTTAATACTTGACCAATTTTATAACACTATTTACACAATTTTATATCTTTGTAGTGAGTCTGAGGCCTAACTATTATGTCAGAAGTGTTGAATAATGTTAAGAAAAAAAAGTTAAAAAATTATATTTTACATTATCTTAATATGTGATTAACGTGTCTGGCTTCTTAATTGAATAGTATGAAGCTACAAATTAATTAAACTGAATCTCTTACATAAATAAAAATGATTCTCGGTAACAGGAAAGTATGTGCTCGTAATTGAGATTTTCTCGTAAAAGAGCGTTGAGCAAGGTTTGTTTTTTTTTTTTTTTTTGTATAAAGACGCATTCTTCTGAGTCCCATAGGACTGCAGCAATTGCAGCTGCAAGTCGCGCGCTTTTACTCGAGCTCCACGTTCATCGTCCATTTTTTTAATGAGTATGTTTATTTTTCTTTTTCTTCCCTTTTATCTTTTCTTTCTGATTCTCTTCTCCCCTTTTTCTTTTCTCGCACGCTTTGGAATCCTGAATGAAAGCAGAATTTCTTGAATTCGTCTGTTCCTGTATTCATTCTACGATTGCATCACAAAATTTGCATGGGTGTAACGCCTCTTGAATTAAAAGTAGAGTGCAGCTCATAAAGTTGAATAAAAATAAAAGCCACTATTTCTTCACTTTGACTTTCAAAATATTTGCAGATTTTTTCGCTGATTGGCTACAGTAACATATCTACCATCTCATGTACAGAAATATGGGAGGTCTGTCCGGAAAGTATCCAACCTTGTACTCTGACTTATTACCTAATTGTGCTATTGTCAAAAATAGGTATTTACCGTGCAGGGGGATCTCTGTGAGGCCCCCTACTAAGTAACACGAACCCGCGAATGTTTATTTGACTAGTGTACGGAGTTACGTAAACGTCTAACCACGTACGCGTCGCATTTCAGATTGACGGAACGCACCGAAAACAGAGTGTGTATTAAATGTTGCCAAAAACATGGCCATTTATGTTCGGAAACCATTGTTATGATTCGAAAAGTGTATGGAGATGAGTCTACGAGTCATCCTAAATTAACCCTCTGCCTGGTTATTTGACCGTCATCGTCAAAAATCGTCAAATGAGGCATGTAGAAAGGGAACAACCAATAGTAGTGCTCATTTACGTAACATGCTGTGTGTAAGTGCGACAGAGCTGTATTGAATAGCTATTTCGAGGGGCACATTTGCCCCTCGATAGAAACTTTTTAAATAATAAGTAAATTATTATTAAAAAATACTCAAAATGAAGGATCAGTACTAAAGTTGAAGAATATTCAAGAAAATTGCTCGAAATTGGATAACAAATGACAGGTTTATGATACGAAAACCATCATGTGGAACATAACCTCAAGAAGGAAACGTCAAATTGAACAAAATACTTTTGAGTGGAAAAATGGTTAAAAATTTATTTAACATACATTTAATTTAAGGTGACATTTTGTATTGAAAAAAATCGTTTGAATACACAACGTTTCCTTAAATTAAATTAATTTTAAACAATTCTTCCACTTAAAGGTATTTTGTTCACTTTGACGTTTCCTTCTTAAGGTTATGTTCCGCATGATGATTTCGTATTATAAATCTGTCATTTTTTATCCAGTTTGAAGAAATTTTGATGAATACTCTTAAACTTTGATACTGATACTTTATTTCAATTCTTTCTAATAATAATTTATCAATAAAAAAATATGTTGTTCAGGGGGCCCATGCACTGTTTTAATGGATACGATCCCGAAACTCTTGCACTCAAAATCATGTACTTTGTATCGGTGAGGTGGTCACGTGGTGTAGATTACAAAGTGGGGATACGCTAGTCAAGGCAGATGGTTAAACAGGTTTCATCACTTATTGACAAATGTTCTACAGTTCAAATAATACACATTACAAGAAGTTACAGTAACAGCAAAACACTTTTTTTTACCTCTGGCAGATTAACTATAACTTGCTTGTTTATCGATATTTTTATCTTAAAACCTTACTGTAACTTCTTATAATGGGTTTTATTCGAACTGTAGAACATTTGTCAATAAGTAATAATACCTACTTCAAATTAAATTCTTGAAAAAATCGATTTTTTTTGGCCGTGCGACTGCCCCTAACCCCTTAAAAAAATGTGTCCGTGACTGACGATATATACAGGAACAGCCCGATGCAGACTATTCAAAAATCCAAATTTAATAAAAATGACACTTAACACCTATGCCATTCCTATCCTAACATACTACTCCAGTTTGGTCCCCCGCTTCATGATTGACCTTGAGAGGCTCAACAGAATCATCCTGTTACGCAATTGCGCGAATATTTGCAAAACAGGAATAAAATCTCACTCTACGACTATATCTGTAGAGTAGATCTGTATATCCCCTTGAAACTTGCAGCTGTTGATTTCCAGAAAATCGGATATCTCAACTTCGAATAACTAGCTGCGCAATGGCGAAATAAACAGCTGCACAAACAACACCCCCAAACGTGATTGACAGATGCCGAATTTGTAGAGATCCCAATGAGAACATCGAGCACATCATTAATGGCTGTACGATGCTTGTCTCGCAAGATTACCGCATCGCGGTAGGTCTTGAGCTTTCCTCTCATGATTTTGACAGCCATGCTGGCTGCAGCATTGCTACTGATAGTGTTTTCCATGCGAGACAGGCAGAGAATGAAGAGTAAAGGGACCAAATGAAACACCAAAACTCTTAGAAAACATGGAGAGTCTTTTAAATATTTTGATAAGCTTGTCGCTTTCGGAAAATCGTCGGGGCGTCACAGCATGCGGGGCAGTGGTGATGGTGAGCTGCCAGATGGTCAGGCAAATCTCACTAGTCAAACAGCTGGCCAGCAAGAACATCTGCGACAGACGGTAAACAGTGGAACATCAACTGTGCCTGCTGATGATGCTTTGGCTAGCATTAGCAATTTGCAGCCAATTACGTATATGTACGTATATTTCGACCGATTGCCTGTCTTCCAACAATTTATTAATGCCTTACAGCTGTCACTGCATTTCTGTTTCGCGTTGAAACCATTGAGAAAAACATCAAATAGCGTGCCCTCAGCACTGGCTTAGGACAAGTCATATAAATACCTGGGTATTCTCAACTAAGGGTATTCAGCGTACGATAGTTAAGGAAAGATTAACGACTGCCTTCACTATAAGACTCAGATTGGTTATGAAGAGTTCTCTCAACTCGGTAAACAAGATCAGGGCAATCAACATCTATGCAATCCCTGTCCTCACTTACTCCTTTGGGCTTATCAAATAGTGGAACACCGACCTGGAAAAGTTAAACAGAATAAACCGCGTAGAAATGACGAAGCACCGAATACAGCACAGTAATTCGGCGATTGAAAGAATAGTTGTACCACAACATAGAGGAGGTAGGAGCGCTGTAGATGTCAAGAAACTGTGTAAGTCACAAGTTTTACAGTTGCGAAACTATTTTAACAGCAAGCGAGATGTTGCGCTTTACAACACCACCTGTGAAGCGGATGTCGATTACACGCCCTTGAATTTGTCCTCAGAGGAGGCCTTCAATATCAGGGTAGAAACTATAGAAGAATTAGAAACGTGATGGAGACAAAAAGCCATCTACGGCGAGCATCCCAAAACGTTGGATCAAAATGAAGCGGATAGTGAGGCATTCAATATTTGGCTGAAAAAGGGCGTCCTGTTTCCAGAAACGAAAGGATTCGTTATTGCGATTCCGGACAGGGTTGTCAGCACCAGAAATTATGGCGAACACGTGTTACATCAGGAAGCGGTTGAGCGGTGCCAATTATTGATGATTGTTACGTAATGGCTCATAGAGAATATACGCTCAGACATGATGATGCGGCCGGGATTGTACATCAACAACTTGCCCTAAACCCAGTACTCTTAACAGAATGTATGCCTTTCTATAGATACATTCCAGTGCCCGTTAGAGAAAACGAATATTACACCTTAAATTGGGCTATTACTATACAGACGGTTCATTATATCGATCGTGATGCGAGATAAAGAGGTGGAAAAGTCTACATCATCAGCATTGCTTGTCCACTTAACCGGAATTTGCAGGCAACCTATACAACCAAGATCCATAAGTATGGCGAGCTCAGGCATTAGGTAAAGACTACTATATATGGAGGAATGTAGAACATGCATCTATTCATCCTACTGTGATTTCGGCTACAGGCAATGTGCACGCAAGATGCACTGAACATCTTGAAAATTGAGGAGTCGGTAGGGTTCAAGCAGTAGCTCAGAAGGCGGTTTTATTGAACACCTGTCGCTCTGTAAGAAACTTTCTAGACTATCAGCAAGCATCCAGAGGCGAATATTTTCACGATCAACGTTCACGGTCGCTGTGCAAGGATAACAGTGGTAAAAGTAGAACTCCAAACTAGATCATGCTCCTAATTATGTACCTACAATATCATCGCAAAAGATTTCAACCATCGTATTAAATTAATTTATAACATCCTCATCTCATCAGGCACTTGACTTAGTCCGTGACTGATGATGAAAAACCGAGATCACGCAAGAACAAATTTGAAAATAAAATATCATCTTAATTGATTGTTGAAAATTCTGAAATATTCAATAATTTACATTTTAAGCGAATTTATTTTAAAATACTTTATACTTTAATTTGCGAATGGAGTTCAATAATTAAATTTATGACAAAATCACTCTTGAGCAAGAAATATAATTTTGAATATTCATGAACTAACTCACTCTTTGCGCGTGGAAAGCACAGCAGGAAAAGTGGCAGAAAAAAAGTAACAAAGTAAGTTTGCAGCTCCTCAATTTTTTGTTTTTATATAAGTTTTAAAGTGTTTAACTACTTGAAAATTTGTATTTCGTGAGAGTGTCGGTGACTTGTTTCATAAAACATTGTGACGTTGTTTCAACTCACTTAATTGTTTCTTGTTTTTACACTTTTGTTTATACGTAACTGTAACGGTTTGTCTTTCCTGCAGAACTATGGGTGCGTGTTTAGAGTGTAAAATAGTTATATCCAGAGGGGACTCAGAAGTTCTCGCTTGTGTTAAGTGTGATAATCTAGTGCATTTCGCCTGTACTAATTTCGGAAGGTCTGAGAACATTTTTGAAAAACTTAAAAACGGTCAAATGGACTATATCTGCAAGTTATGTTCTCCATTGTCCATTAGTGCCACCTCTGCGGCAGTGTTTGGCAATTCAAGTGCGAACCGTGGGACCAGCGTCTACAGGATGTTGATGGTACAGGTATCGTACCCCCCACTCCCTCCTCCGTCGCTGCCATCGAAAATGCTGGTACTCTACCCTCCGGCCTAGCCGAAATCTTGCGCAAAGTGTTTTCTGGCGGCCAAAGTGAAGCGCTTGCGCAGTCACGTGAGATTTTGGCTAGATTCAGCGAATTTGAAGCAGGTCAACTAAAATTTAATGACCAACTTAATTCCACCCTTTCGGAAATTAAGAATGAACTTTTAGATAACTCTAGGCGTATAGAGTCATTGGAATCCGGCTCCAAAGTGCAAAATGATGAAATTGAACTTATAAAGAAGGAAGCTAAAGATTTGAAAGGCAAAGTGGTGACTCTTGAGGACGCGCTCAATGTCAACGAGCAAAATGCTCTGCATACGACGCTGGAAATTCATAGTCTCCCCATGAAGCCTAACGAAGACCTCATGGCCTCCATGGAATCTGTCGCCAGGGCTCTAGATATAAATATTCGTAAAAAAGATTTACATAATTTAAAGGAGTTTGAAAAAATTGCAGAGAATTTGAAAACTTTTGGAGTATTTCAAAATATTCCAAGGAATTTTTAGTTGGTTTCAGTAATTTAATTGATTTTAGAAAATTGGAAATATTTTAGAGTATTTAAAATATTTTCACGGCATTATCGAAAATTTTACAACATTTTAAGGAATTTAACAAAAATTTGAGGGTTTGAAAACTTTTATCGTATTTTAAAAGATTCTAAGGGATTTTCAACTGGTTTCAGTAATTTGACTGATAACAGATATTTTAGAAGATTCTGAGGTATTTTCGAAAGTTTCAGACATATTATAGGCTGTTTTGGAAGAATGCAAAGAATTTTCAAGATATTTAAATAATTTCAATGAATTTCAACAGATTTTGAAGGAGTTGGAATGTTTAAGAGTATTCTAACAGAGTCTAAGGAATTTTCCATTTATTTCAGTAATTTAATTGGATTTCAGAGGAGTCAAAAAATTTGTAATTGTAAATTAAAATAAATCTAAAATATTGAATAACCTAATATTTATTAAAAATGTTTTTGCAAAAATGAATCTTTTTATTTAAAAGTGCAACTAAAAATGTCAATCTGTTTTAGTAGTGAATTTAAGCATTTTGATGAAAATTCGTTCCTGTTGGTTGAATGCAGTTATTTATAATTTTTAATTACAATATTTTGTTGTGTTAAATATTAATTAATATATTTTTGTTTACAATTCCTCTTTTCAGGGTAAAAATTTAAGTTGAAATTCGAACTAATTTCTGGTGAGTACACTTTTTTGGTTAAACGTTCATAACTTTAGTTGAAAATTCATTTTTTTTTGGTTAAAAATGAATTTTTTCAAAACTGATATTCTGCATATTTTAATGAAAAGTTAAATTATTTGTTGTAAATTCATGTTCTCTGGTCATTTGGAATATTATTATTATTATTATATTGACTATTTGTTTAAGAAATGTTATCTTAAAAAATCTGAATAAAAAAAACTGATAAATAGGTATGTAGCTAATATTTATTAAAAATGTTTAGCAAGTGTTGACACAACAATAACAATAACAATATTAATTATATCGTCTTCATCGATATTTAACATTAGTTATCTAGTATATGATAACTTTTTTTTCGTCCTTGACTTTGACCAGGATTGTGTGCTTCAGAATGTGCCTCAACAAAAATACCAGTTTTTTATCACAAAAAGAAATTTTCATTCACCCCAAAATGCGTTCTCTGTATCTAAAGACAACTAGAACGGGTTCGGGACGTTTCAGTTTTGCTAGGTGGGTGCATTTGGGAATGCCCTAGTTCGGTGCACTTAAAAGCGCTCTCACCTAGTTTGAGGCATTTAGAAATGCCCACTCATAGGTGCGTGCGGTTTAAACGCCCATTGGGCGTTTTCGGGTTGGGATCCTAACACACACATATATATATCAAACAAAGAAGACACATTTTAAACGAAATAATTAAATGCTGAACCAAACAACATTAATTTTCAAAGAAAGAGTTGCATTTTTATTTAAAAAAGATTGAATTTCGACTAAAGCAGGTGAATTTTTAAACAAAAAAAGACGAATTTTTGAAAAAATAGTTAAATTCTCAACCAAATAAAAAAATGTAAACTAAAAATATATTCGTCAGGAGCAAACAACTGCAAACAAGAAGAAATAGAAATAGGTACAAGGAAAATAAATTACTAACAAGAATATTAAATCAGGGTGGCCGCAAATCTTCATTTTCAAAATTCTATTAGTTTTCTCGGACCAATTTTTCATTTTCCCTGATCATTAATATCGAAAGACCAAAATCTGAATCTTGTAAAACATTTTAACATAGAATCTTTTATAAACGAAATAAAAGAATTGTAAATAAGAATTGAAACATTTAAAATTTATTATCTTTGGAAATTATATAAAGTGTCTCTCATAGAAAATCTCTGAGTTTTGCAAGATATCTTTCAAAATTCCTGACTTTTCCCTGACATTCCCTGACCTATAAAATTCCCTGACTTTTTCCTGATTTCCAGGTTATCCCTGGCCTACGGCTACCCTGAAGTTTCAGACGAAATTTTTTTATGGAATAGAGCACAATGTTTGTTTAAACATATGGAAAATAGATTTACGTTTTACAAAAGGGTGTTTCGTAGAAAGTTTGAACAGATTCTAGAATATTCAAGAAACAATTATTTTCTCAAAATTTTAACAATTTTCTAGAACTTGAAAATTTTTAGAACATTTTAAAAATTTTTCGAATTCTTCAGAAAATTGTTGACGATTCTACAATATTCCTCAACATTCTTTAGGATCAAGAATACTAAAAAATAATAACTTTTAGAATATTTTGAAAGCCTCTGAAAGGTTCTTGATTTTTTGTTGAAGATTTATAAAAATTGTAGAAAAATGTACGAGGAACTGTTTTTGAGTATTGAATATTATTCAATTAAGAATTGAATCAAGAATATTTTTGAAGGCTTTTTTTTACATTTTTACAATGAGAACATTCTGGAATGCTCTCGAATATATTTAAGAATTCAGAACATTCGAAAACGTAGATTCCTTTAGATATTTCAAAACACACTCAGCAACATTCTCAAACGTTCTAGCAAATTGCAGAATATTTCAGAATAGACTGCGTTTAAAAATTCAAACCATCGTTAAAAATGCTTTGTTTTTCAGGTATTGTATGTTTTAAAGCAGCTTGAGAAATTCCTGTTTAAATAAATAAAAAATTTCATAGAGAATCATCGAATAGTCCGTATTAACATTCTACAATTATGTACTAGCTTTTTTAAAAAGCTAAACAAAATGAAACTTCCAGGATAAATCGTCACTCCTAGTAATATAATTTTTTCTTGTTATAGGATATTTTATTTCTTTATCTATAGTCGTTAAAATATTTTATCACGAATTACCATTTACGGAAATAGAGTCTAAAAATAGTAACACTTTATAAACTGACTAGACGTCTTCTCTCGCTAAATTATAATATAATTTCCATAATTAGGATATGAACGTGAGTGGAATAATCAGAATCAAACTGAAATAATCCACTCGAAACATAATTAAATTTAACAGCTAATAATACTCTTATGTCTATTTTTAAATCATAGAACAACTACATCAATTTTATGTATAATAGAAAAACAAGCTTAGAGTGTAGCAGTAAGCCAGGATTAGTGAGATTGTTAATAGAAAAGTAATAGTGAAAATTGTTATTCCGGTATACCCACCAATCCCGTGGCTTTGCATAAGCAGGCCATTTAAATGCATAAGGAGCAAATCTTAGTCTTAAGAAATTTCGTGAACTTAAAATTCTCTCGCATCTCTGGCACTAATAAGAATGCACCTCAGTTAAAACACATTTCGATAAAAATAATTCCAGTTTTCAAAAAATCAAACATTTTTGTAGGCGATATTGGTAGGTATTTAAAATGATGATGTATTCCAATAAAAATACCTGAAACTAAGGCATTTTGTTTTTAAAAATAATTAAAAATTATTTTAGAAAATGAAAATTTATATAATAAAACAACATTTCAATTAAAAAAAAAACTAGCATCATCTCGCTCATGTAGCTTTTCCATTTGAGGAAAGAAAATTTTAATACGAAATCAAATTTTCAAATAACTATTTTTTAGGTTTATTTGTTTGTTTGTTTTGAGGATTATATAAATATAATTTTTCTAAGATTCTTGTGAAAATTCAAAAAGATTTTTGAAAAGTTCAAACATGTCAAATCAAAATTTCAACAAAAAAGTTAATCTTCAAGTGAAAATATGAATTTTTCACAAAAAAAGTAAATCATAAACCAAATATGTAGTTGAATTTCCAAGAAAATACATGAATTTGCTACCAAGAAGATTAGATTTGTACCAAATAAGAAAAACTTTCAACAAAAATAATGAATCTAAAAATGATTTTTCAAGAAAGTAGTTCAACTTTTAATCAAGTAGTTGAATTTTCAACTAACAAAGATAAATTCTCAACGAAAAATGTAATAGTTGATATTTCGATTTCGAACAATTTTAATTGCAAATCATAAATAATTAAATTAATGAAAAAAATAATAATTTTGAAGATAACATTTAAATTCTTAACAAAAAAGGAATTATAAACAAAAACAAATTAATTTTGTGCAAAAAAAAAAAAAAAACGAAATTTCAACAAAATAGATCAGGTTTTAGCCAAAGGGATGAATTTTTAACTAAAATGATGAATATTAAATCAAACAAGTAAATTTCTAACAACGTAGTTTATCTTTTAACCAAGTAGTTGAATTTTCAACCAGAACAGATAAATTGCCAACTAAAAATATAATAATTGATATTGAAAGAGAAAAATATTTCAAATTTAAATGAAAAAAGTTGAATTCATCCAAAAAGACGGATTTTAAACAAAATATTTGAATCCTTAAAGAAAAAATATGTTCATTTTATACCAAAAATTCGCAATTTTAATAAAAAAAGATAAAATTTCTACCAAAAGAGAAGAATTCTGAAATAAGAAAGACGAATTTTCATTGAAATTGTTGAATTTTCAACGAAAAAAGATTTTTTAGTCAAGAAAAAAAAATGTAGGCGAATTATAATTTGAAGGGGAAAATAATGTTTAATACAAAAGAAGCATTTTAAATGAATATTTGTTTTTTAAGTTTCTATGTTTATTTATTTTAATGTTGTATAAATATAATTTTTCTAAGTTTTTCGAGAAAATTCAACAGAATTTTTGAAGATTTCAGATACATCATAAAATTACTTCCACGACTTCGAAGATTTTTTTTTATTTAACAGTATTTTACTAAATTTTAGGAAAAATTTGAGTTAGTTTAAGAGACATTTGGGAGCTTTTGACGTTTGGAAAAAAATGTCAAATATTTTGTAGAAATCTTAAAAGTTTAAAAATATTTCGTAACTCTTCAAAACTTCTGAAATAATGTATTAGAATATTTTTAAATATTCTCCTAAAACTTATTTTTCAAAATGAACAATCACTCTGAATATTCCCAAGAATCTTAAGAATGTTTTTTTATTATCTAGGAACCTTTCAAAATCATTTAAAGAATTTCGGAATTTTATTTCAAAATCTTCAAAAATCTACATTTTCCAATGTTTTTTGAAATCTTTTCGAATTTTAAATTATTTTCGAGATTTAAAAAAAAATCAATATCTTCTTAAAATCATTCGAATATTTCTTAATTTTTTTCTCAATGTTGAAACTTGAAAAAAATTGCCTGAAAATCTTCCAGATTCTTTTTTGATAATGTTGGAAATCTTTTAGAATCTTTTAACATATTTTGAATTGCTCTTTTAGACTAAATTTTGTAAAATGAAACACCATTACAAATTTTCCCAAAAATCTTAAAAACACTTTTTTCTCTTGAAACCTTTCAAAATTCGCAAGAAGCTTCCAAATTTTTTGTTCAAATTCTTCAAGAACGAACGTTTTGTTTAAAATTCTTTTTAATCTTTTTAAATTTAAAATTATGTTTGTGCCATTTCAAAACATCTAAATATTTCTTAAACTTATTCTAATTTTGTATAAAATTTGGTAATCTTTCAAAATCGAAAATTTTTCTGTTTAAATCATCTGCCTTCTTTTCCGAAATATTAGGAAAGGCTGTGTCTAGTCATCCTGAAAAATTGTAGGGGTTGGAAAAGGGGATGCTCTAGTCTTCCCGAAAATTCGGCAGATTTTTCCTGGAATCTCAAGAAAGAAGTTTTATTATCTTGAAACCTTTCAAAATCCTTAGAAACATTCAATGTTTTACTTCAAAATCATCAAAAATCTACATTTTGTTTAAATGTTGTTGAAATATTTTCAAATTGAATTGTTTCAAATCTTTTCAACGCCACTAAAGCTTTAAAATATCTTTTGAAATAATTCAAAATTTTCCTAAAATTGATGTAAATCCTGCAAGAATTAAAAAAATTGTCTTAAAATCTGCTACATTATATTTCGATATATTTTGAAATCGACTAAGCTTAAAATGAATTTTTTAAAATTAAATCTAAATAATTTTGAATTTTCTCTTCTATCAATAATGTTTGGAAAAATACAGAAATAAATTTTTATCATGAAATAAAATTACTTATTTGTAAATTTTGACCTAATTATTTATTATTCTTCATCATCAAAGAATCATTTGTAATTATGATTTTCTCTTTTAGAAATAAATTTTCAGAATTTAAATTCCTCATTTGGAAATTTTGATTCAAGATTCCAGAAAATTTGTAAAAAAACTTAAAATAGCCACCTAGAGTAATATTAACGCTACATAACAGTTATAACTTCATTAACAATTTGAAAAACACACAAATATTTGCATAAAAACGATTAATTCGAAACTGGAGTTTTTAAGGGACATGTACCGTTTTTTGATTGAGATTGTAAAACGTGATTGATCTATTATCACAAACTTATGACCCGTGAGATCCAATAATACGGAACAATTCCGGGTAAAAATTTGTGCCGCGATACGTTATGCTTTTAAATTCACTGCGGAACGAAATGGATATTGAATTCCCGTGGGAAATGGCGTTGTGAATTTAAAATTTTCAAGTGCAGACGTAAGCCAATTTTATTGGCATTCGGCAAAAATCTCCAGAGACACCATTCTCTACACCAGGCATATTTTTACTATCTTATTCCAGATTATTCTTTATTTATTCAAGCTGATCTGAAAATAAGTTTACGGGGTGAATCGAAGAAATAACATTAAAATTGAGTAAGGTAAATTAAGGCATGACAGGAAAATCTCCAGTGAGAAAAATAAATACAAAAATAAATAATCAATTTTTGCTGCTTATAGAAACCAGTCAATTTCGATAATCCAGGCATCTTGTACAAAAAAGGCCTTTTTACTATTTCAACTTCAACGCCATCCATAAATTACGTAGCATAATTTTGCCAATTTTTTACCCCTCTCTGCCATGTAATAATTAGCAACAAAATTATTTGGATAATTAAAATGTATGAAAAGCTGTGTCATCCAGTAGAAAAATATTCATCTTACTAGCACATCTCCAATGATTTGATCTTGGTTATGCATTTTTGTAGATTTTTTGACAAGCTAAACGTGATCTAAAATAACCTTCATTGAAATATCATAAAATCCTGGAAAGTTACATAAAATCTGATGATATTCCTTAAAATTCCCTAAAATTTGTTTAATCGCTGGAAAATTCTTTAGAATCCTGAAAAATAACCCAAAATACTTCCAATGCTATGAAATCTTTTGAAATCCCTTGAATGTTTTTAAATCTCTTGAAAATTTCTTGCAATATTTCAATATATCCTAAAACTATTAGAATCCCTTGATATTATATATGACATTCATTTGTGTCATACATTTTTTATATAAAACAAATGAATATTATATATAATACTTCACGCTATATATAAACTGTATATAATTTTTCCGCCTGGGTATCCTAATTCCTTGGAAATAGTTTAAAATATTAAAAATCTCTTCAAATCTTTGAAATACTCTGAAATCCCTCAATTATTATGAAAAAATTCTTTACAATTTTATTCAAATAAGTTCTGTGAAGTTATGTGCAATCTAATGATGTATCTTGAAATTTCTTGCGATTTTTTTCATTTCTTGATACTTCTTTGGAATCCTTTAAAATAACCTAAAATACATCCAGTGCTATGGAATCTTTTGACATACCTTAAAAATTTTTTAAAGCTCTTGAAAATTCCTTGAAATCTTATAAAATATCCTAAAATCATTCAAATCCTTCGATATTTCCTCAAATATATTCCTATTCCTTGGAATTTTTTTAAATATCCTAAAATCTTTGGGAATAGTTTAAAATATTTAAAATATCTTCAAATATTTGAAATGCTTTGGAGCCCCTCAATCCTTATGAATGAATTCTTTTAAAATGTCGTTAAAATATTATAATATCCCGTGAAGTTACATGATATCTGATAATGTCTCTTGAAATTTTTAGACATTTTTTTTCTCCTGAAAGTTCCTTTAAAATAACCTGAAATAATTTGAATGATATGAAATCTTTCAAAATCCCTTGAAATTTTTGTTACGTTCTTGCAAATTCCTTAGATTCTTATCAAATACCGTGAAATCATTACAATAATTCGATATTTCTTAAAATCTAGTCTAATTTCTTGGAATCTTTTAAAATCTTAAAAATCGATAAGATCGTTTCATGTTTCTTGAAATCTATTCCAATTCCTTGGAATCTTCAAAAATTTCCTAAAATCTTCACAAAAAAAATTAATCCTGGGAAATAGTTCGAAAAATGGAAAAAATCTCTTCAAATACTTGAAATACTTTGAATCCCTTGAATTCTTGCGAAAGGACTCTTTGAAACTTCATGTTTCAATCTGTTTGCATCTGTACTTTGGAACCTGTTAATTTCATTGAAAAAATGTTATGTATATTATTTAAAGTAGTCCTAATTTCCAGTAATACTAAGCCTCCGAAATTTGACAATTTTTTACACATTTTTCAGACCAAATTACTCGTGTGCAGTTTTTTCAAAATAGCTCAATGTTGAAAATATGGCTATATTCTGAAACATAGTATATTTATTTACTTTTTACTCAAAATGCATGCATTATCGTTTTTCCAAGTGTATATGAAATTTCAGTCAAATAGACCTGATGTGTCATGAAATAGAAAATCTGTTCGTGAGAGCTTGAAGTCTTTTTCTCTCATATTCAAATCATCTTATCTCAAGATTGTCCTTAGCAAAGATTAAATTATAAGGCGCTCAAAGAGAAAAGTGGCAATAATGAATCATTAAATTAATTCAAAAGATTATATAATAATTAGTCTTTTTTGTTACTGCCAAAGGATTATAAGTCGGCTGATCATTCTAAAAAGCTGTGTAATTATTTACGTTTATTAATCATGTAGTGATTAGGTTATGTAGCAACTGATTTTGACTCATTGGTAAAATTAAATTCTTTAAAGTAAATGGAATTCAAGAGTAGCGGTTTTATGAGACAGTTTGGTGAAACTTAAAAAGGCCTGGTTATACGAGTTGATAAACTGCTTTATTAAAACGTGCAGGTCATGAATTCTGTAAGAGTTCCGAAAAATCTAGAGTATAGAATATGCAAAAGGTAAAAAATATTTTTTATATTATTATTATTATTGTAACACTTAATTTATTATGGAACAATATTAAACGCTGAGGATTTAAACCCTGCCTACCTTCCCAAACAACCTAACCATAAATCTTACGCACACAGCAAGCACTAACCAACTGAGTTATCGAACGTTTCGCCTTTCGTGTAAAAATCTTGCATAAGGTTCAAGGCATAGTATACGATAAGTATGGTGATTTTTTGATATTAAAATATTTTTTCATCAAACTTAGGTAAAATATTTTGGATAAAGAGCACTACTATATAGTTGAGTAATATTAATTAGTTTTTTTTTTTTCATTCATATTCGAGGAGTTAACTACTCAAATTTTGAAATTTTAAAGATTCTCAAGATATTTCAAAAGGTTTTAAAGATTTTTTAATATTTTTCGAGATTTTCAAAAGATTGCACCGTTCTTCACATCATTTTTGCTGTTTGAAAAAAAAGAACTTTATACGAATCAGCAAGAGGAACATTCGCCCTTAGGTATTTTTTTGGATTCATAATCCTCTCAGTGATATGTCATTAACCCATTAACGAACAAGAACTACAATTTTTTAGCTTATGTTCTAGCCTCATTTTCGTGACTGAAAAAGACAAATTTCCAAAAGAAAACCATGTTTCCTTGTTGTTTTGGTTATGCTCTTCAAGAATTTGGTAAGAATAGAGTTTGGTTGAGTAGAAAATCCAATATGGCGCCAAATCTAGGGAAAAGTACCAAAAAATCGGAAATTTTTTGTTTTTATAATTTTTTTTCTGAGACAAAAGAGTATTGGGACTCGATCCTAGCTATGATCAACGATGATCGGAATAGTTGAACTGCAAGAAAAAACTTTTCTCACCGATCTCAAATAGCCATACTCTTCGCAAAATGGCGGACCCAATATGGCGGACATGACATTTTGGAAACTCTACGATTTTCGCACAACTCTGTACTCGGCTGTTTTCGGGGTTGCTAATTATGAATTTGACCTCGAATTTTTGAAATTAAACATGGCGGACCCAATATGGCGGACATGAAATTTTGTAAGCACTACGATTTTCGCACAACTCTGTACTCGGGGGTTTTCGGGCTCGCTGATTATGAATTTGACGTCGAATTTTTGAAATTCGGAATGGCGGACCCAATATGGCGGACATTAAATTTTGGAAACTCTATGATTTACGCACAACTCTGTACTCGGGGGTTTTCGGGGTCGCTGCGCTGATTACGACTTTCGAATTGGATTTTTCGAATTTCATATAGCGGATCCAATATGGCATCCATCGCGTACTCCACATAGATGAGAACAGAACGTCTTTTGAGTTTTGTTGACGACATGGCGACGGTAGTAAAAATTAATAACTGAATCTTCCAGGAACTTGCTATTGAAATTCGTCCAATGAATTCACAATGGAATGTTGACAGTTTCCTTTACAACTCGATCTGAATATAGTGCATCATCAGCGACCCCAAAAACCCCCGAGTACAGAGTTGTGGGAAAATCGTAGAGTTTCCGAAATTTCATGTCCACCATATTGGGTCCGCCATTTCGAATTTCAAAAATTCGATGTCAATGTCATAATCAGCGACCCCGAAAACCCCCGAGTACAGAGTTGTGGGAAAATCGTAGAGTTTCTAAAATTTCATGTCCGCCATATTGGGTCCGCCATTTTGCGAAGGCTATGGATCCACCACTTTGCGAAAAGTATGGCTATTTGAGATCGGTGAGACATGTTTTTTCTTGCATTTCAACTATTCGGATCACCGACAAAAAATTATGGGAAGAAATTCCCGATTTTTTGGTACTTTTCTCCAAATTTGGCGCCATATTAGATTTTCTACTGGACCAACGTCCATTCTGGCCACGGATTCTTGAAGAGCATACCCAAAAATACCAGAAAACATGGTTTTCGTTTAGAAATTTATCTTTTTCAGTCATGAGAATGAGGCTTGAACATAAGTTAAGAAATTGTGGTTCTTGGTCGTTAATGGGTTCATAAACTTGTAATGTGCTCAAATAATAAGATACGCATTTCAGCTATTCTTAAGAAAATAAGGTTTTAAAAAATTATAATCAGGTTACATTGACCATGATACGTAGGTCTTTTAAACTATGGTTAGATCAAACGGTAGTGCTCCGGATTTGTAACTGGAAGGTCTGGGCTCGATTCTTGCTACCTGTACAACAAACCTGTTAAATTCTTAACAAAAAAAGATGACTTTTCAAGAACATAGTTGAGTTTTCAAGAAATAATTAGATTTTCAACAAAATAATTAAAATTTCAACCAAATATTAGAGTTTTTAACCAAAACAGATGAATTAATGACCAAAAATATGATAGAAGACTTCTCATCTAAAAATAATTCACTTTCAACCATAGAATATGAGTTTTCTACAATGAAATTACTTTTCTACGAAAACATAAATTATTAAGCCAAAAGGATGAATTTTCTATAAAAAGAGATACATTTTCAACTAAGCAGTTGCATTTTCAACCAAAAAGGATGACTTTCCAACAAAATAATTAAATTCTCAACAAAATAGTAGAATTTTTAACCAAAGAGATGAATTCTGATACAAAAATATATTCAATGGTAGATTTTTCAAATAAAAAAAATGACCGTAAATATAATAGAAGACTTTCCAATGAAAAATTATTCACTTTTAATAAAAAGAGATTACTTTCATACCAAAAGATGAACTTTTAATCGCAAAGGTCCAATTTTCTATCCAAAAAGATGAATTATCAACAGAAGAGTTGAATTTCTGACCAGAAGAGATAAATTTCGAACCAAAAATGTAATAGCAGATTCTTAATTAAAAGACATCAACTTTGAACCAAAAATATTTGGATTTTCCCTTTGGCTTCTATTAATTTAGTTCCTATTTAAGCGTCAAAACAAGAAAAAGAGGATTTTTCTTAAAAATTAGTGGAAAAAGAAGAATTCTGTGAGAACGGGGAAAGGGGGAAAAAGTTTGAAGTTTGTGATTTGATAAACAGTAGTGAAAAATTTGCGCAAGGCAGCAGCGGATGTTATTTCAGAATATAAATTATTTGATTGTTGATCTAAAATATATATTTTAGATTTTTGGTAAAAAATCATACATCAATTCATCATCATAATATAAAAGGAACATTCATTTTTAAACGAAGCATTCACTTTATAATCTTAAATATAAAAAGATTTACGATATTTTATCGCATATGGTTGGTAATACTGAGCGATATTTATTGCAAAAGTAAAAACAAGTCTGAAAAATTTCCGGTTTTCAAAAAAATTCGCAGCTTTCTCCCAGTGCTTAAAATTCAATGCTAATTCCCAGTTTTCCCGGTCAGTGGCTTCCCTGTTTGTGAAGCAAACTTGCATATTTTTCACTAATCGTGAAACGTATTCTCGAAACATTCTAACCAGTATAATAGGAAGAAATCTTCCGAAGTTTTGGAAGCGGGCCAGAGAATTTGGGCACCTGAGATTTCCGCCTGATTTGGAAAAAGAGGAAATCGAAAAAGGGAAATTGAAAAGAGAGCGATTTTGAGAGAACGTGAAGTACAGCTTATACAGGCTATTTTATCCAGCTGTGCTCCATTCGATGTTGTACCGTCTCTATTGATCGAAGTTCAGAGAGGCATAGAGTTACAGACCACTGGCGTCAACCCTCGCCTCTCTCTCTCTTGCTCTATATAATGTTGCCTGTCTCTCGTTCTCTTTATCTTTGTCTCTCTGCACTCCATTTCCTATCTCTTTCCCTCTATTGGCTCTGCACTATCCGAATTCCATTTCCGTCCAATTACAATTCATCCCCGTTTCAACGCAATAGTCACGTGTTCATTTGCCGAACGCGCGAAAACAATTTTTCCTTCGCACTCTTGTCATCCAATATACCCACTTTCTCACGCAGACGAGGACAATTTTTGTTAAAAAAAGAACGTCATGTAAAAAAAATCGAATCAGAATAACTAAATGTTTGGATGCAACGAAAAAAACGCGAGCCCGCTAAATAGTATAGAAGCCCGGAAAAACTGGCATAAAATTAATAATAATAATAATAATATGAATGATAACAATAATAATGAAAGTTTTTTCAAGCGGAAACCCAAAATGTGCGTGTGTTAAAAACGGCCCTTGAAAAAAGGTATCACCAAATTCTCAGAAAAATTTGGGCTTCCGAATTATCTGGAGAATAAAATCCAGGCGACCAATATGCTGGCCGTTTCTATACTCCTCTACACGCTTGGTGTAGTTAAATGGAACTTCGATGAGTTGAAGCAACTTGACCGAAGCACCAGTAAGATGATGACAGTCCATCGAACTCATCATCTAAAAATTCTAAAAAGCACAGCTTCTCTTATGCGATTCGTACATCATCGTGAATTCGTCAATTCTGCGACGTTTCTATCCGTGTCGTAGATAGGGCCACAGAGGAGCTTGGCCTCCCATTTGATTCTAGCGACACTACACGTAGCCTAACATCTCTAACACCTTTGGTGCTCAAAAGTCGTGTACAGTAAGTAGAACATACGCTTCTCAAGCGAACATGCTGGAAAGCCCCTTCATGGTAAATTCTACGGCATCATACGTAGAGAAGAGCTCTCGATGGGTCTGTCCAATATGTTTCTCAAGTCGGCTGGATCGAGATCGGAGACTGAGGGATTTCTTTTTGCCTGTCAAGATGGCGTTATAGATACCTTAGTTTACCGGGAGCGCATAACGAATTTACCTGTAGGCGATACCAGCTGTCGAGCGTGCGAGAAAGAGCCAGAAACACTTGGATATGTTCTCAGTGGATGCTCAAAGTATGCACGCTACGGGTACATAGAGAGACACAATGCGGATCTGAAAGTGTTATATTGCCATCTTAGGCACTTTTATGGTGTTGATCTATTGCCCGCCTTGCCATACGTCCAGGGGTAACTTGAGTCCGTTGTAGAGAATGATCAGTGTAAGATCTACTGAAATTTCTCATTGTCTACCACTCAACCTATCAGTGCTACGAAGCCTGATATTGTCCTCCAAGATCTGAAGACGAAGATCATTTACGTGATTGAATTCTCGACACGAGCCGATGGTAATATCACGGCAGAGGGGGCAGAAAAACGGACGAAATACAAGCACTTCTTTTCGAGCTGAGCAGGCTGTACCAAGGCACAAGGTCCATCTTCTAGTTCTCATAATCAGCTGTCTTGGAGGTATAAAAGCTTAATTTCTTAGCCAATTCAATAAGATTCCGGCTTGCCAGCGTCAGGCACATTGCATCGCGAACCGGATGCAAAAGGCTGTTGTTCTGGGATGACTTCATCTGGTCTGCCAACGCTGTTTCTCATAACATTCTACAAAGACTGTTAGCTCTAAAAAAGTATCAAGAGGTGAAACATTCATCTTCAACTGCCTCGTCTGCCGCGTAAGGTAGCCGCGGCTAGAGACCTGACTCCAAGGAACAGCGTTGCACGATGTTATCTCGCGTAAAGTTCCCGCTCTTGCTTACCTTCTAGGACAGAAGGAGCAGATGTGGATGACGTACACGTTCCAGTTGCATCGGGAATGGTTGCTTTAAGGAACCATGATCGCAGCTTCCGAAGCTTACAACTTCTCAATTATTTTTTTAGAGCTGGAGAAAATATTTGTAAATAAATCGAAAATAATATTTATGATTATATAACTGTATGGTTCGAAGATAATTATTAATATATGATAATTTTACTTTTTGTTATTTATGTTTATATGTTTATATGTTTTTATGTTTTGTTATTAAATTTTATACATATCATGTTTTAAACAAGTATACGTTATAAGAAGGTTAAGTTTGAATTTAAGAGTTCATTTTATGAAACAGTTGTCAAGTTTTTGCGATGTACTTCATCTCCTGATACTAAGTGATTCAATAATCAAATAGTCAATCAATCAATCAGTAAATTGCTTAATTGGTTTTTTCATTCATTGCATATCTACGAAATTAATTTTTTTATATTTTCTTTTATTATCAACAACTAAAAATAACTCTTTCCTCTGCGATGATTAGTTTATCAATTTTTGGTATTTTTAACATAAAATAATGCAATCCTGTAAAGTTAATCCCTCCAATAAAATTTTTTATAAGCAATGAGTAAACAATGTAGAAACAGTTCATTTCTAGTTTTTTCTTCATTTAATTTCAATAACAGATATTTTGGAAGTAATTTTCACAAAGAAAAGACATAAAGTATACACACGTTTGATAGTGTGCAAATAATTATTCTAATAATGTTATAAAATAAATTGTTTCTTAACGAAAAATGAGAGGAAAGCGTACTTCTAATTAACTACAGATGCACATATGGCACCAAAATGCTCAAATACGGTCGCAGGACACGCACGAAATGAGCAACTTAAAAAAAAAACTGTTTTGGCTGAAAAAAGCAAAAAAAAAAGTTTTTTTTAAGAGTAACTACTCTTGACCTATTAAGGCTAGAACTTTTTTTTTTTAGATTTACGCATAATTTTCTACACTAAAAATGTTTCTGTACCATCATTAAAGTAGCTTTACACGCGAATGGAGTATCTTGAAGAAACTGAACACGAGTGATTTGCCCTGAAAAATAGGTCAAAAGTGGTCAACTTTGGAAGGCTGTAACTTAAGACCTACTGGGGCTAGGTCATTATTTCTTTTCAAAATTACTCGAAATTTCATTTACTTTAAATAAAATCTAAAACATTACATTCGCAAAATTAACAGGTTCCAAAGTACAGATACAAACGTCAAAATTGGTGTTTTGAGCCTCTTTTTTGATAAAAATCGGGATTCTTTGAAGAGCTATAACTCCGCACTGATTAGAGATAGAAGGTCCTACTACTACTTTTAACTTTCTCAGAATTTATTCTAGTTTAATTTTTCTGTTGAAAATTTTGCTCTAAAATGCAATGGGGCGAGTCAGTCTACACAAACACGATTTTTGGAGCTTTTTTAACAATATTTCCGGGACGCGTTGTAGACATTTTTAGAAAATTTGGAACTTTCATCAGGAACCCTCATTAAATCGATTTGGAGTAGAAACGCGTATTACCTACTTAATACCGTGAAAAAGTATCAGATGCATGTACTATAAAGAAATCGTTTTGGAACATAAAGGTACATAATCTATCTTAGATATTTCATAAAATGCTAGGCCAGTGGTACTCGATAAAGAAAATGGGAAATCATATACGACAATTTCTGCTAGCCCGCTTTTACTCAGCTACATAAAATGCCCATAACCGACAGTATTGGTCGTATGGTTCCCTGGAGAGCACGGCATTTGTTACAACCTCGAAACAAAAGAAAAGATGACATCCTAGCGACATTGTAAAGATACTTAAATGTTTACCCAATCTTTCTTAAGTGCAAAATCAATTAATCAAGTGTAATCAAATGACACTTTCAGAAAAACAAATTAATTTCACCATTAAGTTTCTTCTTTTCTGCTCTTGAATATTATTAATTTATAGTTTTAATACGAAATTAATTCAAAAATTTTACCTATTTTCTACATAATGTACTGAAAATATGTATATTATACATATAATTAAAATGAACCAATCATTGACATAGTAAATCTTGCCTTGAAGTCAGCGTACTTTATACTATCTGCTAGAACTTTTATCGCAAATCAACAACTTTCTGTACCTTTACTTTGTATCAAATAGTCCTAACAGATATTCGATATATCGGCTAACTCTCAAAATTACGCAACTAACCCTAAGGAACATAAAAGTTACCCCCCAAAATGTACTATGTATATCTCGTTATATAATTTTAGAGCAAAAATAATTCTCTTATATTATTATTATCTATGACAAACCCACAGTGCAACACGTTACAATTTTTTTCCGTTAGCAGTTTTTTTCTGCTTCTTCCCCGAGCAAAAAATAGCAATTCCCAACCCGCTACACACGCTTGAAAACCCACGTTTTTCATGCGTGTTTTTAAGAGAAATATATGTAAATATAACGAAAAATCATGGAAAGCAGGCATTTAATTTCAACAAAGACAAGATTTAGTGCGATACAAAATGTAAATTTTAAAAAAACTCGATATAAGGCCTTTCGGAAAAGAATTCCTGATTCTCTAAAAAGAGTTTTTTCTCAGTTTTGTGCGAATTATACCTCACTGAAATCTGCATAGTGTATAGTATTGCATATTATGATAATGAAGAAGTAACGTGTGCAAACTTTAATTGTGTCAATTGCTTCTTCATAATCAAATCGGGATTCTGGAGAACTTATTTCGGTACTCGCAAACAAAGTCCCTAGTCTGAGCCTATATCGTGCATTTACAACAGAAATTTTATGTCAATGGTATTTTACAACAAAACAATATTAGTTACAAAAATAAAGAACACTGTTTGTACTTAGTGTTAATTTGTTACGCCATATTAGACAGCTTTTAGCCTTCAATATAATTGTACACGATATCCGTCAGAGGTATACTACCTTAAGCGCAAATAAGATTTCTTGAGAGTCAGTTTAAAAGAGTGGTTTACGGCTTGAAAAAGTTTACGGAAGGGAAGAAACTTTTTAACTCGAAGTGTATACGACAGTTGAGAGAATATTTAAGTTCCTCACTTTAGTGGTTCACCTGGTAGTGTATCGCTTGACATCGCAAGGCCAATCACACAAGTCGTATCGCCATAATCTTTCCCAACGAGCTATTCCAAGTGCTGTCCAATTAGCAGAGTGACGATCAGCTTTATGTCTCCATGCATTCATATGAACCAGCATTAAGTTAAGGGCCTGTACGACAATACCCCGTCAGTCTATACAGAGGAGGAAGTATGTACTGCAGGAGTTTTTATGTACAACAATTTCCTAGTTTCGAGTTATTTTCTCCTCTGCGATTTATGTATGAGGTTACGCGTGGAATCTGACATTTATTGAGATATATTAATCTTGCAACGCTGGGTTTCCAATCACTCATTCCGCTGACTGGAAGTGACCACGCGTCAAATTACACGTAATAATGCAGTTACCATGACGAATAAATAGTTGCATCCGAACGTTATGCTTTCTACTAATATTTTTCCGAGGCACACTGCCTGTTTCACTTGAATTAATGAATAGCCAATACCGCGGCAATGCATCAAAAGCGCCCAAAAATTGCGGAGCCGATATGACCAACCTAGAGAACAGTTAAAATATTTGACCAAGTAGTAATGAAAAAATAAACAAACGTTTACGGCTCTTAGTGATATTTTTTAGAATTCAAATGGCAAATGAAAATTAATAAGATAGCGTGAAGTCTTCCTTTTCCATGGTATTAGTTTATTCCAATTTAAAACGAAGAAACAAGAAGTTAAAATTCGTTTTGTGGGTGCCATAGAATGTAGCACAAGTTTCCTTCTGCTTCAAGCAATTAAAGAAATGGATCCGTAAAACGGGAAGAATGTATGTGCGATTCTGTACTTTTAGAGCTACATCTTTTCCGTTTTATTCTGCAGCATTGCATATTTATCAGGTTCGCTGCGCAACGAGCAAACGAAAGGCCACTTCATCCAGTAGTAGAAGAGGTGGGAACTTCAAATGGTTCCGTTGTTCCTTTTTCTGTTCTTTTCTTTTCTTTAAAGCACTGTTTAGATCCAAAGTTTATTTCTCGAGTTTCGTAAAATTACCATTTACTTGTTTACAGATTCACCGATTAAATGAAAGTACCCAGAAAAAAATTCTTCCTTAATCCTTTAACGTCCAGTTTTCCGTGAAAAAATAATAAACCTTATTTTGATAAAGTTCTCCTTTTAGAAATCAAAAATGCAGTTCATGATTTAAAAAATTGTTTCTGATAGTTGCACCAGCAATTACATAAGGAATCGTTTATAAACAATGTCAGTTTTTAGCTTTAGGATATTTGAATTCTTAAGAAAGAAAGTCTTGTTTTCAAATCTAGAAAAGTCTCATTAGGTAAATGAAAAGTCCAAACAAAACAACGAAAACATTTAGTTTGAAATGGAGAAAATTTCAAAATATCATTATCGGAAGTATGCAAATTATCCACCCAAACATTCTGAAATGTACACGGAAATCCGGAAAAAACTGTAACTTTCCGCGAAATGCTCGGTTCTCGGATTTCTTTTGCCACTTGTGGTAATTGTCAGAAAATACTAGAAAAAGTATCAACTCAATATTCTTATCGGAAGACTGCATTTTGTCCATCCACGCACCCTAAAATGTATATGGAAGAAGACGGAAAAAATTCTAACATTCCTCTAAACGCAGGTTTTTGTACATTACAGATGGCGTGTTAGCATAAAACGCAGTCATCCGACAAGGAATTTGGGATGAATAATTTATTGCTGCTGCTTGAATCAAATACAAGTAACGAGTTAAAGAAAATCCAAAAAGTGTGCATTCCGAGAAAATTTATAATTTTTTCCGCATGTTTGTGTACATTTCTTGTACTTTTTCTTGTGTTATTAGACCTCTTGTAAAAGTAACTAGTAAAAGAAAATTTGAAAAGCGGGCGTTTATAGAATTTTTCCGAATTTCCGTATACATTTCAGAGTGCGTGGGGGAATAAGCCCCAGTTCTTCGATAAGGATATTGTGATGAATCATTTTTTTATTTTGTCTAACATCAATTAATAGTAAGTAATGGAAGAAAATCCGAGAAACTAGATTTACTGGGGTTTTTCTGTGTTTCGTACACAATCGCATATGGTTTAATGTCTGCGCCAAATTACCCGCCCAATGATCTGTGCAGAAACTGAATCTACGACTTTGCAAATAGAAACATTTGAAAGATTAGAAAATTTCGAGTCGAATCAGTCTACGTTGAAATCATTTGAATAAACGAGTCAAAAACTATTTTGTTTTAAAATTGAAAGATTTTTTAGCTAAATGAACATTTGGAAATCTTAAGTTCAACTCTTTGCCAAATCTAAGAAAGTATACCTACAAATTTAGAAAAATCATAAAATCAAGAGTAAATTAAATCTAAATCAAGAACCAATTTAATTGCTCTCAAAATAACACAAAAACTATTTTAAAAAAACATCACGTGCGTCCTAAACTACGACCCAAGACAAATTTTTGTGTAAACATCTTCGGTAAACGTTAACTGAAATTGAAATCTCACATAAAGCAAATAATAACTCACGTACATGTAGGAGTATAAAAATTTATTTTCTCTTACATGTAATGCCGTGAAAAAGTTTCCAGACATCTATTTTCCAATAGGTTGAACAAGTACCCTAGTTTTAATAATAATAAACTGTAAATTTTCTTTCAATTATTGAATGAAAGGTGATAAAAGTACCCGTTTTATGGGCACAAATGAAAAGCAATATGTGTTAATTTTACAAGAAGTTGTTTGAAAAAACATCAAATTTTAATGTTTCCGAAAAATATCAATAAGTTCAGAAATAACCATTTTTTTACAGAGAGAGAGGGAGAGAGAGACAGAGAGAGAGAGAGAGAGAGAATAACTGAGGGACTCCTTTGAGTGGGTGAAGAGAAGCAAGCCCCCGGTCTCCGACACATGACACATCGTGTGTGTCAGAGGCTTGCATTACGCTTTCGAGACATGGTTTCACTCGACTCAGGCGCGACTCCCCATATCGAGGTCTAAGATGTTTACTCATCAAAAACTCTTCTCAGAAAAATTTGAGTTTAATAGAATTTACTGGAGGTTAGGTGAATGTACAGAAGTCAGAAAATTAGTTGATTCAACTGAACTTCTTATAAAATCTACTAAAAAGTCATATTATCCATATTGCTACCGATCGTGTTGTAAATTTTACGGCTCCTTTCTCTGATGTAATAAAAATCGTTTGAAAAATGAAATTATAGTTTTATTGTAAATTAGGGTGCGCCAATTTAGCCTTCTTGCTCTATTAAATTCGATTATAGTTTACTAGCACTCCTAGCATGAAAAACCTTAAGAGTTCTTTATAACATACCTTTATAACGAAATTGGATTAAAATTTGTAGTTATATTAATTTTTTAATTGTGTCAACCACTATTTGCAGCGTTTACCCTACTTGTTATAAAGAACGTAAGGTTTTTCTGTGTAGTTAGTGCACCAAAAATGCAAAAAATGTCTCATTTTCTCACTAGTTTTTACGCCGCCTTAGAGATTCAATTAAAACTGCCACATATGAAAAGGCATAATGCAATCAGTGAAGAGATGAGTTTAACCCTATTACTTTCACTCACTATACGTATTTTCCGATATCCCATTCGATATACTTTCTCTGGTACGTAGAACTGGGTCGGCTTGATCGAATACTTCGAATACCTGCGTATGTATCGATGCATCAATTAACAAGATAACGATATTATAGACAGTAGGAACGTCATGGCATATTATAGGCTATCAACGTGAGGTGAAAGTACAGTATCGGGAGCCGACATGACTCTAAACGACCATTCGCTGTACTTTGAAAGATTTTGAAATTAATGCGATTACCTTTGCCTCGGCGATTATCTTTGCCTATTATTCTGCACTCGTACGTGATTCGAGTTCAGACCAGTCCGCGTCTAGTTCTCGTCGCTCGCATTGCTTGTCGCTATAGCGTCAATCAATGAAACCAAGGGAATAATCATTACGAACCACATACTCGATATATCGCTACATGGACGTTGTCCCCCTCGAGTGCCGAAATCCAAACAACGATGAAAATACACCTTGATTATGCTATGCATAATAAACGTTCATATCTAACCCGATATCTCCCGTGCTTCACATTCCCCATCGAATATTGTAGTTCCACATTACATCCAGTTACACGACTAAGTTATCACCGATTCATCTAACGTTGACAGCCATCACTATAATCTTTGCTGCAGCTGTAGTGACTCACTTGAAAAAAAAAAATACTCTCTCAAGAATCAGCTGAATTTCATTTATGTGAGACTCAATAACTCTTTCACTGTTTCAAATTTATCACATGTGCGTGACAAGATTTAAATCATAAAAAATTGATACCTTCAAAATTAAATAACTTCGAAATAATTGCCAAGACTTGTTATTCCTTCAGTGATGCTTAAAGTTTTGGGAGTGTACGCACAATCGAATTTTGGCTTAATATTGGGCAGTATGTAAATTCTGAATCGCATGATCAACTTCACACTCTTCGCCGAATGTCCGCTTCTTTGCAGGTATTTCACATAATTCCTGTTGTGACACGTGCACAAAAAGTCCTCCTTTTTGTCACTTTTTTGCAAAGTATTTTTTTTCATGCCCTTCTAGAAAGCGCCACTTCCGACACTTTTTACACGCATAAAAAGGAGGACTTTTTGTGCACTCTTTACAAGAATAGATTTTTGGGGTTACCTTATTGCAAATGAATTTGCAGGTATACTTCTCAAAAGATCACCTGAGAATATTACCTTGATACTTAAGTTCAGGGTTCCTTTTTCATCCTAGTTAAAAGTTATGAAGTATTTTTGGCTTTACTACATAAAGGCTGTATGATCAAAACAAATATTTTTGTATCACACTTTTTTTATGGAATTAATATTTTTCAAGAAAACCGAGAAAAATCATTTTAAGATTTGTTATTGAAAAAATGTCAAAAAAATCAACATTAGTGACCATAAAAAATTTAAAGAATGCATTTTTATAATAAAAAAATATTTGAAACCGTTCTTATTATTTTTAAATTAAATTTTCTGCTATTTGTAAATTTTCAAATACCGCCACGAACTTCAAGTATAATTTCTAAACAATAAACTGTATTAGGAGTTCCATGATTCTTGATATAAAACGCTCAACACACGGACGCAAGGAGTTTTTGTTTGGTGTTGGAAAAAAGTTTGGGTATGGGTGGTGGAAGGGGGTGAGGGCTATATCCCTTAATCAAACCCCTTTATCAACGCAAGAAAACCACAAGTCCTAGTGTTGGGCATTTCAATTCGGGGAGCTCGAAAAGCTGAGTAAAGCTAAATGAAGTGCGCCCAACTAAGGTTGGAAAAGGTGTTCAGTATGAATAGTGGAAGTAGTGTGGGACACACCCCTCTCATCTTTCAGAATATGTTCCAACTCATATTTCCTCCTTTTTTAAAGTCACCCATTTAAAATTAATTGATATTTCACAAAATTTAGTACATTTTTTAAAGAAAAATCTGCAAATTAGTTTTTTTCAGTTTTTTCTGAAAATATTAATTTCAGGTGAAAGTATACAGACAAAAAATATGTGTTTCGATAAGATATACAACTTTTTCGTACAACATTTTTCTCTCAGATCAATCTCTTGCGATATTTTTGAAGAAAAAAAACTGATTTAAAAAAAGAAAGAAATGTTAATAACGTAGGTTATATTAATCTGACCCAAAAATTCTTTTGGGGCTATCAACTAGGATGGAAACGGAACGCCTAAGCCAAGTATACAGTCAATATTCTTGGGTGACATTTTCGGAAGTATATATGAATCCGTAAACTGTAAACCCTTTGAATTAATAAATAATAACAAAATATAACACGTAATTAGTTTCATGTAAAATATTTAATTAGTTTTTTAACATTCTTTTAAAATTGATGAAAATATAACTTACGATTTTCAACTAATATAACAAAATTGTTCGCCTGATTCAAGCTAGGTGAGTTATGTAAAATTATTTTTTATTTTTATTAAAAAATAATAAACAATAAATTCAGCAATTGAAATTACTTATGAGAATGTTTTGCATGTGTAATTGTATATATTTTTTATTATGATCGACAATTCTTCAAACCCTCCTTTATAATATGAAGGGTTTCTAACATGTCAGTAAGCCTCTTACAACGTTTACAGTAAGATATAGCTGGATTATGCAAAACAGTGGCCTTTTAAGTTGGGGTTCCAAAGGTGACTGTTTTATTCTCGAGGTTTTTCGAAGAACTTTCCTTTGATTTGCGTTAAATTGGAAACCATAAAAGTTCCCCTTATACAACTTTTCATTCTGCGTTCATAAACCACAATCCAGTTAATCGAGACTCGTTTAGAATTTGAGATTTCTACAATTGACTGCGAAACAGGATTTGAAGTACCTGAATCTACCCCTCAGCAGCTTTAACCCTCCGCTTAAGCTTAAGCTGCTATTCCAGTTTTCCCAGTGGAGTGAAGCCATAGGAACGATCGAGGAAATTGCAGTCGAAGAATTAACGATTCAAAAATACCAGACTGTTTCCTTCCAGCGAACTTCAACTCGACAAGAACTACTCCGAAGGAAAAACTTACTTTCTCCCGGGAGAACAAGTTAGTCAATTGCATTTGGCTCATTTGAATACATTTTTTGAAGCGACAAGTGCGTATAACTTTAAGAATTGAATTTTGCGAAATATCTCCTAGAAAAAGACAGAAAAATAATACATATACCATTCATTAAACAATTTTAAACATATTGACAACTTTGGATAGTGTGTAACAAGAATAAGTTCTTATTTTTTCTTGATTCATTTAAATAACAAATTTGAGATTCTTTTGTCTTTGAATCTAATAAACATGTCTCTTATGTAACGGTATGCAAAAAACTCGAATTTGTGAGTCGAGTCCAGCTGTCCCTAACAGTTTCGAATTTTCATGCTTGAAAAATCAACATTATGCTAACCAAAATTCCATGAGATTCGGTACTAAAGGGTTTTTTGGAATGCTGATAAGGAGATGAAAATTTGTATCCAAGATTGTGATCAAGTTTTAAAAAAAGGACCCAGCACAAAATGTATGGATAAGCCCTTTCAATCATAATTTGATCAAGTTCGGTTTTCTGATGCTCCAGGTGATGCTTCGACAAATGACAGGATTTTTATCAAAGTCGGTATCAGGATTGTATTCTGATTACTGAAGATAAATAAGGGATAAACATTTAAAAATTCTACATTTTCATCCAAAATCTTTTGAGAATCCGAAATTTTCGAGTACCTCGAAAGTGTCCAGTTTTTCGAAAAGTTCGAACCCGACCCAAACCCGAACCTGTCTCGTAGCGATTAAGCTCAGCTCTTAATCTGACCATAGGTGGAAAAATCTTTTAATTAGAGACTTCTTAGAATACGTTCTAAGATGTCACGTCGAGGAAATTTGAATCAGAACAATCCTACAAGGAGAAAAACGGTAACGAGTGAAACTTTGTAAACTGCTGATTTTACAAATGTGTTTTTTATTCTCTCTGACTTAAATACTTACATTAATTTCCATGGATTTCTAAAAATGCATATTTAGATATCACTCACCGACTCCAATTAATGAGAATTTCAGCATTTAAAACTTACCTGAAACATAAAAAATGCAGAGTATGTAATATTAGTATAAAACAGTATCTACTGTTAATTTTGATAATTTTACAAAGAATTGTTAGTTTTTTTAGAGACGCACAAAAAACTCGAAACTTGAAGTCACGTCCAGTCAGCTTTTTTTTAGTTGAGTTAAGTCGAGTACTCGAAATTTTCGAGTACCTGAACAGGTTCGGGCTATACTTGGAAGTTCAAAAGTTTTACGTTTGAAGAAGTAACATTATGATAACAAAATCACCATGATATTCGATAGAAAGGGTTTTTTTTGGGTTACTGATAACATATTTCAGATACAAATTTTGATTGAAAATTACGGCCAAAGTTTCGAAAAAGGCAATAAATGGACGCCTTTTTATTAAAGAATGTACTAGAGAGCTTTTCAGATAACTGAACAAAAATTTTGAGCAAAAGTTACCAAATTTGCCATTTTTTATCAAAAATGTAGCAGTGAACATAGTTGTCAACTATTTTCAGCATTTTATTTCAATTTTTTATATAAAAAATTAGATTCTTTTTCGAAAAATCTAACAAACGCAACTCGTTCAAACTTCCAGTTCTGAGCTTTTTGTAGACCCTTAGCTTTTTATTCATACCGTGAACCACAGATGCTTGATATTTGATTCAAAAAATAGAATAAAACATTTGAAATTGAAAGCTTTAATGATGTTTGCTTGCAGTAAGGAAGTGCAAAGGCTAGGCATCGTCAAAGAGTGACTTTACTGAAAACAAAAAGAACATCGCAGTTATTGAGGTGATCCTCAAATTGTGTCGTGTGAATCCCTGTGAGGGTTGACACGAATGACATCTCGTAATACCAGGAGTTGGATTCGAGCCAGTATGCATAAGAACAGCAGATCCAGTTCACACCCTTCGCGAGTACCACCAGCTGTATCAACTAACATTCACCCCTAACACCTTAGTATTGTGCTCGATAGTCAGTGCAACCCATTATTACGTATGTGCTCTATAATATATCACAAAGGCACACATAACAGTTTAAAGTAATACACGATTAAAGAATTTTTTGTTATCACTATATTATATACATACGGGTGTTTCCACGAAAAGTGTAATTTTTCTGTATCTCTGCACTTTTCCTTATTCTTATGCATAATTATTATTATTATATCATTAAGCCATATCCCTTTCGAGGTAAGCATGACTCACTCGATGAGGAAGGGAATTGTAGGGGCGGTAATGGGGAGAGGAGGGTATAGATTTTTAGATTGATCTAGAATTCCTGTGTTGTTTATTTGAGTAAGACGTTCGTACCGCAACACTGCTCCGATCCTGGTCGCTGATCAATCTCTGTAGCGATCACCCCAGGCGAAGAGCTTCACAAAATCATCATGTAAAGCTCTCCACTCGTGTCCACTAGTATCCAAGGTCTTTTGATTCAGCCGTCATTCACTCCACTCACACTCTTCATCATGCATTTCTTATGAACTATTTGTCGCCACACTTTTCTGTCCTGGCATACCTCTTTCTCTTCCTTCACGTCCATGCATTTCGTCATGCAAGCTCATCTTGTTTCTATGGATTTTTATATTTTTTCGAATTAGGGTCTCATTCACACATTCCAACCACTCTTTCGTCGGTCTGCCTCTGAGTACGCTACCATTTACCTTACCTCGATATACTTGCAGCGTCAGTCATTCATTTTTCATTCTCTCAACATGCCCCAAAAAATCTTAACAAATTTCCCTCACTCTTTTCAAATAGTGTCTCATCTAACACATTCTTTGAGGATTCTTACGTTACTGACTTTGTCTATTAGCGTTTTACTGCACACCATGTGCATTCCATGCCAACTGTGTTAATTTTACTCGTATCCTTTTCTTGGTATGTCCAGGTCTCGCTACCGTACAGCACATTGGGCGTAAGTTTAGAATTATATATCGCCATTTTAGCTTTACCTGATACATTTTTACTTATGACTGTGGATCCTGCTCTACCGATAACCTTCTTACCCTTGTCCTTACGCCTACCTATCTCTCCATCTATCTTTCCTTCATTAGTGAATAGGCTACCAAGAAATACGTACATATCAAAGTATAGTTTTTACTACACACTTAAAAAAAAGTTCTAGTTAACGCTATTTGACGCGTCCGGTTAGAAAAATTTCTAGTTATAATCAGAAATTATGGGTAATATAATTAGAAAATTCTAGTTAATTAACTCTGGTTGATTTTACCTGGTTAAAACTATTCTGGTTAATATTTCTTGTAACAAAAGTGTCGCAATCTTGTGTCGGTTTCCAGAAATCTGTCTTATGTCTCACATCGTGTTGCTGGATGTGTCAAGTGACGCTTTGTCGCAAATTTCCAGTTCTTGAACAATCGCGTTCAGTTTAATGTATTTTTAGTTATATAAGTATGATTAATTAAAGTGAACCGTGAATTTAGTCGTGTTTTAAGAAAAAACTGCGCGCTATCTGTCTACACACCAGTGTTACTCCATACTTCCAAACTACGCACATTTTTTTCTGGTGTCTTTGAAAAATATTCTGTAAAATATCATCATTGTAGACAATGAATAAAAAAAGTCAATAATAGAGAATTTTGGTAAAAAAAGTATCGAAATTCAATAGCCCCTCTATGCCAGAAAATATGGTTAAGTTTATCAGAATATCTGGTTATGTTGACCAGAAGGTTGTATTCTTAAGCTACCAGAAAACTGTATAATAAAGATTTCTAGTTAATCTTACTAGAAATTGTGGTTATATGTATACAAATTTCTGGTAAGACGAAACAGAAAATTGTGAACCAGAAACTTCTGATACTTCTAACCAGAATTTATAGTAAGGTCATATTTAACGTTCTAGTCTGGTGGAATTAACCAGAATTCTGGTCGTTTCAACCAGAATTTTGTTGAGTGTATGCTCGCTCATAGCATTTCAGCGCAGGGCTTAAAAATTCTGAAAAAATAATACAACTACTCGTACAGTATACGGGGCTCATATCATAGGCTATTCAAATTTTATTATTGTGATAGTGTGCTGTGAATTCAGTGCCGACAGGAAATCGGAAACTTGTGTAAGCCTTTCAAGGTTTCAAATGTACCAGAAAGTTCTTGAGCCTGATTTTTAATTTATTTTTTAATAAATAAACAAATATGACGAAAAAAATGGCCGTTTTTCTATTTGATGATCCCGGTGCTAGTCAATAATAGAAAAATTGTTGCAATCGCCTAAGTTTCATAAAGTAACATCAGTTAAAGATGTTCCATCATGATAAAGTAAACAAAAATATTTGTATGAACAAATTATTTGTTGAAAGTTTGTTTTCTATAACATTCAACAATTTTACGTCTTTTTAAATTATATTGCAAAAAATTTGGATGAAAACAATATTATAATGGAGAAAATTTCTCTCAAGATTATTCTTGTTAATATTATAAACAAATGCACTATTCGGGCATTTGTCGGCGGAAAACTCTTTCTTTTTTAATGCCAGTCCTTTTTATTGGGAACTTTACGACAATTGTAGAAACATTCATAATTATTTGATTATTTTGATGTTTTTTTAAACAAATTCAATAATAAAATGCATTATTCAAGCATTCGTCAACGGAAAAATTTGTTTTTCTACATTTCAGTCCTTTTATTGGGGAAGTCCATGGTAATTTCATCAACACTCATACTTATTTGATAAGTTGAATGATTTTTAACAATAAATTTAATAATCAAATCTATTATTTGGACATTTGTCCACAAAAATTTGTTTATTTTCAATATCAGACCTTTCAATTGGAAAGACCATGATAATTTCAGCAAGGTTCGTGATAGACGAATGCATTATTCGGCCATTTGTCGAAAAAATTAGTTTTTTCATTCTTTTAAAAAAGCTGCAGCTTCAGAATCCAGTATAATTACATTTTTCTTTCACTTTTGTTTATGATACACTAATTTTAGATCAGCGGAAACCAACATTTTACGTCGAAGATCTATACCAGTATCCTCTCTGCTACATTTCCGGGTGTCGAATTCTGACATAATTTTATTGGTCGCTTCTTGAACTTTCTCTGTTAATTCTCCAGCGGAAAAAAAATGATTCGATAATTTTGGCACCGCGAAAATTTTGTCGTCCACAAATATCCAAATAATACATTTTCTTATTAAATTTGTTTGAAAAAAAAAATACAAATTTTCGATTAAGTATGAGCGTTGATGAAATTACGATGGACTTCCCAATTAAAAGAACAAAGATTGAAAACAAAGAATTTTCCGTCAACAAATGCCCGCATAATGCATTTTCTAATTAAGTTTGTTTTAGAAAATACATAAAACTATAAACTAATTATGAATGTTCCTGAAATTATCATGAAGTTCTCAATTAAAAGGACCAACATAGAAAAAAAACGACTTTTTCCGTCGACAGATGCCGGAATAATGCATTTGTGTACCAAACTTTTTTATAATATTAACAAGAATCTTAAGAAATTTTCTCTATTAGAATATTGTTCCCATCCTAATTTCTTGCAATATAACTTTAAAAAAATATAAAATTATTGAAAATTATAGAAAACACACTTTCAGCAAGTAATTTGTTTATAAAAATTCTTTTGTTTATTATATCATGATGGAATATCTTTATCTAATGTAACTATGAAACGTAGGCAACTGCAACAATTTTTCCATTATTGACAAGCATCGGGAACGTCAAATAGAAAAAATTGCCTGACATCGTTCTCCAGGATTTTGAGAAACGAAATATATATTCTTGATCGAATTCTTGGCTCTGGCCATGAACAACATCACAGCCAAGAAGAAAGAATAGAAAAAGTGGGATCGATTCTACCCAGAATATTCGGAGAAAATTATTGTCCTTGTGATCAATGCGGAGGTGCGAAACTATCATTGGTTTCTAACCTCAAAGCTATACTTGCATGCCAAAAACATGCCAATGCAATTGCGAGAAGATTACAGACAGCTGTCGTCATTGGGTCGCTCCGTGTTCTCAAGACTCACGAGGTTTTCGCCGGTCGGTCGTTATGGTTATTGTCGTGGCCTGAGGTCATTCATCTCACGTTCGTGAGACTTGAGATTTAATATTACAAAATTTTGAAATTAAAACATAAAATTGCAGTTTTGAATGCGGCATTCGAAATTGAAGAATTTAAAATAGGAAGATCTACAACTGCACCTTACACCTTCCTAAAGTCTACCATTTCAGAATAGAGAACATGTAAAATTCAGAATATTGAAGTTGAAAAAATAACAAGAAATTAAAATAAAATAATGATAGTAATCAATTATTTTTAATTATTCAACTTGTAATTATGCCTTAAATATTCAAAAATTCTCGCACTCATATGAAGCATTGAAAACAAAATGCAGACATTTCAAACTAAAATATGACAAAATTATAAAATTGGAATCGTTTGAAATTAAATAATTTAAAGATTTCGAAAATTCAAGCAGTACCGGATTATAAAAGAAGAATTTGGATCCGAACGAAATTAAGGGACATTTTTGGATATCTGCCAATTATTTCTACAAATTTAAAATAATGCAGCTAAAAAATAAGTCCAGTATGAAAAAACGTATGGAAAGATAATGAGAGGCTACGAAGACATTATGTCAAAATTATGTGGCATTTATGTCTGATATAGAAAATAACGAGAAGAAACATAATGGGGCTTTCGTTACGTTCCATTTCGATTTTTTCGAGAGGCTTTAAGGCATGCATGCACACTTTGTGGTGCTAGAAATACACAGATCTTTAGCACATTTCGCAACAGTCTTTGCAGAATCAAGATGCCTAATTCTCGCGTAGCTGCTTTATTTTTTAGTATTTTTTCATACTAGCTTAGTTTTTAGGTTAACTATCTTAAATTCACAGAAATAATGGGCAAATATCAAAAAATTCTCCTGAAGTTTTTTCGGATCCCTGCAATAATATTGAAAATAGAAATGTACATCATTTGTTTTTTTTATTACTCACCAGTGCAATTTTAGCGAATGTAGATATTCGATATCATTGAGTGTACATTACCCATCTTCTGCGTTCCACAGTCGTTAAACGCAATAAGAAACAAGAATAAGTGGTAATCGCGACAGGTCATCCATCCGAGCGCTAATAGCGCCCTTCGTGCTTAATATCCGAGACCGGATAGTAGAAAAGTGAATGATAATTCAAATAAAACAGTTTTTTACATCATTCAATCTTAAATTTCAATACCAAATTTCTCTATTAACTAATTATTTTCGATTTCTCTTACTAACGATTAAAAAATTAAAAGTACAGTCGAACTCGGATTTAACGTCGGTTTTGGGGCTGTCCGTGGACCTGACCTACCCAAACTAAACCGGATTTAGCGAAACTCCGAACGTAAACAGTTTATGTTTTGTCACGCCTTCGTGAACCCCGCACACCCTGCGCAGCTCCTGACAAGCCTACCCGCGGCGAGGCGTCAGTTCTCGGAATCGGTAAATCCGGGAACGTTGAATCCGAGTTCGACTGTATATTCTAAAATGAAGAAACCTATTATCATGTCTATAAAGCAGTGAACGAAAATGTGTATGTAGATGCTACAGCTACGATCTTCTTGGGCATTCTATCAAACGGTCTAGAGATTATGTATCGAGAATATTCTTATGAGAATGTTACGAGTAAAAGTAACTTTATCGTTGGGGAAGCCGTATTTATACCAAGTTTTCCTAATAAATGCACAGTATAATATTGTTTTATTTCACTAGAAGATATATCATCAAGGTTTTATCGAGCTCTAGAAGTTTCTTATGTATATACGAATTAAAAAAAAAGACACAATAGCATAATACTCAAAAGATTTATTGCAATAAAATCTGCGGGTACTACTATCGAAGGTAGATATCAATGTGGATTTTCTAGGTTTTATATTCTTCAATCTTGCAATTGTTATTAAGAGATCAAGCGATTCAAATCTATGATTCGAAACGCACATTTTACTGCAACTCTTATATGGTTTGCAAGAGAATCAATTTATAATGTTTCTTTATGACTTCAGTTTTATTCGGTACTGTTTGAAATGTAAGAAGAGGAAATAAAGGCCACGTCAGTTACATATGAGATTGTGAAACTTTTCCACTGTCAATTTCTTATTTGTATTGTATTTCATAAAAGAAACACTTTGCTGCCTGTGGCATTAAAAATTTAATAATAGCAGATAGAAACTTCATAAATTGGTGAATATTTAAATTTAAAAATTTCGGATTATGTATACGTAGTGATGATCAAAATAATTGAACTCGACTCAAGCTGTGATCGCATTGAAAAAAACTAAATCGACTCAGCGCTTGAGTCATAAGTCGAATTTACGGACCGAAATAAGCTATAATCGAATCGAAAAAAATACCAATCGACTCAGCGCGAGAGTTACGAGTTGAATTTCGTGGAAGTGTCTCAAGCTGTGATCTAATCGAAAAAATCCGAATCGACTCAGCGCGTGAGTTATAAATCGAATTTTATGAAAGTGTCTCATCCTGTCGTCGAATCGAAAAAATTCCAATCGATTCTGCGCTTGAGTCATGAGTCGAATTTTATGAAAGTGACTCAAGCTGTGATCGAATCGAAAAAATCTGAATCGACTCAGCGCGTGAGTCATGAGTCGAATTTTATGAAAGTGTCTCAAGCATACTATTCAATAATTTGATGATTTTCCATCATTAATTCTTATTTGACATTATTAACTAAGTTTAATTATGATATAAATATGAGTTCAGTTAGTTTAGTGGCTTTCAAAAAACCAATTTAATCAATTTAATTGCGTCATGCACAGTGAAGCGCTTTGATATAAAAGAATACGTAAAACTCTACTCAATCTTCACTGGAGTCGGTGTCAAAAAATTCAACTCAATCTAGGCTTAAGTCACTTTCGTAAAATTCGAATCATGACTCATGCGCTGAACCGATTCGAATTTTTTCGATTCGATGACAGTTGGAGTCAGTTCGTAAGATTCAACGCATAACTCACGCGCTGAGTCGATTCGCTCATGCACACGGAGAAAATTAATTGGAAAAAGATTCCGCAAGATTTACGTAAAGCTGAGACATAGAGGCAGTTGGGGAATTATCTTTGTAAAAATACCCAAAATTTAGTAAAATGAGCGGTTGCTCGAGGAGAATCAGAAGGAAAAACGGATCGTAAAGGGGGTGACTGGTTTCAAGTCAAATACTCCAAAAACAGAAAATAGTTATCAGGTTTCGTAGCGCAGTGGTTAGAGTGTCGAATTTTAATCTTAAAAGCTCCAACTTTCGAGTCCTGGTACTGATGGAAAAGGTTTTCTTATTTTTCTCAATAAAATTCATTCTACTCAACTGCATTTGATGCATTTGATGCGTATATGCAGTGGCGTATACGTGAATGATTATTTTGTTCAAAATTGAAAGTCTTAGTAGTTAAACAATTTAAAATTAAAAACGTTCCCAATCGAACTGAAAATGTTTACAAGTATAAAATTCAAGATATACATCGTTAATTGTGATGAAATATAAAATTGAAAGTTGAATACCATTTTTTGATTAAAAGTCTTCAAAATTGTAAAGACTCAAATTTTCAGCTTCTAAAAGTAGGCAATCTGCAAATAAGAACGATTTCAAATTTTATATTTTTAACGAGTATTAAACGGTTTTCATTTTCACCCAGACACTTAAATAATTTTAGTACTAAAGATTTAAATTATCGAATTAGGACGCTTTTTTAAATTTATGGCGCCAGAAATTTGAAAAATTCAAAACGAAGATTTGAAAATTGTACACTTTTAAAACAAAGCGTTGGATTTAAAATTAATAAATTGTTTCAAAATAAAAATATTTTAGCTTGTTGGATCTAAATATTCAAAAATTAACACTCCAATATACATGCATTCGAAATGTTACTTTTTCATTATTTAATAACTTCAACCTGGAAGATGACAAATTAAACAAAAGGCTTCGAAATCAAACCATTCCGATAAATAATTAATAGTATATTGTGCTACAAATCTACAAAGGCTGAAAGTAGGCAGTTGCACGCATGACTGTGAAGCTTGCTGTATGAGTTAGAGGCAATTTGAAGAAGAGTCAAAGGAGAGTTAAAGGCGAGCCGGAAATTAGCCGATGACAAGCCGGAAACATCCTGAAGATGTGCCGATGGCAAGTACCTACTATAAACTTCACAAGAGATATAACTGCTTACTTTCTGTACTTGTTGCAACCAATATTTTTTGTAAGATTTTCAGGGAATTTTCGATTTGAGAAACAATAAGAACAAACTTTTCGGAAATTATGGAAATTTCTAGACAAATTACCAGAAATTATCGAAAATTAACGGAAATTGGGTAAATTTCCGGGTAATTGATAAATTTTCAGAAATATAAGGGAGCTTCCATAAAGGATGTCACAGTTTTAGGGGTGGAAGGCGGGTAGCCGAATTGTGACAGTCTATGACAGAGGACATTGAACCCCATTGACAAAATTTGACAATGGGGGGGGGGGGGGTCGAAAATTCCCCAAAAAATTGTGACATCCTTTATGGAAGCTCCCTTGGGAAAATTGAAAAAAATATTCAACTCTGTTGTTAAATAACAAATTTATAAACAATTGGAAAAAATCTAATCACACAAATCTTTTCAATATTTAAAAAGCTTATATTTAGAAGAAAAACGTTTAAATCGGATGAATAGTGTAGGCTGGAAATTAATTTGTCTACGGGTACGTTTTTGGTCCTACTGTGCGCCGGATTGATAAACATTTTTGAAGGAGCCTTTCTCTGGAAAAACCTGCTTTGACATTTACTAGGATCTATACTGCCGCACAGTGTGACCAAGCTTTTTTATTATTTGACAAAAAAATAAACAATATTTTTTTCATAGCTTTTCCTATGTACACTCCTAGAATTGATGGCCTCCAAAGTTTCCTGATGAGAGGAGCCACGGGGCCGAAAGAGAGGATGTGTTCAGTCAAATGTGACAAACAACTCGAGGGCCGCACTCTTAGTGCACTAGTTGCATCAGGTTGCGTCATGTGTCCAAATCCAACAGAAATGATTCACGCGGCCTTGTTTGCTTACTTTTGGATTCCCCCGATTTACGATCAAGGCCAATGCAAGCCATGCCCAAAACCGGTCTTTTATCGGGAGTTGAGTGTACCTTTTTCTTAAGATCTTCAAATTGTGTGAAGAAGAGCTTAAGCCAGTGTAATAATTTTTAATCGGTTAGAGTAAGAAAAAAATGGTTTGAAATGTTTTAAACAAATTAATGACAAAAAGCCATTCTTTCGTGATTAGCAATGATTTGTTCTTTGAAATTCATAGTTTTTATATAAAATATGGAAAAAATGAATGCCTAATTGAGATTGGTTAAGAACAGCTGCTGTTTGACAATATTTTATATAATTTTTTATAAATAAATTCATAGTTCTCGTATGTTACAATGAAAAGTAGGGCGGTCCGAATTGTTTTTCGAATTTTCATGAATATCGCCCGCAAATTTGTTCCAATCCACAAACATTTCTTTTTTTTTCTTTTGTTTGAAATAAAATGATATTTAGAAGTTAAGCAAGCCCTATGATGTTTAACACGCATTTCCCAAGAAAAAAAATATTTTTTTGTAGATTTTATTCAGAATTCAAAAAACCCCATTAGTGAAAACTGTTCTATTGAGAGTTTCTGGTGCTAATTAGGATTTGTTCATTTTTTAAATACAAATTGCTTGGTGGTAAAGTAATAATTAATTAAAGTTAATAGACATAATTGTTTAAACAATTTATAATTATTTGTAATAACATTCTCTTCGATTTGTGGTAGAAATTTGCGTATTTTTTTGAAATTTTAAACTTTTTGTCCACTTTTTACTTTGTGAGATAATAATTAATGCAAGTTAACACAAATAATTATTTGAATAATTTCTGGGGTTTTCTTTAATTTTAATTTCTTTGACTTTTTATTTAGGGGAAATCATAAAGATTTATATAAATTTGAACAAAAAGACTTTTAGTAACTACTTAAAGGAAAATTTAGGTTTAGTATGATCCATATAGAAAATTTGAAAAATATTTTAAATGTCTGTTTCGAAACTTTTTAGCAATTATCTAAGAGAAGACAGTTATAACAAAAATAAATTTCTCAAACAATTATGTTTCCTAACTTGTAATAATTATTATCACACTTAGTGAAAAATTGACAAAAAGTGAAAAATTTCAAAAAAAAATCACAACTATCCAGCATTACTATAGGAAAAGATAGTTTTCAACTATAATAATTTGTTTTAACTATTATTTTGGTTAAAATCCAATTATCTTCATCTCGCTCTAAGTAAAAAGTGGACAAAAAGTTAAAAATGTAAGAAAAAACCGAAACTATCTAGTATTACTATAGGAGAAGATAGTGATTATTAATAATAATTTGTTAAAAACATGTTTGTTTTATTGGTACAATGTTTACCTACTATAATTGGAAAGTGGATAAAAAGTGAAAAATTTTGGAAAAAGCTGACACTTTCTAGAATTATTCTAAACGAAGATAACTATAAATAATAATACATTGTTTAAACAATTATTACTGCTAAATTTAATTGATTATTGCTATATTTCTTTGGTATACTTTCTTGCTATACTTTATATTTCTACTCTTTTTCTGAAATTTTAAGCTTTTTATTGACTTTTCAGTTATAAACAAATAATAAATGAACATCAACAAGAATATATTTTTTTCAATTATTTCATTTTTGTCGAAATAAAGTATTTTTTCTCCTCTCCTAATGTTTAAAAAATATTAATTTCAACAAAAAGGCTCTCAGTAACCACTTCGAGGAAAAGTTACATTCAATATGATTCACATAGAAAATTTGAAGATTTCAAATATGTGGTTTTATTTTTGAATAAACCGGAACTTTTTGGCATTACTATAAGAGAAAATAATATAAACAATAATGAATGATTTAAAAAAATAGGTTTGTTAAATTACATCAATTATTAGCTCAAGCAAAGTGAAAGTGGAAAACAAGTTGAAAATTTCAGAAAAAACTGCAAATTTCTAGCATTATTTAAAGAGAATATTATTAAAAATAATAAAATATTCTTTGAAAAATTATCTTTATTAACCTACATTAATGATTACCTCAATAAGTGAATAGTGGATAAAAAGTTGAAAATATCTGAAAAATCCGCAACTATCTAGCATTACTGTAGGAGAAGAAAACTATAAACAATTTTAATTTTTTTAAAGTATTACTATTGACAAACTGAATTTATTCTTTCTTCACTTTGAGTGAGAAGTGGACAAGAATTTAAAATTTTCAGAAATAACCGCAACTTTGTAGCATTATGTAAAGAGAATATTATTAAAAATAAGAATCAATTGTTCAAACAATGATGTTTGTTAACTTTCGTTATCGATTATCTCAACAAGTAAAAAGTGGACAAAAAGCTAACAATTTAAAAAAAACGCAAATTTATAGCATTATTTGAAGAGAATATTATAAAAAATAATATCAACCAATTATTTAAACAACTATTTTTTCAACTATAATTCATTATTGCTCGCTCTATGTAAGCAGATGAAAGCTAGTTAGAAAATTAAGAAAAAATCGCGACTCTTTAACTTTATTTTAAGAGAAAATTACTATAAACAATAATAAATTGTTTAAGGAATTCATTTAAACATCTAATTACCAGTCAAAAGTAATACTTCATGTATTGACAACAATTTTTACCTAATGAAATCGCAAAGAAGTCATTATTAGCGACAAAAACACGCAAATCCTCATTTTTCCACTTATGGGGTTTTTTTGGGACCCTATAAAACATACTTATGGTGGTGAAATTCAGAAAGTAATTTTTGATTCGTATTCTATGACTCATTGTGAAGAGAAATATTGGGTGTTAACTCAATACCATTAGTGTTGACGATCCTAAATAAAATTTACTCGAAATATTAAACTAAAATTTACCTCTAAATATTATTTAAAAAATGTCACTGCCGACCATGGCTGGGCAATTGGGTAGTCCAAAATTTTTTTCCTGAATTTTGATGTATATCCGCCTAGTAGTTTCCTCTGGGTTCTGACTTGTTAAAAAATTGGTTTTTATTGCCTTGAAAAGGGTCTTGAGCACCGAAAAGTTGATAGATTATTATAAATGTTTCTTTGATTGTGATTTAACTAATAATAAAAAAAGACGAGAGAGAAAAGAAAGGAATAGGATTTTGAGTTTGCCTTCTTTTTCTTTCCTCCTTTTTTATTTTGTTTTTAATTTAAATGGAGACATTTAAGAGTGTCTTGTCTAAAATCACTGAATTCTCGATTCTTCAATTTCCAAGGATTTCATAATAAAATTTGTATGTCGTGTGTTGAAGAAGAATATGAATTCTGATTCATCTAGAATTGATTAAACTAGACTCTTATCGTGTGGACTAACATTTTTTTATAAATGCACAATCTTATCAAAACTATCAATTTTGCTATCTTGTCCTCACTTCCGCTGGACATTATTTTCAGAAGTAGAGCATAGGGCGTGGTAGATGAAATGTTATGCAAAACTCACCAGACCGTCACAAGCCGACAGGGCAACACGGGATTTGTCCTGTCCCCGAATGTATCCACTGTAATGGCATTTGCTGGAATGATTTTTCACCGCGTGGCGAACGTGGATGTCCCTCTTCCGCCTCTCAACGATCATTCGGGGGCTAATAAAGTCGTTGGCCGGTGTCAGGTGGAGGTGATATTCAGTCCCGCCACGAGGCAGACGGAAATATAGATCACCTGTTCCGTCCCCGACCCCATCCTCGTTATGACGATGGGTTACATTGTGAGAAATCAGGTCACCTCTTTGCGTCACCTTTCGGGGAAACACCACTTCAGAATCGTGAAGATGCCTCTCCAGAGTGTACATTCCTGCAGCAAACAAAGTACTTATTCTTCAGTTCATTGATTTTCTTTGTTAGGAAAAAAGTTGGACACATTGTTAGATTCAAGTATATTCAAGTAAAATAGTTTTCACAAAAAAAAAAAAAATTGTAAGAATAATCAATAGAAAAAGAGTCCATATTTTTGACTCCACATTCAAAGATTCAAGAATGGGTCAAAGAGATTTTACAGCATTAAAGCAGAATTTTGAATTTCAAGGCTGTGGGGTAAAAAGATTCGTAATAGGGTCCGCATCGAAAGAAAGGTGAAACATCGTCAATGAGGAGTTTTGAGTTTGACAACAGTAGGTTCTTATTATTCAAAATAGGAAAAGAGAGGTTTCAGCACGTCAAATTTGAATCTTGAGTTCAAAGACTGTAAGCTCAAACTGTTTAAAGTAGGGTCAGAATAAAACGAGAGGTGAAACATCGTCAATGTGGGGTTTTTTAGTTTGACAACTGTAAGCTCTGAAAATTCAAAGTAGGGTCAGAGAGAGTTTAAAGGATTAAAGTAAAATATTGGCTGTAGGCTTAAAAGACTCAAAACGGTGTTCGCATTAAAGTAAAGGTAAATCATCGTCAATGAGGAGTTTTGAGTTTGACAACTGTAGATTTCGAAGATTCAAAATAGAGCTAGAGAGTTTTAAGCGCGTCAGATCTGAATATTTATTTTAAAGGCAGAGGTAACACAATTTAAAATAGGTTCAGCATTAAAGAAGACTTGAAACATCGTCAAAGTAGGGTTTCAAGTTTGACGAATGTAGGTTCGAAATATTCAGAATTAGATCAGAGAGGTTTAAGCGCCTCAAATTTGAATCTTGTGTTCATCTGAGTAAAACGAGAGGTGAAACATCATCAAACTGGGAGGTAGATTTTGTGAACTGTAGGTTCTAAGGATTCAAAATAGGGTCAGATAAAGGTGTAAGGATTAAATTAGAATATTGTCTGCAGGCTAAAAAGATTCAAAATAGATTCCGCATTAAAGTAAAGTTGAAACATCGTCAGTATGGGGCTTAGAGTTTGACAATTGTAGGTTCTAAAAATTCAAAATAGGGTCAAAGAGGTTTAGGCGGGTGAAATTTGAATATGTAGTTCAAAGACTGCAAGGTAAAATTATTTAAAATACAGAGAGGTTTAAGCGCGTCAAATTTGAATCTTGAGCTCAAAGACTGTAAGCTAAAACTATTAAAAAAAGGGTCCGAATGAAACGAGAGGTGAGACATCGTCAATGTGTGGATTTTAGTTTGACAACTGTAGGTTTGAAAGATTCAAAATAGGGTCAGAGAGAGTTTAAAGGATTAAAGTAGAATACTGGCTGTGGGGTAAAAAGATTCAAAATGAGGTCCACATCGAAAGAGAGGTGAAGCATCACGAAGTAGGGCATTAAAGGAGAGGTGAAACATCGTCAATGAGGAGTTTTGAGTTTGACAAGTGTAGGTTCTGAAGATTCAAAATTGAAATAGAGAGGTTTCAGCGCGCCAAATTTGATTCTTAAGTTCAAAATCTGTAAGTCAAAACCATTTAAACTAGGGTCAGAATAAAACGAGAGGTGAAACATCGTCAATGCGGGGTATTTAGTTTGACAACTGTAGGTTCTAAAGACCCAAAATAGGGTCGGACAGAGTATAAAGGATTGTAGTAGAATATTGTCTGTAGGCTAAAAAGACTCTATACGGTGTCCGTATTGAAGTGAAGGTGAAACATCGTCAATCTAGGGTTTAGACTTTGACAACTGTAGATTCTAAGAATTCAAAATAGGGCCAGAGAGTTTTAAGCGTCTCAGATCTGAATATTCAGTTTAGAGATAGTAAGGTAAGACTATTTAAAATAGGGTCAGTATTAAAGAGGAGGTGAAACATCGTCAAAATACGGTTTTAAGTTTGACGAATGTAGGTTCTAAATATTCAGAATAGGATCAGAGAGGTTTAAGCGCGTCAAATTTACATCTTGTGTTCCAATACTGCTAAAACTATTTAAAATAGGATCAGGGTGAAACGAGAGGTAAAACATCATCAAACAAGGATGTAGAGTTTGTAAACTGTAGGTTCTCAAGGTTCAAAGTAGGGTCAGTGAGAGTTTAAAGGATTGAAGTAGAATATTGGTTGTAAGATAAAAGGATTCAAAATGGGGTCCGCATCGAAAGAGAGGTGAAGCATCACGAAGGAGGGCATTAAAGGATAGGTGAAACATCGTCAATGAGGAGTTTTGTATTTGATAACTGTAGGTTCTTAAGATTAAAAATAGGAACAAAGAAGTTTAAGCTCGTCAAATTTGAATTTGAATTTGAATTGGGGTTTTAGTTTGACAACTGTAGGTTCTAAAGATTCAAAATAGAGCCAGAGAGTTTTAAGCGCGTCAGATCTGAATATTTATTTTAAGGGCAGAGGTAAAACAATTTTAAATAGGGTCAGCATTAGAGAGGAGGTGAAACATCGTCAAAGTAGGCTTTCAAGTTTGACGAATATAGGTTCTAAATATTCAGAATAGAATCAGAGGGGTTTGAGCGCGTCAAATTTACATCTTATGTTCAAATACTGTAAGCTAAAACTATTTAAAATAGGCTCAGTATGAAAGGAGAGGTGAAACATCGTCAAAGTAGGGGGATCAGTTTGACAAACTGTAGGCTCTGAAGATTCAAAATATGTTCAGACAGAGTTCGAAGGATTGAAGTGAAATATTTATCTGTAAGCTGAAAAGATTCAAAACGGGGTCCTCATTAAAGGAGAGGTGAAGCATCGTCAATGTGGGATTTTAGGTTTGACAACTGTAGGTTCTAAAAATTCAAGATAGGTTCAGAGATATTGTAAAAGATTAAAGTAGAATATTGTGTTCAAACACTGTAGGCTGAAAAGATTCAAAATAAGGTTAGCATTAAAAGAGAGGTGAATCATCGTCAAAGTAGGGTCATGAGTTTGACAACTGTAGGTTCAAAATAGGATCAGAGAGGTTTTACAGTCTCAAATTAGAATCTTGAATTCAAATACTGTGAATTAAAATTATTTAAAATAGGGTCAGAATAAAACGTGAGGTAACACATCATGAAAGCAGGGTTATGATTTGGACAACTGTAGGTTCTGAAGATTCAAAATAGTTTTAGGGAGAGTTTAAAGGATTAAAGTAGAATATTGACAGTGGGCTAAAAAGATTAAAAATGTGGTGTGCATTAAAGGAGAGGTGGGACATCATCAAATAAGGGGTGCAACATCATCAAAAAAGGGGCTTTAATTTGACAAATGTAGGTTCTAAAGATTCAAAATGGGGTCAGAGTGGTTTTGCAGCATCAAAGTGAAAACTTGAATTCAAAGACTATCGACAAAAATAATTCGAAATAAGGTCATAAAGAAACGAGAGCTAGGGGGGCTTCAAAGTTTTTTTTTTTCAATGTAGGGGTCAGGGTTCGCAGAGATCTGGCAACATAAAGGTAAAATTTTGAATTCCAAGACTGTAGGCTAAAACGATTCAATATAGGGAACCCATAAAAATGTAGCATCTACAGATTGACAACTGTAGGTTCTAATGTTTCAAAATAGGATCAGAGAAATTTTATTGCATTGAAGTAGAATCTTGAACTCAAACATTTTAGGCTGAAGAGATTCAAAATAGGGTTAGCATCAAAGAAGAGGTAAAATATCGTCAATGTAGGGTTTTTTAGTTTGACAACTGTAGGTTCTGAAGATTCAAAATAGGGTCAGAGAGATTTAAGAGCGTCAAATTAGAATCTTGAATTTAAATACTGTAAGATAAAACTATTCAACATAGAGTCAGCGTCAAAGGAGAGGTAAAACATCGTCAATGTAGGGTTTTGAATTTGACAACTGTAGGTTCTAATGATTCGAAATAGGGTCAGAGACATTTTACTGCATTGAAGTAGAATCTTGATTTTAAAGTCTGTATGCTGAAGAGATTTAAAATAGGGTTAGCATAAAAGAAAAGGCAAAATATCGTCAATGTAGGGTTTTAAGTTTGACAACTGTAGGTTCTGAAGATTTGAAATAGGGTCAGAGAGGCTTAAAATCGTCAAATTAGAATCTTGAATTTAAATACTGCAAGCTAAAACTATTCAAAATAGGGTCACCGTCAAAGGAGAGGTAAAACATCGTCAATGTAGAGTTTTGAGTTTGATAGCTGTAGGTTCTAATGATTTAAAATAGGGTGAGAGAGGTTTAAGAGCGTCAGATTAGAATTTAGAATCTAGACTGTAAGTTAAAACCCTTTCCTATTCATTAATTATGAAAATATATTAATGATAAATAAATATAGTAAATATAATAAAATATAATACAATAAAAAAATTAATAAAAAATATGAATAAGCATTGGAAGCTCGATGCAAATTTTCCAAGTCAGAAGCACGAGTCAGTATTGGCATGATCTTAAAATTTACGACTTATACCCGCTGTGAGCCAAATGTACTCACCACGTGACAGTTACGGCACCGTAACACAAGCGCATTAAGTTTTCTTTGATTTAATGTCAATGTTAGTAGTGTTCCAAACCGAAAACTTCAACTGGAGAACAGGTAAAAAATCTTTTTTTTTTTTTTGAATATTTAAACAGTATCGATTATTATTGGTCCTATATTCGGAGAAACGAGAAAAAATCTGCCTCAGCCCGGATTTGAACCCGCAATACCACTATTCATGAGAGGAGCTTCAATCTATATCACATCCTATATCACGTGGTGATGCAGGACTGCATCTCTCTACCTTGTGAACTTCTTTTCTGAAACTTTTATCGAATCTGCTGAGGTCTCGTTGGCGTAATTAGTTAATGCTCCACTCATGGATAGTGGCGTCCCTGGTTCAAATCCGGGCTAAGGCAGTTTTTTTCTTGTTTCTCCAAATATTAGACGAGTAATCGACACTATTTACCAATTTTACATAAAAAATTAATGAATACGATGGTCGACAAAATAATTTCTTTTGTTTAAACTTATGCTTAATAATTGTTCTCCATAAAACAGGCCTGAGATTACATGGAGGGCATGGAGGCCCAACCTTCCAACTTGTTTTTCAGGGTAGGCCGGATTTATTTGATTTCAAAGACCTGAATCTATTTTATCAGATTCCAAAGAATTTCAAGAGATTTGAAAAATTTGAAGAGGTTTAAAGTGTTTTGCAGAAGTTTCAAAGATTTCTGGCTCGTTTTTAAGGGATTTCTAGGGAACTTTGAAAACTAAATTAAATTAAATTTTAAAGAATTCCTAGCGATTTAAAACATTTCGATGATCTAAACGTTCTTTTTTTGTAGAACTTTTTATGAGATAGTTTGATTTAGTTTTTATTGAAGGGATTTCAAATGATTTCTACTTGTTTTATTGGTTTATTATAATTTCCGAAGATTCTAATGGATTTAAAAGAATTTTAACGAATTACTAGAGAACTTTAGGGAATGAAATAAATTGAAAACCTCTCAAAGCATACGTTTTTCCTTACATGCGAATTGTTTAAAACTTTATGTACGGAAGATTTTTGGGGTCGATGTTTACGAATTTGGGGTAAAATTTTTGAAATTTTCCAAATTCAAAATCGCGGATCTAATATGGCAAAGAAAAAATGAAAAAAAAATCACGTGGCTTTAAAATGGTTTCTCGGAGGTTTTGTGGGTCGCTGATTACGAATTTGAATTCAGGATTTCAAAATTAAAAATGGCGGATCTAGTATGGAGCATAAAAAATGTAATAATAAGTCCCGTAGCTGCAAAATCGGTTCGCGAGGGTATTGTGGGTTGCTGATTACGAATCTGAAATCAAAATCCAAAAATAAAAATGGCGGGAACAATATACTTTTTAAAATTTGTTGTCCAGCGTATTGGAACTGCCATTTTGAATTTTGGAATTTTGACTTCAGATTCGTAATCAGTGACTCTAGAAACCCCCGAAGACCCACTTTGAAGTTACGGGACGAATTTTTTAATTTGTTGACTGCCATATTGGATTGGCCATTTTGAGTTTTGGGGTTTTGACGTCAGATTCGTAATTGACGACCCAGAAAACCACCAAAAACAAATTTTGAAGTCACAGGACTTTTTTTAAATTTGTTGTCCGCTATATTGGATCCGCTATTTTGAATTTTGGAATTTTTGCTTCAGCTTCGTAATCATTAATCAAAAACAAACCCGAAAAGCCATTTTGAAGCCACGGTACATATTTGCAAATTTTATGTCCGTCATATTAGATCTGTCTCCTGAACTCCTGAGGACCCACTTTAAAGCCATGGGAGAAATTTTTTAGTTTTTTGGCTGCCAGATTGGATCCATCATTTGGAATTTTGGCATTTTTACTTCAGATTCGTAATCAGCGACCCAAAAACCAATCCGCAAACTAATTTTGAAGCTACAGTACTGATTATTATTTTAATTTTTTGGCCGCCATATTGGATCCGCCATTCCGAATTTTGGAATTTTTACTTCAGACACGTAATGAGCGACCCAGAAAACCTCCGAAAATCAATTTTGAAGCCACAGGTCTTATTTAAAAAAATTTTATCTGATATATTGGATTGGCCATTTTGAATTTTGGAATTTTTTCTTCAGATTAGTAATCAGCGACCCAGAAAAAAAACCTTAAAGGAGTTTATTTCATCTCCGAAGATTTCAAAGATTTTGAGGGATCTCAAAGATTTATAGAGATTTAAAATTTATTTTTTCAATTAATGAATTCGTTTAATTTAATTTTTATTGGAGGTATATCAAATGATTTCTACTAATTGTAATGGATTATTAAGGTTTTCAAAGATTTTAATGGATTTAAAAGAATTTCAGCTAATATCTAGAGAACTTCGGGGAATAAAATAAATGTTACTTCAAGGTATTTTTAGGAATTTCAACAATTTGAAGGGATATAAAAGAACTTACAAAATTTCAAAGGATTTAAAAAAAAAAATAAAGTTATTTGAAAGAATACGAAAAAAGAGAGATTTTTAAAATTTCAAGGGATGTCAAAGAAATTCCACAGACATCAAGGGATTTCAATATTTAATTTCTCGACTGAGTTAAAATCCAGTAATATAGGTTACAAGATAAAATTAGAATCCTGCAAAATATGCCGAGAGAATACACAACGTTACATATAATATTAATTCGTTAAGTTAACGAAACTTGTTTGCGTGATTTAATATAATTAAATAATAATTATGAATAGACGACCGTCGGAAATTGTGCGCACGACTCTTGTGAGCGTTTTTAAAAATCACTGCTGACTTCGAACCACGATATTTCGGTGAAAAAGGGAGATAGTGCATTTTTTGAAAAAAAGTTGGAAAACTTATGAAATTCCACGTCTAGTGATTCCCAACAAATATTTTTTTGACCGTCTGAATATAATACAGCACTTGAGAAGTTTAAAAACAAAATTCAAGATTTTTTCAAATTTTCTACCTCAACTTCAACTTTTAGCACGACTTAGGAAAATTTCTTGAAAAACCTCAAAATTGTACGATGTCGGGCATGAAATCCTATACTAAATTTAAGCCAAGAAAACGCAAAAAATCTTCATGGGTACCCGAGGTATGATTAAAAATGTTCAATCGTATCTGAGCTCAATTGTAATTAATTGTGTCAATTGTGAGTAATTGAGCTCAGATACGATTAAACATTTTTAATCATATCTTGGGTACCCATTAAGATTTTTTTAAGTTTTCTTGGCTAAATTAAAGATAAGATTACAGGCTCGATGTCGTATAATTTTCAGGTTTTTGAAAAAATTTCCCTAGGTCGTGCTACAAGTTGAAGTTGAGGTAGAAAATTTGAGAAAATCTTGTATTTTGTTTTTAAACTTCTCAAGCGCTGCATTACTTTCAGAAGGTCGAAAAAATATTTTTTGCGTATCACTCGACGTGGAATTCCATAAGATTTCCAACTGTTTTTCAAAAAATGCCCTATCTCTTTTTTTTCACCGAAATATCGTGGTTCGAAGTCAGCAGTGATTTTAAATAACGCTCACAAGAGTCGTGCCCACAATTTCCGACGGAGGTGTATGCATAATTATTATTTAATTATATTGAATTATTAAACATAATTTTTGTTGGCAAAATGATTCGCTACAGAATATATTCGCTTTTTCCCTTTCTCGTTCTTGTATCTATAAAGAAAGACTTACGAAAAAAATCCTTCATGCGAAAGTAATGAATAGGAAAAGTACACTTATAAAAGCAAAGGCTTTTGATTGGTCGGTGTGGAATTATGCGAGTACTTTGTATTGATGTATAGGCCCCATGCTCTCACAAATCACTATAGACGTTCAAACGCTTTATTGGTCGAGCCGTTCAGAAGGCGAGACCTTATTGTGGGACGTGTAGTACTAATTAACATCCAGTTGAAGATTTATCTCACACTAACTCGCTAATGTATATTGCGTACACTATGGATTGTTTGTATGGTGACATAAATTCAGTATATATGCAACAATTGAATGTATGCTATTATTGAAACAATATGGATCTTTAGAGAGGCCGAGGACATGATGCCATTAGCGAAGTGACAATAACGAGAGAAGAGAAGAGATTAATTGTAATTCCAAAGAATAAATTATTACTTTGTATCCTGGCTACTGACACCTGGAATTTGTGATAATGCTCTTTCGTGTCACATCTAGCGACTTTTACTATCGTTATTATTTGTAGGAAACATTCCATCATCCCGTGCAGAAATTTTCCCATCTTTCCCTATTTGTTTTTAGAAATATGCAAAATTTGTTTAAAAATACTTTTTCGCGTGCTCCAAGAAGATTCGAAAAGTTATTTTGTAACATAAAACAACTCAATTTGAGTTTTTTTTAAGTTTCACAATAAGCTTACTATCGAAAATCCCGTCCATTTTGTTTGCAAAATTTCGTATGTTCTTAAAAAGCCTTAGAAAGTAATAAAAATTATATTCTACACTCTACAGTCTCTTTCATTGAATTTATATGTTTCAGAAAATTAACCTAGTGATGTTTTCTGAATGTTCAAATTTATTAATATAATTTTAAATGTTTCAATAAATATAGGATTTTTTAAACTTTATGCTTGAGAATTTCGTTGTAGAAAGACACTAGGTTAGTTACAAATTTGAGATTTTCTTATCCTCAAAACTTCAAGTATTTCCAAATTGAACTACACGCATATTTTGAATTGCCGCCTGATTGCTGCGCGCGACAGGCGACGCACATTTTCCGACGCCAGAAGTTCCCTGCCAGCCATAGTGCTCCCAACGCGGGCATCTTGCACTACTGCGCATGCGATGCATAAGGCGCTTCATTGGATGCCATTCATGCGTTTATTTGAAATGTTGATAAATACCATTTTTAAAATTTATTGAAATTTAAGAATCTTGAATAAGATTAAAATCAAATTCAAAATCCCATTTAACATCCAACACTCAAGTCAATGTATAAATTCTTGAAAATAAACCAAGAATCTTACGATAAAATTTGGACAAAAACCCAAAAATGCTCCTATTGTAATTTCTGAAAACAAAATAAAAATTTGTTTCTTTTGACAAAAATAAAAATGAGAAAAGAAAAATGAGAAGGCAACCAACCAAATCCCCTTCCTTCTCTGTTTTATTTCTTTCGTCTTTTTTTATTTTTATTACTTTGAAATCACAATAAAAAAGCATGGATAATATTCTTCAACGTTTCGGTGGTCACACAGCACCCTTATCAAGGTAAGAAAAATTAGAACAAGCGGGAACAGTAACGAAAATACGATGCTACCTCCTGGATACCTGAGAACCAAGTCAAAATTTGGATTTGGTTGGTTGCCTTCTCATTTTTCTTTCCTTTTTTTTATTTTTGTCGAAAGAAACAAATTTTTATTTTGTTTTCAGGAATTACAATAGGAGCATTTTGTGGTCTTTGTCCAAATTTTATCGTAAGATTCTTGGTTTATTTTCAAGAATTTATACGTTCACTTATTGGAGTGTAGATATAATTATCGGTTACACTGAAGTTGATGAAGCATAATATGCGTTGAAACAAGTGTATAAATTTGAGGTTAGGAAAGGCTAGAAAACGTTGCCTGTGACCCGTATATTAATTGTTTGTAATTTGAGTGGCACACCGAAAGGATGCAGGGAAAAAGAGGTTACTGCTAACGTAATTGAAATATAGTATTGATACACAAACCTATATTAATGTCGATCATACTAATTTCTTTTAAAATATTTTATTATCTACCACCGGAAAGTATCGGTATGCTCCTTGTACCATCTTTTACAATATATATGAAATTGATTTTTTTTTAATGATAGCACGAAATTAAATTATTTTTTTAATTAATATCTTTAAAGGTATAAACGGCCATCCTAGAATACGCAGTCATCCCTAGGAGGTTAGCTGCCATGATACGTTAAGTGCGCCTGCGCGCACTTGTAACAGCGCTTGTAAATTGTAGGAGATATTACTTGTAATTACAAGTGGACGTAAAATTCTTGTGAAACACAAAATACAAGAACTTGTAATTACAAACGTACGATATTCGTGTATTACAGTAAAATATTTTAAAAATGAGTTCCTTCTCCGTTTTTATTTCATGGAGAGCAATATATGCATTTGTAGCCTTAAAATATACTTAATAAATACTTTAATAATAAATACTTACAATTGCGCAATATTATTTTGTGATAGCTGTGGAATGGTCTTGATGTCAGTGAAGGAGAGATGCATCTTGCTCTTTTAAAGTGGCTCAGTAGCCCTCTTGTAAAAGCAGCTCAGTTGCCCTCTCGTAAAAGATGCTCAGTAGCCATCTTGTATTAGTGGTCAAGTATCCCACATCTGAATACACATATTTGGCTCAGTGGCCCTCTTGTAAGAATGTTTCAGTCCCCCTGGCCCAGTAAACCTCTTGTATCAATGTTGATAAGGTAGGAATTCAGGATGATGTCATCAAAATATTCTAGAAACTTAGCACGGACACGAACCACTTTAACTGTAGAATTTTCTCTAACAATATATTTGACACTTTATCCTAAAGTTCCAAAAGTTTCCAGATTGCAGAATGTTCTTCATGATTTAAATGCACGATATAAATAAATTTTACATTATAGTCGATACATCTAGAAACACGTCAAATTCGTTTCTCAAAAATTGCACAGTATTGCATTATATGAAGCAACAATGTTCAAGAACGTTCCAGATTATAATCGATACACCTAGAAACACGTGAAATCCGTCTTTTGAAATTGCACAATATTGCATTATATGATGCAACAATGTTCTAGAATGTTCTACATTATAATCAATACACCTAGAAACACGTAAAAGTCGTTTCACGAAATTGCACAATATTGCATTATGTGATACAACAATGTTCTAAAACGTTCTACATTATAATCGACACGTTCGGAATATATATTTTTGCAAGGCAAAATGTAACGCGTCATTACAATAACCAAGTTGTTTACAAAAGAGATTCTTTTCCGAAATTGCGCAGTATAATTTGATGACGTCATCAAGAATATTCTAGAAAACTTAGCACGGGCACGAACCACTACAGCTGTAGAATATCTTGTGCTTGCATGAATTCAGCTCCACGCCTGCATCTTTTGTGCACTAAATGAGTGTTTTATCTATAAGGAAGCAATAAACCATCCTTGTTTTTCTCGTTATAACCTAAAGCCAGTTTACATGAATTCAGCTTTGAGCCTGCTTCTTTTTCGCATTAAATGAAGGTTATATCTATAAGGAAGCAATAAAGCATCCTTGTTTTTCTCGTAATAACCTTGAATGTGTTGACATGAATTCGGCTCTTACAATTCTTAAACTGCAGTAGCTATCGGATGCAACCTGATCCGTTAGACAAAAATAGGATGCCGTATCAATTAATTAGATTCTTTAAAACCTTCGATTATTTTAAAATCTTTAAAATCCTAAGAAATTTCTCAATTATTGTGAATGAATTCTTTTAAATCCATTAAAATATTACACAATTCTATAAAATTACATGAAATCTGATATTTTCTGAAATCCTAGAGAATTTATTCAAATACTTTCAAAGCTTTTAAAATAACTTAAAATCACTGAAATCCTCGGAAATCTTACACAATTCCTTAGAATCCTTTAAAATATCCTAAAACCTGTATAGGTCCTATAAAATCGTGACATGCTTTCCAAAATTCTTTAAAACCAGATTAGACGATGTTTTTAGGTGTTGACCAGGTAATTGAATTGAGTAAGGTGTTAAATTTAGCTGGTCTACTGGTCTATTTTATCTATTTTTATTTTAGTTTATTTGATATATTATTTTATCTATTATAGACCAGTAGACCAAAAAAATTTAACACCTTTTTAAAACCACATTAAATTTTTTGAAATCCCTTGAAACTTTTTAGAGCTTTTAAAAATTTCTTGGAATATTTACAAATACCCTAAAATCCTTGAAATTTCTTCACATTATTGAAATCTATTCAAAATTTCTTGGAATATTTTTAAATACCCTAAAAGACTTTAAAAGAAGTCAAGAAAATACAGGAATAGGCAATAGACCTGAATTCAATAGTGGTTAACCCATGTGTTAATTTATTGAAAGAAAAGTGACTAAAAGTGAATGTGTGGCCGTCCTGATTATTCTTGACAATTACCCTGACCAACAAACTTCCCTGACTTTTCCCTAATTTCCAGTTTTACCCTCACCATCGACCACCATGTATTGATTCGTTATTGATCTACTGACCTGTTAATTGTAATTGAACTACTGATACGCTATTGATCTACTGATTGAACACGCAAATTAGAGTGGTCCAAAAAAGGCTTTTTTTAACGAAGTGTATCGTCGTCACGAAATTCGGGATGAGCAGTCAAATATTTTTCATAACCTTGGCTACACGGAAAAAATTTATCAGTGAAAAACTCACGAACTTGTAGCGAGGTCTCGGAGACGAGATAAAAAAAATGAAACATTGCATCCTTATTTCCATGAGAAATGTATGGATAAGTTTCGAAGTTTTTTACGAACAGTTCGAATTTTCTACGAACAGTTCCTGAAAATTTCAGACTGAAATATAAAGAGGAAAAATTTTATTTGTGCGATTAAATAGATATTAATTTATAAATTCGCAACTCAGAAAGATTCGAACCCTCAAAAAGACTGCTGACTCACCAGTTTGTAAACATAAACCAGGAGTGCGTAAACACGCGCAGCCATCGAGACCAAACAAAATATGTATTATAAAATTTCTAGCCACTCATCCGACGAGCTCGAAGCACACATGCGAGTGCACACACGCACCGCACTTTTGGGCGAGCGTGTGTGCGGGCCACGTACAGGCGAACCTACTTTCCGGTTCCCAGATTTGTCGGGCAAGCTCGTGAGTGCTCTGAGAATCTTTTCCCAATTACTCGTAATATTTTTGTAATTATTTACGTATAAAACAGTGATGACCCGTTTTAGAATTTTCACATCGAGTTCGTCAATTCTTTCTCAAATTTCACAGATTATTTACGAAAATTCATCAATATCCGATGAATTTTTCTCATATCCGAGACCTAGCTACTAGTTCGTGACTTTTTTATGGATAAACTTTTTCCGTGTAGTCGTCCCAAACTTTTCGGGACGACTAGTCCATTCCCTTTTCAAACTCTCTAAGTTTTCAGGACGAATAGACAGAGCCTTTTTTAAATTATTAAAACGCTTTTAGATTTTTTCAAAATTTAGGTAAAATAATCAAGTTTCACCCCTAGAAGAACTTGATCGGATGATCATAAGTGCCACAAAGATCCGGAATATCCCATAAGATTAACATTCTGGGTTCAAACTTAGTTTGCGGGAGATTATCAGAATTTGTTGGAGAGTTTCCAATTAACAATTTTAGCTAAATAACTTTGAATTTTGACGCCCCCCCCCCCGTTTAACTAACTCACAATTGTTTATACAATTTCCATTTGTTTAAATAATTTGTTTCCCTACTAACTCATAGAAGGTACTTTTTTACGTTGAATCGGACAATTAATCATTGTAAGGAAGACTGATCTTGGTTTAAAGCGTTTACCAATTGTCTAAACAATTCCTATTTGTTTAAATAAGGTTTTCCCTACTAACTCATGAAAAGTTAATTTTTTACGTTGAATCGCACAATTAGTCACTGTAAGGAAGACTGCCTTGTTTTGAAGCATTTACCAATTTTTTAAACAATTAACTATTTCCTAGATGTAACTTTTTCTTAAAAAAGGGTCGAAAACACTAAATCTTTTTAAATTCTGTTAACTTTGTCGCTTATTATTGAATATCTACGTCATTCAGAAATTTTTAGCCAATTTTTTAACAAATTCGGATTTGTTTGAACATATTTTTGTCTTAAAAATTTTGTTCTGAAATAAATGTTTGAAATTTATATTTTTCTGCAATTAATGTGGTAATTTATCATTGTTAAGAGCAACATTTTTTGTTGAAACCATTATTTAACTGGTTAAAGAATTTATTAAAGTTTAAATGTACATTTTGATGGAAATACGATAATAACTCTTATTTTTTCCGATAAATTTAATCAGGTATATCGCTTATCATTAAATATTTTAATGTTACACAAATTCCTTGAATAATTAAAACACTCAACTCCCGATATAACAACGATTTCGAGCATGCCTTGCATTGGCCTTGATCCTAAATCGGAGGAATGCAAACGTAAACAGGCAGGGTCGGCTGAATCGTTTCTGTTGGATTTGAATACATGACGCAACCTGCTGCTACTAACGCGCAGAGAGTGCGGCCCTCTAGCTGTTTGTCACGCTTGACTGAGCAGCGCCTCCCACGCTACCTGCATCGCCAAATTCTAAGGCCATCAGTTCTAAGAATGTCGAAAACTGGAGGTACTTATATTGGGAGTTAAGTCCAATTATAATTTTCGTTTCAATTTTCAGTAACGGTTTAGAAATAAAACAATTTTCAGTTCCTTTGAGACCACCATCAACATTTACGGGATTAACCTAAGTGAAAAAAAATGTATAAACTGGCTTTCAGCTTCCAGATAACCAATACCCATCACTCTACGGAGGAGATACTAGGGCAAAAAAGAAAGAAATAATTTATAGAACATATTTATAGAACAAATTTAAAGAATTTGTATAAGGTTTAAATATTTAACGATAAGCGATATAGACATTTCAGAAACTAGAGTTTTCTACCTCTTTTTAAGAAAAAGTTACAAGTAAATAATAATTGATTGTTTAAAAAATTTTGTAATGCTTCAAAGAAAGATCAGTCTTCCTGAGAATGACTAACTGTCCGATTCAACGTAAAAAAGTACCTTTCTATGAGTTATTAGGAAAAAAAATTAAACAATTGGAAATTGTTTGAACAATTGTAAATTTGTTAAACAATATTCAAAAACACTTCAGTGGTCGCATACAAATAATTTACGGCAAAAAAGCTAAAAACAGAATTCATATTCGTTGGAAACTCCCCCACAAGTTGTAATAATCTCCCCCAAGCTAAGTTTGAACCCAGAAACGTGAATCTCATTTTCCTAAGAAGGAAAATTTTCCCATATTAATCTTATGGGATTTTCCCGCCTTTGTGGCACGTCTTAATATTAACCGATTTGGCTCAAACTTTGAGGGAATTTTTGTTATGAGAACCTCACAAAATGGGAAAGGGGTGGCATAGTCTATATTGGTAACAAATTCAACAGGTATGATTCTGAAACACTTTGATCGTCTTTGGTGAACGTAGAGGAAGAGAAAGAAGAGAAGAAATAACTGCAGTAAAAATATTGGAATATATTAGAGAAGTATGTAATATAAAGTAGCAGAAGGGTCGAGTATGGGCCCTGGCTCTTTGGCGATCCCAGGCCTCGATTTGGTCGAATCAATTGCCAATCATTGAACGTTCGCCTTGGTCGAGCCGATGTCATGACCAAAACGTCGTTGTACATGGAACGTGGGCCGTGGGACAGGACCGCTTAAGTCGGTACCGCCACTGACGTCTGACTTCACCGAGAACGACATTCCAGAACGTGAAATGCCTACAGATTTCTTCTCGAAGGAGACGACCCTCGCCGAGCCAACTTTCCAGAAGAGCTGGTGAACTGGAGACATTTTCTACACGTCATCATCAGGAATTAATTAACACAATGAGGACACAAAACAAAAATATTTATTCTTCCTGCTTCCTCGAATTTGATCCTAAAAGGATATTTCTTTTCCCGAAACGAGATTAATTCTATTGAAATCAATCTAAGTTCACAGAAAACCATTGGTGTGAAATTGATTGCATTTCATTTTAAACCATGGAAATTTTCATTGTGCCTTTTTTTGTTTTCGTATCTCAAAAATGTTGCAACTCAAAATGACACCGAATGCGGCGTACTTTTGAGGATCGGAGTTTTACAGTGTTTTCTTCTCTTAATTCCACAATCCACATGCATAAGTAAATGCACACACACACATTTATAACGCCAAATAGTTGGAGCCCACTTGACATTTTCAATACAGGGTGGCCGCTTTGATAGAGGAAAAAATTCCCTGTCATTTCCCGGTTCATTCCCGGTCCTCAAACATTTTTCCTGGCCAATAAATAAATATTTTATGACGAACAGCAAATAATGTTATCTATTGTTATCTATTGTTATCTATTCTAATGTCCAACAAGTTTTCTGCAACTTTTCTTATTCTCTTAATTGTTTGATCAACAATTTTTAGAACTAAAATATATGTTACCACATTTTTTTGCTATAATTAAAGAGGGAGAACAAAAATTGGAAGATTTTTTAATATTTAAAAGGATCCTTTCCAAATCCGGCTTGTGGTTCTAAACTTTCAAGTCGTGGAATTTCTCAGCGAAGAAATAATTATGTTGTTTTTTTCTTCTGAAGAAATCGTAGACAAAACGTATTTTTTCCATTTGAGAACAAAATGTTTCTATGAAGTTATTAGTATCTAAATTTTGATGTTTGTTTCTAAAAAGATACAAATTTTCTCTCCAAACTTAAGTAGTTTTTGACAAAGTTGAATTATTCCGATTTTTCTTTCCAGAATCAGATGAGGTTTACTTCCTTCTTTCCAGAGTGGCCGCGAATTTTCTGACTTTCCCTGACCACTCAAATTTAAAGAACAAAATTCTAATCTTGTAACATTGGAAATATAGAATGATTATAAATTAAGGACAGTAAATCTCGCCAGAGTCTGGAAAGAAAATTTGAATATCTAAATTATGTCAAAAACTATTCAAGTTTAAAGAAAAAATTTGCATTTTTTTTTAATCTTTGACTTGAAGTATTAGAACTTTCCTGATATGAATTGAACCCGGTAATTCCTTTATTGAATATCTTGGGTCTTTAACAAAATGTATTTTTATCAGTAGATAGATATGGATTTATTACTCTCATCAATTTTTTCCACTTAAATACGAACTGAATTAATCGAACCCAATAAGAAATTCCGTATATTCTTGGTTGAATGTCCTTTCTTTTTGGTTGAAATGTCTACTATTATATATTTTGTTCAGAATTTATTTTTTATGGTTAACAATTTTATTATTTATTTTAAAAAGTAATTATTTGGTTGGAAGTATCATTACTTTGTTGAAAATTCTACAGTTTCGTTTAAAAATCATCCTTTTTAGTTGAAAATTCGAATATTTGGTTGAAAATAAACTCTTTTGTTAGAAGTTATATTTATGGGTTGAAAATTCAACTGTTTTGTAGAAAAGTCGTCTTTTTGGCGTGAAAATTCAACAGTTTGTTTTAAATTGTTTTCTTTCTTGACTGAAAGATCTGTTTTTGGTTGAAAAAACTATTTTGTTGATAATTCGTATTGTTTGAATGAATTCAACTACTTTTTATTCAAATTAACATATTTTTTGGTTGAAACATCAACTATAACATTTTTCGTCGGGAATTCATCTTTTATGATAGATAAATTTGATTACTTGGTTAAAAAATCAACAATTTTATTAAAAATTCATCCATTAATTCATTCATTTGGTTGAATATTCATCATTGTAGTTGAAAATGCAACTGTATTGTCGAAAAAAAAAAACAGATTTTTGGGTAGAAAATTCAACAATTTGGTTGAAAATAACCTGTTTTTGTTAAAAAATTATATTTTCGGATTGAAAATTCAACTGCTTTTTAGAAAAGTTGTATTTTAGGCGTATAAAATTTGGTTTGTTTTCTTCCATAACTGAAAAATCTGTCTTGGTTGAAAAATCAATAATTTTGTTATAAATTCATCCTTTTTTAGTTGATATTCATCTGTTTTGTAGAAAATTCGTGTTTCGTTTTGGTTTAGAAACTTACTTATTTGGTCGAAGATTCATTATTCACGATGAAAATTCATCTCTTTGTTTGAAAATGTAACTATTTTGTTGTAAATTCGTCTTTTTGGGTTAAAAATTCAACTAGTATTTTAGTATAAAATTCAACTATTTGTTTGAAAATTACCTCTTCTGTTGACAATTGATATTTTGGGGTTGAAAATTTAACTATTTTGTAATAAATTCGTCTTTTAGGCTTGAAAATTCCACAATTTCCATGAAAAGTCAACTATTTTGTTTAAAAGTCGTATTTTTTGGATAAATCCAACTGTTTTTATTTGAAATAAAAGTTTTTTTCTTGTTAAACTACCAATCATTACATTTTTCGTTTGAGAACACTAATGTAAGTTACAAAACTTTATGAAAATCGTATTTATTCGATTTTTATGGAATTTCTTTATGTAGTTTGAAGCACTCATTCTGAAACTAACCTTTTTTTGTGGCATCAATATTTTCGGAGATGTTGAAGATTCAATGTTTAATCGCACATAAAACTTTTTAAACCTGTTTTTCTGAATAAACGCGAAAATATAGAACATTTTCGCCTTCAGGTTCGTATTCTACGGGAAAAAAACATACTGAAATGTCCCATCAATTGATGATAAGCGAAATCTTGTTACGTAGTGTTATTGTTATTAATGAGTATTGATGAGTAGTAATGAGTATTAATGAGTATTATTATGAGTATTATTAATTTAAACAGTTTACCAAAATTTTACCACTAAGTTACAAAATTTTATAAAATTCATGTCTAATCGATTTTAGTATTTTTAAACGCGGATTCTGAAACTACACTTTTTTCGTAGCATCAATATTTTCGGAGACATTCAAAATTCAATGTTCAATATTACATAAAAATAAAACAAGTATATTGCGCACGTGCAAAAACGTAAAAAAAAACATAAGGTCATTATCGAAAACATATGGTCATAGAACATCATGCATCAGGCAACAACTGACATGTCCCATCAATTGATGGTAAACAAAATCTTGTTACCTAGTGGAATTAATCTTTTTTTGGTTGAAAATTCCACTACTTGGTTAAATGTTGAACTACTTTGATAAAAATTCACGTTTTTGGTTGAAGATTCGTAATTTTAGTTGAAAATTCATCTTTTAGGTTGAGAATTCAACTTGAAGCGTTTTAAATTTACTTAAATATAGCAAAAATGAAAAAAAAAGTTTTATTTAAAAGGATGTATTCCCTTTTTTAATTTTCAAGAAAATTTCAGAATTGACTTATCTTTTGGGTTTAGTTTCTCGATTGAATTGTTAGCGATTTCTTCGCTGTCGACGATGTCCTTCAAATCTACAAAATTAGCAAAAAAATCGTTTAGGAAATATTTAAAGTTGGTATCATCAAAAAGAATCTTTTTCAAAGCGGCTTCTTTTCTAATGTCTTGAATATACCGGGTGTCCCAAAAGTCCCGGGACGGCTGAATGTTTCCTCAGGTAAGATATTCTTCAGGGAGGTCAAGGTCATTCCTGAAGTATCTTTTAACAGGGAATTCAATGGTGACCTTTATTTTGACCCTGAACATGACCTTCACGGTCATTTCAGGGTAAATTTATTTTTTCAAATGGGAACCTCTATGTTTGACCCCGGGAACTGACAGAGCGGGAAATTTTACGTCTAGATATGAGCTTGTCCAATTGAAAAATTGACCTGGGAAGGTCATAGCAAGGTCATACAACGTACAGCAGGGTGGTTCGACTGGCATGCATTTTTTAAGAAAATGTGCAACGCAAGAGACCCCCGCTTGATTGGTGACCTTGACCTTGACCAGGAGCTCCACTAGGATATTTTCTTCAAAAATGCATGCCAGTCGAGTCATCCTGCTGTACGTTGTTTGACCTTGCCATAACCTTCCCAGGTCAAATTTTTGATTGGGCAAAGTCATAACTGGACGTCAAATATTCCGCTCTCTCAGTTCCTGGGATGAAAAATAGGGGTTCCCAATTGAAAAAATCAATTTGCCCTGAAATTACCGTGAAGGTCATAGTCAAGGTCAAAATAAAGGTCACCATTGAATTCCTTGTTAAAATATACTTCAGGAATGACCTTGACCTCCCTAAAGAATATCTTACCTGAGGAAACATTCAGCCCTTCTTGGACTTTTGGAACGCCCAGTATATTAATGATTCTTAAAACATGAATCGAAACCTTGTAAGAAAAAGTGGGAAAATTGGGTCAAAATTCTCGATTTTAGCTATTTTAGAGGATTTTTTTTCAAATTTACGGAGGAAAAAGGGGGACAAACTGTGATCCCTGCATTGAAATTTAAATGCATCACTTAATCAGTATTTTGCATTTAGAAATGCAAATCAAGTTTTTTTAAATGTTGGGAAAATAAGATAAGTACAAAGGAAAAAGAGTGGGCGATGGGCGATTGTCAGCCCATCGAGCAGGACAGACTGGTACTAAAAATAATTCTCTTAAAAGTAAAAAAAAAAGAAGCAACAGCTACTATTTATAGGCCATGGCTACTTTCTGCACTGATAGTAATAATTTCACCTCTCGTCAATATGCAAGAAAACATTTACTGGAAGACAAGATAAGGTCGAAGTTTAGTATAACTCTATTTTAAACTCCTTTACGGTCCATGCTCTAATACTCTAATTTCTAATATTACAGATAAAGGCTGACTTTCTAGTCCACTAGTGTATGAGACACAGTTAGACCTCGACTTTTGCTCTCATTGTTTTCTATAACCATAAATTAAAGCAAAAAAATTTTATTAGTTACATCGAGAAATAATGAATAGCGGTGAGAAAGCTTAATTCAAAATTTGTAAATCTTAAATAAATAGTGAATAAATAATAAAATAATAAGAAGTTATTCACTCTTGACATCTTTTGAATTCTTTGGAAATTCTTCGACATTTTTTTAAACCTCGTGAAATCCCAAAAATTCTTTAAAATTCCTTGAAATCTTTTGAAACACACCGACGTCGCTTTAAATATTTGGAACTCTCAGAAAATCCCTTAAAAACTATTTTACATTCTTATAAAATCTGTTAGAATTGCATGAAATATTAAAAAATAATTTGAAATCATTTTAATCTTTTGCATTATTTTACACTAGGGTGTCTACCCGACGGATGATTTTAAATTCCCGGTTATCTCCAGGTCAATTTAAAAGAGTTCAAAAGATTTGAATGATTTCAAATGATTTTTAAAGACTTCAAGAGATTTCTAAATATTTTGAAAGATTAACAAAATTTCTGATTTGAAACAGGGGATTTTGGAAAAGAGTTATAATTCTGAGTTGTAACATCAGATAATTTTTGTGCAGAAGAATTAGAATTCTGATCTTAAATTGAGATTTTTTAAATTTCCTTTTTCTATATCAGAATTGAAATTATTTTCAGAAACTCCGATTATTTATTAATTATAATTCCTTACGGAAATCTCCTGTTCCAAAGTCAAAATTATAATTCTTTATGGATTTTATCTGTTTCAATGGGAAAATTATAATTCTTCACGAAAATTACCTAGTCCACACGGATATTTATTAATTCCCTTTTTATAAATCAGAATTAAAATTATTTTCCAAAATTTCACGCTCCATGTCAAAGATTACCTGTTCCAAGGCAAAGTTCTAATTTTTGACGAAATTCCCTGTTATAAAAACAAAATTATAATTCTTTTCGACATTCTCTATAATATTATAAAGGATATTTCCTCTAAATTTTATAAAGAAATTACGATACACTGTTAGAAAAATCTGTATTAAATTTAATACAAATGTATACAAATGTATAATACAATTTATACACGGTAGTTGAAATTTAATATGCATTAAAATATGAGTAGCTGTACATTTTATATTAAATATAATATACAGGTCGGTATAGCATCGTGCTTAAAAAGTCATAGTGCTTTTATTTCTTTAAATCTTATCAAATATTCGTAATTGAAGTGATAATCTAGAATTCGTCGATTGAATTGCTTTTTATGATTAAAGTGCAACGTACATGTGGAACTCTAAAAAATTTGCCCACAGTTTCCTGACATCTACAATGCCCCTACCCCCTCTATGTCGTGGTAAAACAACCCTTTCAATCGCCGAATTACTGTAGTGCATTCAGTGCTTCGTCATTTCAACGCAAATGATTCTGTTTAATCGTTCGAGGTCGGTGTTCGACCATTTGGTGAGCCCAAAGGAGTACGTGGGGACAGGAATGGCATAAGTATTGATTGCCCTTATCTTGTTTGCCGAGTTAACAGAACTCTTCAGAACCAATCTGAGTCTTGTAGTGAATACTCAGGTTATATGACTACCCCTCAGCCATTGTCTATGAGACATGCTGTTGAGTGTTTTGCTCAGTGGATTCAACGCTAAACAGAATCATAATGCCCTGAAGGAGTCTCTTTGAAATATACCCGTCGTAATGCGTATTGACCTAGTTATCCTTGATTGTCCATGATCAAAATACTTGATTCTTGTACCCGAAAGCATCATCGCACGACTTAGGAAGTCAATGATGCGTAGACAATTTTTGTATACTTTTAAGACTTCAAGCAAATAGTCATGTGGTACGCAAGGAAACGCTTGCTTGTAGTCATTGTATGCTATGTGCAAGATTCTTCGATGATTACGAGCTTGCGTCATGGCAACAGCGTCTATGGTTTACTATGGAGCATAAAGCCTGAAATTAGATCTGGGTGTTCGATGATCTTCTGAAAACACATTGCCAACGCAGGATGCACACTTGTCAGATACCTGTACCAGAATTTGTGCACCATGTCCGGACTTGGAGCTTTCCAGTTACTTGCTCTTTTCAAAACCGCTGAAACATCTAAATCTGTGGTGTTAGTCAGCTCCATTTCAGGGTTATTGCTAGCTCTTGCCTTCTCTAGTTGGAACCACGCAGCGTTTAAATCGCTTCTGTTCGTTTTCCCCCAAACACCCGACCAATAGTTAGCCATGCCTTCCAGTTGAGGGACTGTGGTATCTTGCTGGTTATTTTGCTTTACACTCAGTTCACGATAGAACCTTCTTTCATCTGCCTGCAGGGTTCGGTTTTGTTGCCTTTTTGCAGTATTTTTCTTGTACCGACGCAGTCTAGCAGTAAGAACATCAAGTCTCTGCCGTTGGGAGTCTATAATCTCATCCAATATTTTGTCGGCCTAAAAGTACAGCCAGCGCCGCCACTCGGCCGTCTTCAAATCTCATGACACATTTATTCTACAGGTCTTTATAGGAGAGCCATTCCCCTGATTGAATACGATGGAAATTCCATTTGCAACACTTAGCATTGACACTTAGTTTCCGATAAATATTTATTCTTTCATTCACTAATTGCTTTAAACTAGTGAAAACAATGTTAAAATTGTTTTTAGGAACAAATTAAAATGCAATTTGAAAAATGCTACCTGGTTTCGCGAGTTCGCGACAATAGCGCACCCAAGACTTCAGATCCTAATAAATCCTATCTCATTTTCGGAAGTTTTTAAAAAAGAGAAAAAAACATCGTTTTTACGACTTGAAATTCAAAAATAATAACCGACAAAGACGTCACCGTAAATAAGAATTTGATTTGTTCCTTCTCCTGGATCCATTATGCCACCAGAAATCCCCAGAAATGTCAACCACGAATTGGTCAGTTGTATAAACCGAGAAAAAATGCGATACGAGCGCTCTCTGTTGACATAAAGTCTGAAACTTGCATCGATCCGCCTTGAGGACTCGGAACAAGTGTCTTGCGACAATCAATTCAATTTTTGTCATATATGGTGAACAGTATATTTGAAATGTAGAATTAATGGCGACGAAAGATCGTTATGGGTGATTGCAAAATATTGGGTTTATTTTAATATTACAGTAGATCTGAGTGCTAGTGCTAGTTTTTAAATACCAATTCAAGTGTTGTCGTTTAATTGAAGGCAAGTGTCTTTTCTTTAATTACTACTTTTCGCCTGTTAATGAACAACATCCAAAGCGTTGATTTTCATCTCGTCGAAGATGCTACTATTCGGCGTAGTCTGTTCTTTATCCCTTTTTTTAATCTCTAACATCAGAGTTATTTTGCACTTGTATATTCGGCAGTAAGGTTCAGAAATGAGATATGCGTAGTTTGATTTTGCAAATCGTGTCGATGTAGTTTGGCTTGACTTTCTGTGTCCAAATTCGATGTTATCATTGACATACATATCATTGACATATTTGGTATCATCAGCTTCATTTTCGCGCTAATAACATGATTCAGAGGGGAAAGGGAGAAGCGGTTAGTCTTGATCTTGAAAATAAAGTGTAGGTTATGCTGGCAGCGAGGTTCGTTATTTTTGTGTCTAAATTTTCGTAGACTTAGAAATTTGGACATGATATTAATGCTCTTTTATTTTTCGCTTTTGATTATGGATTATTTAGCTTAGTTTAATTTATTTAATATATTTCTTCTTCTTTTAGTATTTTCAATTGTTTAGTTGTCTTTCTTTTAGAGAAATTATTGAGTGTCATTCAGTGTCATTGTCGGTATAAGGTAATTATTTATAACAATATAGTTAATAAACGAGGTTTTTTTATATCTCACCTAATTCTTTTTAGCGAAGGTATTTTAATTAATGTATTAGAGTTGCAAAACTTAATAATTTGTTATTAAAATGGAGTTTAGAATTTTACTAGTTTCATTTTTCACAACAAATTATTCTCTAAATTGCGAGCCTGTGAGTGAGTCACTTTTTTCGGTGTTATAAATGTTGTGCAATTTTTTTTCTTTTTTCGAAATTCTACCAAATTTAAAATTCAGTTCCTAGGTAGTTGAACAATTTCGAACTAAAGGCATTACAAATAAATTGAATAATTTCAAGATTAGGAGTGAACAATATATTCTAAATAAAGAGTTGATAATTAAATGAATTGTGGCGAATTTTGAAAATTTTTTCCAAGTAGAATTTCACTGGCAGGGATGTGTAAAGAAATAATTAAATAAAGTTTTCTTTTTCAGGATCTGAAAAATGGAAGAAGATACTGAATACACTAAGTTGCCTGTGGAAGATCGCTGTGTTCACAAAGTAAATATAATTTTAATCAAACCAAACTTGATTCCAGTAAAGAGTTAATTAAAATATCGAAATTAAGTAAAACGTACGAATACCTTCGACATAAAATTTATTAATTATTCAGAGTGTCTACCCTACCTGGAAAACGTGGAAAACCTGGAATTGTCATGAAATTTGTATATACTTGAAAAAGCCTGAAACTTTCAGGGAATCTCTTTAAAAGTCGACATTTTTTCGAAAGCGTGCTTATTTTTTTTAATTGCAATATACAGTTGAATAACAATGATTCATCATTTGTAAAAGGGAGAAAAATAATATTCTTGCTTGAAAATTAATCTTTTTGGTTGAAAATTCCATTATTCTAGTTAAAGATTCATCATTTTAATTGAAAATTCATCTTCTTGGTTTAAAATTTAACTGATCCAGTTGAAGATTCATCATTTGAGTTAAAAATTCATCACTTTAATTTTAAATATAACTATTTTTTTGAAAATTAGTTTATTATTTATTTATTAGTTTAAATTAGCATCATTTTGGATGGAAATTCATGTCTTTGGTTTGAAAATTCAAATATTCCAGTTAAAGATTGATAATTTTATTAGAAAATTCATCGTTTTTGTTTCAAATTCAGCTAATCCAGTTCAAGATTCATTATTTTACTTGAAAATTCATTACTTTGGTTTTAAATTTGTTACTTTTTTTTTGTATGGAAAATTATTTTTTTTTTAACTAAAAATTTAACTTTTCCATTTCTGGTTGAAAACTGATATTTTTTAGTTCAAAAAACTACCTGGTTGAGAATTGATCTTTGTTAGATAATAAGTCAACTATTTGGTTGAGAATTTATGTATTTTGTTAAAAAATCGTCTTTTTTATAGAAAATTATTTTGTTGGTTGCAAATTCAACTATTTGGTTAAAAAGTCACCTATCTTATTGAAAATGCAATATTTTAAGTTGAAAAGTTAGGAATTTGACGCGGTTTAAAATGAATTTAATATAGTACCCGGATTAATTTTACCTATACATGCATTGAATCTTAAATATAAGAAGGTAAAATAAAAATTTGTTTAAATTATTATTCAAATTCATAGATATTAAGAGTCAAGTTCAAAAAATTATTAATTATGTTTTTAGCATTATTTATTTATTTAATGAATCGATAGTGTTAATATATATAGGAATATCTTGTAATATAATTTGTCAACACTTTCTACATTAAATATATTAATTGAATCCCCAGAAACTGAAAAAAAAAACATAATAATCTCGCGAAACTGCATACATATTTCGAGTCGATTCTTTTAATAAAGGCGAAATATTTGAATGAATCCGTACTATGAAAAATTATACCTGTAAAAAACCTGGAATTGTCATCCAGGATTTGAAATATTTTCCTTGATTTTCTTTTCTATTAATTTAGATAATAGATACTATGGAATACAAAAATTTTGTATCAATATTAATTGTATATTTTAATTTAAAAATTACGTGATACAAAAAGACAACAATAATCATGCGCGTAGCGCGTGTGGTTGTTTTCTAGTCTACAATAAAATAGTTTGCATAATACACAAGTAGTTTTTAATATAATCAATTTAACATGCACCGAATTGTCAAACAGAATAGTTAAAAATCTTTCATTTTATTTAAAAATAGTTTGATCCTTCTGTCTGTATCGCTTTATGTCACAATGAGAACGCATGCGTGATTTTATGGATGTGCGTAAAACCGTAAAACGCACAACTCGTACTCTTCAGAAATTGAAAGGTTGCACGAAATTGAATTAAATTCTCATCTGGCTTGCAGCAATCCCTTTTTAAAAAATTATATTAATCGATATTTTTAAGTGCAACATCCAACATTTTTAGAACCTGCAGCTGCGTTGGTAGTCTCAGAACGAAATTAGCCTAAGCGGCCTTACTATCGATCGCGCTTCGGAGGCCTGAGAGCATGTGCCATTTGACACTCAGAAGTCCGTAACACAACCATGCTTTATCGAGTTTTATATGTCATAATTAATTTTCTCATGATATTTCTATGTGTCAACTGTGAGGGTATTGTAAAAAAGAGTGAAAAGCGCCCTGATAGCGATTTACAAGCGTGCTATGATGGTTTCGTGATTCACAAGGACAAAATTATCAGAACACAGGATTCTCAGCAAATGGGAGCCAAATATTTGACCGAGATTGACGTAAATTCGGAAAGCGATTGTATCCGATTTTGTTGTATGACTGACCAGTGCGACGTTTTTGTTTTTGAGGAAAAAGTAAGCACGATTTTATTCAATTGTTTCATCTAATTTGTGCAATTAGATTATTCTTGATTTTATTTTGCGTTTCTAGAAACCTGGAAGTTGTTATCTTTTTCACTGTGGCCCTCCTCAGGATTTTAAGTGCAAATTCACGGATCATGCTAATTATAGTAGCGCAGTTCTTACGAACTATAAACAACAAACAGCTTTGCAGTTGGAAGAACAGATTCGAAAAACTCCGGAACATGAGCTTAAATCGCTGAGGTTTTGTTGTCGTACTTTGAGAATCTATATTTGAATTTTATTTGGAATTTTGATGAGTAATTCTTGAACTTTTTGTTTCAAAATAGAAAGCACGTTGATCCAGGAGTTCAGGAGTATTCGTATAACGAATCGCCTCCGGTGGTTGTTACTCAAGTGACGAAAGCTCCGGTTGTGACGACTCCAGCACCTGTTAAACCAGGTATTTAAAATAATATCAGACTTCACACTCTTCTATTTCCTTCTCTTCCGCCTTTTCAAAGAATTTGTCTTGTTTCCCTCTGTTTTCAAGAAACTTCCCTTTTTCTCGTTTTTTTTTCGTTTAAATGCGAACTGAATTAATAGAATCCATTGAACAAACCCAAGTATTTTTGGTTGAAAGTTAATTTTTTGGTTGTAAAATCTACTACTGTATTTTTGGTTCATAATTTAACTCGTTTGGTTAAATATTCTTCTGCTTGGTTGAAAATGTATATCTTTTCTTGAAAATTCAACTATTTTGGTAAAAAATCTTTTTCGGTAGAATTCAACTGTTTTTTATATAATTTAAAATCATTATTGGGTTAAAAAATCAACTACTTGGTTGAAAGGTGAACTACTTTGATAAAAATTAATTTTTTGTTCAGTTGAGTATTCGGTTTTTTCGACTGAAAATTGATTTTTTTTTCACTGAAAATTTAACTATTCCATTTTTGGTAAAAGAAAATGATATTTCAAATTGAAAATTAATCTTTATTTCTTGAAAGTTCATGTATTTTGTTTCAAATTCGTATTTTTTAGTTTAAAATTAATCTTCTTGGATGAAAATTCATTTTTTGGTTAAAAATGCAACTTTTTGGTTGAAAATCATTTTTTTTTAGCTGAGGATTCAACTATTTTTAGACAATCCTACTTTTTTCGTTGAATTCAACTGTTTTTGATTTAAATTAAAATCGCCTTTGGGTTGAAATATCAACTACTTGGTTGGAAGGTGAACTACTTTGTTAAAAATTCATTTTTTGCTGAAAATTTTTTTTCTTCGGCTGAATAATTTTTTCCACTGAAAATGTAACTTATATTTTCAGTATAAAAATGGATATTTTTAGTCGAAAATTCACATATTTTGTTGAAAAATCGTCTTGAATAAATATTCATCTCTTTGGTTGAAAAGAACTATTTTATTGCAAATTCTGTTCTTTTTACTAAAAATTAATCTTTTTCACTGAAAATTGTACTATTCCATTTTTTGTTGAAAATTTATATTTTTAATTAAAAATTTAGTTTTCTTAGTTGAAAATTGATCTTTTTGGTTTGAAATTGATCCTTTTGTGTTAAAAATGCAACTTTTTAGGTAAAAGTCACTTTTTTTTGCTCATGATTCAACTATTTTGCTGCAAATTCGTATTTTTTGTTGATTTTAAATCTTGTTTGGCTGAAATTTCAACTATCACGTACTATTTCGTTGAGAAGTTACCTTTTTTGTTTAAAAATTCAAATTCTTGGTTGTAACTTGTGCTACTTTATAAAAAATTAATTTTCGTTGTTGAAGATTCCTTATTTTAATTGAAAATTCAACTATTTTGTTGCAAATGAAATTTTTGGTTGAAAATTCATATTTAGGTATTAAACATTCAACTTTTTTGTAGAAAATTGTTCTTTTTGGTTTAAAAATTCAACAGTTTGTTTGAAAATTAACTTTTTTTTAAATTGAAGATGAATGTTTTAAACCGATGATCTAACTATTTCATTTTTAATTGTAATCTTATCCTTCTTAGTAAAAAATTAATCTTGGTTGAAAATTTATATTTGTAAGTAGAAAATTCAGCTATGTACATTTTTAAAACTATTTCGTTGAAAATTTATTTACTTTCTTACTATTACATATTTTTTTGGTTGAAAATTAAACTTTTTTGTTGAACATTCATCTGTTTGGATAGAACATTTTTCTTATTTGGTAGGAAAGTCATCTTTCTTGGTTGAATATTCATCTTTTTGTTTGAAAATTCGACCATTTGATTGAAAATATAACTATTTGGTTAAAAATTCAACTATTTTGTATAAAATTTAATGATTTTGTTGATAATTTAATTATTTTGTTGAAATTTGAACTATTTTGTTAAAGTCATCTTTTTTGGTCGAAAATATAACGCTTCGGTGGAAAATCTGTCTTTTTGGACAGACAATTCGTTCTTTTAGATTGAAAATTCATCTTTTATGCCAGAATACTCATTTTTAGTCGAACATTCATCTTACTTTGTTTAAAAGGAACTTTTTCATAGAAAATTCAACTGTCTTCTAAAAAATTCGTCTGTTTGGCTTGCAAATTCAATCATTTGATCGAAAAACTGCTTTTGCTTAAAGTTGAATTTTTTGTTGTTGAGAATTCGACCATTTGGTTGAAAATTTATCTTTGTTGATTGAAAGTTTAACTATTTTATTAAAAGTTCAATTACTTTGTTCAAAAGTTGTGTATTTTGCTTAAAAGCTCAACTATTTGTTTGTGAATGCTACTGTTTAATTAAAAATTAATTTGTTGTTGAAAATTCAACTATATGATTGAAAATGCATCTTTCCCAATTGAAAATTAACTCTTTCATTGAAAATTCATCCCTCTTAGTAGAAAATTCACCTTTTTTGCAATATAGTTCAACTTGAAATCTTAGGAATACGTTATCTATATTTTGTGCTATGAAGTCTGCAATATTAATCATCTATGTATCATCGATAATTAAGTAACAAGTAATGAAATGAAATCTGTTATTTCAGTCTGCAGTAGAAATCAGTTTGAATGTCGAACAACAGGAGATTGCATCGCGATATACAATGTCTGCGATGGAATACCACAATGCTCGGATGGTTCAGATGAGGCTGGAGAGCTTCATTGCCCCACGGAAAAACCATTCCCAGCTCCTCCTCCAGTAGTTGTACAAAAACCAGTGTTTCCCTCTCTTCCTGAGGTCTTGAGGTATCAACAAATGCTTCAGCATCACAAATCTTATGCACCTCTTTATGGACATGTGCAAGAAAGCAATCCTAAATCCTGGCAACCTTCCGGATCTACGCATCAAGTCTTACCTCCACAACAGAATCTTCCATATCCAGTAGATACAGAAATTTTACCTCAGGCTCAGCCTCATGCAAGTTATGGGTCACAGGGTTATCCCTGGAATTATCAGCCTTACTATGAGCAAAATAAAGAGGGCTACAATGGCTACAATTACCCTCTTCATGAGCAGAATAATGTTCCTGTTTACGAACGTAAGATCAAGTATAAACCAGTAGGGGAAACCTCCCTACAATGGATAATCATTAATTAAAAATACTAATTTATGTAAAATAATTAATTTAATTTAATTATAGATACTATAGGTCTAAATAAATTTAAATTAATTATTTTACGTATATCTGCGCTTTTAATTGATGATTATCCAGTATAGGTTCAATTATCCACTGTAGGAAGGCTTCCCCTATTGTATAAGTCTTTGATGAAAGATCAGGGTGGCCGTCGGCGAAAGAAAACCTGGAAATCAGGGAATTGTATTGATGAAGGCAAAGTCAGGGATTTTCAAAGAAATCTTGGAAAAGTCAGGGAATTTCTGTCAAGGATAATAAATTTGACATTTTTAAATTCTAATTTGAAATTTTTGTTTTGTTTCATAAAAGATTTATGATAAAAATATTGCAAGATTAAGATTCTGGTAATTGAATATTAAAGGTCAGGGAAAATGAAAAATCATTCAGGGAAAAGTTATGGAATTTTGAAAATGAATTTATGCGGCCATCCTGATATAATATTCTTGTTAGTTATTTGTTTGCCTTGTATTTATTTTGTTGTTGTTGCAGTTTTCGTCTTGCAGTCCTGGCGGTGATATTTTTACTTAAAAATTTAATTATTTGGTTGAAAAGTCAACAATTTTGTTAAAAAGTCATCCTTTTTGTTGAAAATTCAACTATTTTCGTAGAAAATTAACTTTTTGTTGAAAATCCATATTTTGGTGTTGAAAATTCAACTATTTTCGTAGAAAATTAACTTTTTGTTGAAAATCCATATTTTGGTGTTGAAAGTTCAACTATTTTCGTAGAAAATTAACTTTTTGTTTAAAATCCATATTTTGGTGTTGAAAATTCAACTGAAATCTTTCGTTGAAGTATCTACTATTGCATTATTCGTCACAAAAACATATTTTTTGATAGAAAATTGAACTACTTAGTTGCAGGCTGAACCACTTTGTTAAAAAATCATTTTTTTTTATATTAAGGATTCATATTCTGGTATTAAAGATTCAACTAAAATCATTCTTAGTTCAAGATTTAACTTTTTTTTTTAATTCTTTTTTTTTTCTAGTTTAAAAGTTCATCTGTTTGAGTAGAAATTTCATATTTTTTAAATAAAAGTACAAGTGTTTGGTTGAAAATTATTAATCTTTTATGGCTGAGAAATCAACTTTTTGGTTGAAAATTCGTCTTTTTTGGTTGAATTCAACTGTTTTCGATTTAAAATTTAAATATTTTTAGTTGAAAATTCAAATGCTTAGTTGAAGGCTGAACCATTTTATTTAAAAAAAACATTTTTGTTGTTAAAGATTCACCTTTTTTTTAAAACTCGTCTTTTTGGTTTAAAGAGTTCATTTGTTTTAGTAGAATTTTCATTTTTTTTAGATCTACTATTACATTATTCATTGAAAATTTATATTCTTTTAACTGAAAATTTAACTAATCTAGTTGAAGATTCATCATTTCAGTTGAGAGTTTATTTCTGGCTGATGGTTTCACTATTTTATTTTTTTATTTTTTTTAGTTGTAAATTCAACTACTTGTGTAGAAATTTAACATATTTTTTAAAAAATTATTTACTTGATTGAAGGTTCATCCCGTTGGTTGAAAATGTAACTATTTCGATTATATTTTTGGTTGAAAATGGTTCTTTTTTAGTTGAAAATTCGTCTGTTTTGGTAGCAAACTAATTGTTTTGGTTTGAAATTTCCTCTTTTTTATTAAAAATTTATATTTTTGGGTTGAAAATTCAATTGTTTTACAGGAAATTCGTCTTTTGACTTGAAAGTTCAACAATTTGTATGCACTTTTCTTTCTTTCTTGTCTGAAAACTTATTATTTGTTGAATAAATTCGTATTTCTGGTTAGAAAATTAAACTTCTGGGTTGAAAGTTGAACTACTTTGTTTAAAAGTTAATGTTTTTTGCTTTCAGATCCATTTTTTGTTGAAAATTTAAATTTCCATTTTTTATTGAAAATTTATGTTTTTTATTTGAAAATTGATCTATTTCTTTGAAAATTCACTGTTCCTTCAAACATTCGACTTTTTAGATTAAAAAATTAAACTATATGGTTGAAAATGCAACTGTTTTTGGTTGAAGTTTAATCTTTTTTGTTTGAAAATGCAACTGTTTTTGGTTGAAGTTTAATCTTTTTTGTTTGAAAATGCAACTGTCTTCTAAAAAATTCAATTGTTTGGTTGAAAATACAAACTGTTTTTGGTTGAAGTATAATTTCTTTTTTTTTTTGAAAATCGACCATTTGGTTGAAAATTCATCTTTTCTTGTTGAAAATTCAACTGCCTTCTAAACAATTTAATTATTTTGTTTAAAATTCAACCGTTTTTGGTTGAAGTGTAATCTTTTTTGTTTGAAAATTCGACGGTTTGATTAAAAATTCAACTGTTTTGTTAACATTTAATTCTTTTGCTAGAAATTGAACTTTTTTATTTAAAAGTAATCGTTCTTGGTCGAAAATTCAACTGATTTGGATAGAAAATTTGTCCTTTTGGATTTAAAATTCATCTGTTATTGTAGAAAAGTTATCTCTTTTAGTTGAAATAAATAAATAAATTTGAAATTAATTAATTTTAATCTGAAATTGTTTTATTCAGAGTATAAAAGATTATATGTTAAAAATGTTAGAGAAAAGTCAGGGACTTTTAAAATTAAGTTTTGCGGCCACCCTGAAAGACATTTTTCTTTGTAAAGACTTACACTTTTAATGCGTTTTTAATTACAGAACAATCACATATTTTTAATCACAAGAGGCCTGGAGTTATAGAAGAAACTGCACCAGATGCGTAAGTTTAAAACTTTGTTTTGATTGATGCTACTGTTTTTCTTCTATTTTGAAAAAAAATCAAGAAAAGGAAGTCAGATTAAAATTTATGAATGGGGTTTTTTTGTAGGAATAACTTTTTTTGTTTCTCTCATCGTTTTCTATAAAAACTGTTACATTTAAAAAGTAATTTGTTCAAAAACGGCTCCAGCAAAGATTTTGTTTTGTATCAAAAAATATTTGTAAGATGTCCCAAATACAAAATCAAGCGGAACATTCTTAGTTTTTGCGCCTTTAAGTTGAAGTAATTTCAACGGAACCGCGTACTGTTTCGTATAATTTCCATTCAAGAGTACAAAATTTCAAATTGGAACCGTTCGAAAAAAAAATCTTAGAATAATTGAAAAAAATTTGTAATAAGTAAGTTTCAAATTGCACAATATTTGAATGTGAATAAACAATGCTAAATAAAAGCATCCATCTTTTATTAATAACAAAAATTTCAAATTTTTTCTGTTCTGAAAATAGTTCATCAGCGGAACAGAAGATTTACATTTTTCGACTTTGCAACAAGTAAAATTTACATGCAAAAAAAGTTGAAAAAATTTTTTAATTAACTAAATTTTAAAATGCAGGCAACTCAAATTGAAAATATGCTGTAAACTATAAACTTGTCTCATTTTAAAATAATGCAAAAGGATAAGTCTAAATTTTTCTAAATAAATATTTTAAATTTAAATCAATCTATTCATTTTTAAGAATAATAATTAAAATATTGGCATCCGTGGAACTGGAAGCTAATTTATTTTTAAGTAATTACAAATATATAGACATTCTTGAGATTTAAAAATACTTTAAAATTAAAATGATCGTGTTTGGAGGAAACTTATAAATTTTATTGGAATTAGTGAAGTAGGAATTTATTTTGAAAGATCGTCTTTGTATCTTTGAATTAAAATCTTATTGAATTAAAAAGTATTATGAAAAAAATTTCATAAAAACGTGAACAAAATAGCAAAATAGAATTCTTATAACTTAAGTTTGGAATGTACACAGAAAGATATTTTAGAAATTTGAAATACCTCCACAGAATGCAAAATTATCAATAGAATTGTATAGAATTTCGTTACAATACTTTTTTTTTCAATTTGTGTATGATTTGCAAATCTACAAAAATCTCTAAAAAATAATTCTACTTTTCAGAAATGTCGATCAGAGTAGATCCTTCGTACCCTATTATCAACAACCAAATCATGAAAACTGGCCAGAAAAGCAACCTCAGCCTCATCCATCAGTTGCTCCTGTTGAACATCATGTTGAACCAGAAGTCGTTCCTCAAAATATAAGAACGACATCCACGCCTCAACCTTGTAAAGTGAGTATAATTAATTTCTGATTTATTAAATTAAGCTTTACACCCATCAAAGAAATTTTGAAGAATAATTCAAGATAATTTTATTATTTTATTGAAAATGCTACAATTTTGTTAAAGCCTTTTTTTGTGTGGAAAATTCAACTATTTTGGTAAAAAAATTCAACTATTTGGTTAAAAATGAACTTTTTCATTAAAAATTCATATTTTCTTATTCAAAATTCAACTGTTTCGTAGAAAAATTGTCTTTTTGTCATAAAAATTCCACATTTTGGATGAAATATTTTTTCTTCTTTTGATGTAAATTCGTCTGTTTGATTAAAAATACAACTGTTTGGTTCAAAATGAATCTGTTTTGGTTGAAAGTTTAACCATTTTGTTAAAAATTCATTTTTCTGGTTTAAATCAACAGTTTTTGTTTTAAAATTGAAATATTTTTTAGTTTAAATATCAACCATTACATTTTTTTGAGGATTCATCTTTTTTTTTTAATCATTTTTTAACTGAAAATTGAACTATTCCGCGCTCAATTGAAAATATATGTTCTATAGTTGAAAATTCAACTGTTTGGTTAAAAATCTATGTATGTGTAATATTGTGTTGAAGATTCGTCTTTTTTTCTTTGAAATTTGGATTGAAATCTATTTTTTGTAACTGAAAATTTAACTATTTTCCTTTTGGTTGAAAATTTATCTTTTTCAGTTGGAAAATCATGTATTTTGTTGAAAATTAGTCTTTTTCGGTAGAAAATTCATCTTTTTGGTTGAAAATTCAACTTTTTGGATAAAAATGCATTTTTTTATTTGTTAAAGAATCATCATTTTAGTTAAAAATTCATTTCATTTATTGAAAATTTAAATATTTTCTTAAAAATTCTTTTTTTTGGTTGACATTTTTTTAAACTGAAATATTATCTATTCCATGTTTGGCTTAAAATTCATCTTTTATCATAGAAATTTTTTTTTCAGTTGAATTCAACTGTTTGTGGCTAGAAATTTATTTTTTTAACTGAAAACTGAAATTAAACTATTTTGTTGAAAATTCATCTTTGAATTCAACTGTTTTTGGTTTAAAATTTATTTTTGTATCTAAAAATTTAAATATTCTATTTTTGGTTAAAAATTTATCTTGTTTAAGTTGAAATTCATGTATTTTGTTAAAATATTTTGTGGAAATATCAACTTTTCATTGAAAATTTATCCTTGTTTGGTCGAAAATTTAACTATTTTGTTGAAGATTTATTGTTTTATCTGATAATTTAATCATTCCGTTTTGAGTTCAAAATTGATGCTTTTAAGTTGAAAACTCAACTATTTAGTTAAAAATTCATTTTTCTGGTTTAAATCAACTGTTTTTTTTAATTGAAATCTTTTTTAGTTTAAATATCAACCATTATAATTTTTTTTTTAGAATTCATCTTTTTTGGTTAAAAATAATTTTTTAAACTGAAAATTGAACTATTCCGCGCTCAGTTGAAAATATATGTTCTATAGTTAAAAATTCAACTGTTTGGTTAAAAATCTATGTATTTTTCTGAAAATTTGTCTTTTGTGGTAGAATATTAATCTATTTGAGAACTAATTCATCTTTCATGGTTTAAAATTTAACTATTCGGTTCAAAATTAATCTATTTTTATTGATAATTCAAATATTCTGTTGAAGATTCGTCTTTTTTAGTGGAAATCAACTGTTTTGGATTGAAATTTATTTTATTTTAACTGAAAATTTAACTATTTTCTTTTTGGTTGAAAATTTATCTTTTTTAGTTGAAAAATCATGTATTTTGTTGAAAATTGGTCTTTTTCGGTAGAAAATTCATCTTTTTGGTTGAAAATTCAACTGTTTGGATAAAAATGCATTTTTTTGTTTGTTAAAGAATCATCATTTTAGTTAAACATTCATTTCATTGATTGAAAATTTAACTATTTTCTTAAAAATTCTTTTTTTTTGTTGACATTTTTTTAAACTGAAGTATTATCTATTCCATGTTTGGTTTAAAATTCATCTCTTATCATAGACATTTTTTTCAGTTGAATTCAACTTTTGTGGCTAAACATTTTTTTTTTTCTGAAAACTGAAATTAAACTATTTTGTTGAAAATTCATCTTTGAATTCAACTGTTTTTGGTTTAAAATTGATTTTTGTTTATAAAAATTTAAACATTCTATTTTTGGTTGAAAATTTATCTTTTTTATTTTAAAATTCATGTATTTTGTTGAAATATTTTGTGGAAATATCAACTTTTCATTGAAAATTAATTTTTATGAAAATTTTTTTGTAGAAAATTAATCATATTTGTTGACAATTCATTCGTATGATTGAAAATTTAACTATTTGATTGAAAATTAGTTCTTTTTTGTTTATTATTCATTTTTGAACTGAGAATTTATCTTCTTTAGTTGAAACTTCATGTACTGTGTACAAAATTCGTATTTCTTGGTAGAAAATTAATCTTCTTGATTAAAAATTAATTTTGTTGTTGTTGAAAAATCAACTATTTAGTTAAAATTTTATCTATTTTATTAAAAACTCTTCTCTTTTGCTTAAAAGTTCAACTATTTTATTTATAAATGGAACTGTTTGGTTAGAAATTAATTTTGTTGTTGTTTAAAATTTCAGCTTTCTTAATTGAAAATGAACTTTTATGTTGACAATTCATGCTTATGGTTTGAAAATTAATCTGTTTTAGTTGGGAATTCAATCAATTTGCTGAAAAATCGTATTTTTTAGTTTAATTGAACTATTTTGGATTGAGAATAAAATTATTTTTTGGTGGAAATATTTTTTTGGTAGAAAATCGTCTTACGTAATTTGTGAATGACTCCTTATAAAAGTGATATGACTTTTCTTACTAAAAGTCTTGAGGATAAATTTTGAAACAAACCCTTTTTTGCATTTAAATTATTGATCTCCTAAGTTTAAGGTTGTTTTCACACCTGAAAGAAAAATATGAAGGAAAGTGAGGGAATTTCAAAATTTAATTTTATAGTAACCCTCTTCAAATCTTTACTGATTATTTTATTTTTATTTTTCTGATAGAGCCCAGAAAAGAACGCGAATGTTACCATGAAAAAGGACAGTAATGAGGCAAATGAATCTAAGAATCCAAAATTTAATGAAGTGGAACACAAGGATGAAAGTACAACAAAGACGAAACCTGTTGCAAAAGGGCATGCGAGTGTAAAAATTATTGAAGTCAAGAAGGAAGAAGGTCAGTATTTTACATTGATTTTTTAAGAAAATTTCGTAAAAGAGAAAGAAAAGTTGCAAAAAATGTTATCTTGCAGATCCTCAGGTAGATCACAAGATTTTAGAAGATCATTTAAAAGAAGCAAAAAAGGAGACCTTGATCGCTGAGCATTTTCGCTTTAATAGTAACGTGAGCGAGAATCTGAGACCCAAAGGTGCAGTAATTTCACTGGCACTAGGATTATCAGTATCTGCAGTGATGGCAATTTTAATAGCATGCAGATTACGTGTGGTGAGGCGAAGAGGTCGTCGAGGGCACGAGCCCTATGCGCACGATGCCGATTATTTAGTTAATGGAATGTATCTTTAAATAAATGTCAAATTCGTAAGTATTTTCTTACATATCAGTGTAATTATTCAGGGTGTCTATCCTACCTGGAAAATTTGGCAAGCCTGAAATTGTCAGGGAATTTTCATATACCTACAAAAACCTGGAAATGGCAGGGAATTTTTTTTTTCAAGGCATGGCATTTTTTCGAGAGCGTGCTTAATTATCTTTTAAATTGCAATATAACATTGAATAAGAATAATTCTTCATTTTTAAATGTATCTTTGGATTACTGTATTGAACTATTTTGTTGATAATTCGTTTTTTTTTATTAATTTTTTGAACTGAAAATTTAACTCTTCTATTTTTAGTTGAAAATTGATCGTTTTTAGTTGAAAATTCAAGTATCTTGTTGAGAATCCATGTATTTTGTTGAAAATTCAACAGTTTTTTTTGCAATTTTTCCTCTCTTGACTGACAAATCTTTCATAGATGAAAATTCAACTCATGTTGAAAAGTCTTTTTTTGTTGTTGAATTCAACCGTTTTTAATTGAAATTTTTATATTTTTTGGTTGAAATATCAACTAGAACATTTTTCGTTTAGAATTCATCTTTTTGGAATGAAAATTTAATACTTTGTTAAAAGTTAAACTCTTTTGTTAAAAATTAATTTTGTTTGTCGAAGATTCATTATTTTAATTTAAAATTCATCTCTTTGGTTGAAAAATGAGGTATTTTATTGAAGATTCATTTTTTCTTTGGCTGAAAATTAATTTTTTTAAACTGAAAATCTAACTATTCAGATTGAATATTCAATCATTTTGGTTACAAATTTATCTCTTCAGTTGAACATTTTTTTTTACTGAAAATTAAGCTATTCAATTTTTGATTTACAATTGATCTTTTCTTGTTGAAAATTCATGTATTTTATTGAAAATTCGTCTTTTTTTGTAGAAATTAATCTTCTTGGTTGAAAATTAATCTTTTTGGTTGAAAATTCAATTATTATAGTTAAAGATTTATCATTTCACTTGAAAATTCATCTTTTTGGTTTAAAATTCAACTATTCCAGATGAAGATTCATGATTTTAGTTGAAAATTTATCACTTCGTTCGAAGATTTAACTTTTTTTTTAATTATTATTTTTTCTGAAAATGTAACTATTCCAAATGACTATTTCATCATTTTAGTTGACAATTCATCTCTTTGGTTAAATCTTAATTTTTTAAACTGAAAATTTAACTATTCAATTTTTGTTTGACAATTTCTCTTTTTTAGATGAAAATTCATGTATTTAGTTGAAAATTCATCTTTTTTGGTAGAAATTAATCTTCTTAGTTGAAAAATATTCATTTCAAACATTTATTTCTTTACTGAAAATTAAACTATTCATATTTTGGTTTACAATTGATCTTTTCTTGTTGAAAATTCATGTATTTTATTGAAAATTCGTCTTTTTTGGTAGAAATTAATCTTCTTGGTTGAAAATTAATCTTTTTGGTTGAAAATTCAATTATTATAGATAAAGATTCATCAGTTTAGCTGAAAATTCATCTTTTTGATTTAAAATTCAACTATTCCAGATGATTTTAGTTGAAAATTTATCACTTCGTTTGAAGATTTAACTTTTTGTTTAATTATTATTTTTTCTGAAAATGTAACTATTCCAAATGATTATTTCATAATTTTAGTTGACAATTCATCTCTTTAGTTAAATCTTAATTTTTAAACTGTACATTTAAATATTCAATTGATTATTTCATCATTTAAGTTAATAATTTATCTCTTTGGTTGAACCTTAATTTTTTAACTGAAAATTCAACTATTTATTTTTTGTTTGACAATTTCTCTTTTTTAGATGAAAATTCATGTATTTAGTTGAAAATTCATCTTTTTGGTAGAAGTTAATCTTCTTGGTTAAAAAATATTGTTTTTCGAAAAATGTAACTTTTCGAATTGATTTTTTCATGATTTGAGTTGGCAATTTATCTCATTGATTGAACCTTAAATTTTTAAACTAAAAATTGTACTATTCAATTTTCGTTTGACAATTTATATTTTTTTGTTGAAAATTCGTCTTTTTTGGTAGAAATTAATCTTTTTGGTTGTAAATTAATCTCATTGGTTGAAAATGCATTTATACTGGTAAAAGAAAAATCATTTTAGTTGAAAATTCATCTGTTTGGTTGAAGAATAACTTTTTAGACTGAAAATTAACCTATTTCATTTTTGGTTCAAAATTGATATTTTTTAGGTCAAAATTCAACAATTTGGTTGAAAATTTGTCTTCTTTAGTTGAAAATTCAACTCTTTCGTTGAAGGTTCATGCATTTTGTTGAAAAATCGTCTTTTTTGGTAGGGAATTAATCTTTTTGGTTCAAATTTGAACTATTTGGTTAAACATTCATCTATCTTGTTGAAAATGCAATATTTTTACTTGAAAATTTAAGAATTTGTAGCGGTTTAAATTGAATTCAATTTAGTACTCGTATTAATTTCACCTAAATATGCACTGAATTTTAAGTATGAGAAGATACAATAAAAATTTGTTTCAATTATTATTTCATCATTGAATTAATCGATGGTGCCATTATATTTAAGAATATTTTGTAATATAATATCTCAAAGTTTTCTAAATAAACATATTAATTGAATGCCTGGAAACTGAAAAAACATTATTTATAATAAACTCGTGAAAATCGTGAAAATGTATACATATTCCGAGATTCCGATTCGTCTTTTCTAAAAAATGGGAAAAATTTTAATTGCTCCGTACTATGTAAAGTTATACTTGGAAAAAAACTGGAATTGTCAGGGAATTTTTTTCCAGGATTGAAGTAGACACCCTGTTATTACTCTTATAATAAGAAATGTGTTTGATTATTTGTCAAATTATTTCTTTGACGAGATACTAATTAATATTAGTTTTAAAACTTTTATTATTTATTATCAAATTTGATATTTTTTACTTGAATGCGCTAGTTTTATTGTTAACAGATTAAAATCCAGTTGAAATTATAACCTTAATTTTAAGATAATAATATATAGTAAAGATGATGTAAATATATTTACATAAATAAAAAAGAGTTTGTTAAATTTTAATAAAGAGTTTTGAAAAATATAATTGCTATGATTAAATATCCTCAGGCAACTTAAGGCAAATTAATTACCCCTAAGAAACATTTTAAACTTACTTTTTGTTATAAAAAAAGTTTATTATCGAAATGACCGTTTTTATGAAAATCAACATTTTTGAAAAAAACTCCAAAAGAAAAACTTTCTTTTTCCATTTTTTAATATTTTGAACATTTTTTTGAGTACTTCTAAAAATATAAAATTTACAAAACGTTTGTACTGGAATTTATAAGGAAACTCTTTTTTTTTACTTCCAGAATATTTATAGTTTATATTTATAGTGCTTGTTAACAAAAAAAAAAAAAATGTTTGATTTTCATAAGATTGTTTATTTTCTTGAAGCCTTTCAAAATTCTTAAAAAGCGGCTTATTTCAAAATCTAAATTTTGTTAAAAATGTTTCGAACTCTTCATAAGTTTTAAATTATTTTTGATTCTTTTGTTTGAAATTTGCTCAAGATTGAAATTATTTTAGAATGTTTTCAAAACTTTTAAATATCTTTTTAACTAATTTAGTTTTCCTACAAACATTTTTATTCCTGCAAAATTGTCTTTAGATCTTACAAATTTTTCTTTGACATATTTTGAAACCTTCAAAACTTAAAATTAATCTTGTAAAATAAAATTTAAATCATTTCAAATTTTCCCAGAAATCGGATTGTTAGTACCGTTCATTTTTGTTACCTGTACCCACAATTTTTTTACCTGCACTGGTGGCAAAATTTAAAAAACAGAATTAGTTCACAATATTGAGAAATCATTTACATTTAAAATGTCTTTTTTATAATGTTTACAAAAATTTAGAGATAAATTTTATTATGACATAAAAAAGATATTTATTTCTATTTTTATTAATTATAGTAAATAATAATATTTATTTAAATAATAAAAAAACCCTACAGTAAATAATCATTAATTATAATCAGTAATGTAAGTTAAATAATCAATATTTATTTTAATATTGTCACGTATCGTATCTGAAGTATTAATTCTTGCCCTATTCCTACTGATATAATTTTGTACCATTTAGTAATGAGTTGAAATTAAAATATTTTAAGATATAAAAATCTATCTTAATATAATATCTTAATTTTTTTTTAATTTAAATAAAAAAACCACTCAGAAAGCCCTAACTCCCATTACCTTCTGCATAAAGTACAGAAGGCGAACGATCCTCGAGTACTGGAGACTTCGAGCAAGTCGATTTCTCCAGCAGCCTCTCACGCTCAAGAAGAAGAGCTACGACTCATCATCGTGGGTGCACCGACTCTATTGTTGAATAGAGAGGATGTGAAGATATACTACAGAAATGATCCTGTGAAGTATGATCTTGTCGAATCTGTCGCTCTTCTCCCATTTTAAGCACATTAAGATTTATTTCACTTTCGCGACAGGCAAATTACTCGCCCTCTGTTGGAATTTCTGTCCAAGCTGTTTTTACCATGAACAACCTGAACAATATTAAAACTATTTTTAACTAATTGTATAATTGTCATTCAAATTTTTTTTTCATCATTACCAAGTCCAAATTACTCCAAACTTTCAAAATATCCTGAAACAATACTGACCAAAAGGAAACAAAATTTGTCGAAAATAGCCCCGAGAAATATCAAAATTCAAAGTTCGCATTCAGGCGGAAATCGATCCCAGCGCCAACTACTGGTTGATATAAATAACTTTATTTACAGGCAAAATCAAAGAAAAAGATTTATTAAGTCTGGAGCGTTTAAAGATTTTTCAGATAATATGAATGCATTGAAAATATGAAAAAAAAAGTTTCAAATAAATAAAAAGATAATTAATTTTAATATTAGAAAATAAAACTTGGTAGAAAAAGCCGTTGGAAGGGCGCCGCTCGGTCCTTCCGAGAGGAAGTTGAGTTTCCCATCTATACAACTTTACTTTGTGGCAGTGTGTCATGGAGTTGAAGAGATGAAAGTCTATTTGTAGTGATTCAAAAAAGCATTTTTAACACTTCCAATATACTACAAATTATCAACAGACAAGGTAATTAGTTTTAGAAATCTGTAGAGCAACCCTCGATAAAGTTTCGTTTTTTAAAAAACATTTTTTACTTTTCGCTGGAAATGTTTACATGCCGCGTACAAACTTTTCCCCAATCATGGACATAAAATGGGATGCTTTATCATATGTAGATTTTCTTCCTGCTATAATCCAATTTTTTAAGGGTTTTCCGTTCACTTTCATCATCTTCTTATGACTGTAATTTTTTTTACTTCAGATGTTCATTTGTAGAAAATTGGAGGTTGTTTTTCAGTTAGCTGCATGTCCTTGCTTTTTATATAGTTATATTGCCATTTATTTTTGTACTGCTTATAAACAAATCTTATTCAACTCAAGGCTGATTTTTTATCTTCATTAGATTCACATTTTTGAGAATATTCATTTAAGAAATATATTTTAGAATTGTTACGGTGTACTTTAAGGAACGATCACTGAGTGTGTTTGTTCCGTTTGATCTATTTTTTTCTGTTGAAAGAAGCTGTTTACCGAAATTGTTTTTGTTTTAATTTTTGTAGGTCATTTAGATTATATATTAATATAATGATGATTTTTTTTTCTAAATGCAATCAATTTGTTGGAACATCGTATATAGCGTAATCTTACGCAAAGTTACTGCAAAGAGCAAGTCCATTTGCATCTCATTTGTATAATTTTGTATTAAATTAGAGAAATATGAGTAGAAAATTAAAAGATTGGATGAGTAGAAGGATTCTCGCGTGTTATCGATTGTTGAACAAAGCTAATTTAATGTAGGCTTCTTTATTTTCTGAGAGTATGTCACAGGATGGTAAAATCAATATTATACCGTAGCTTTCAATGTCAACTGTTTTTGGAGCAGTATAACTTGGATATGACAAATGATTATATTTAGGTCATGACCTAAATTTGATCCGTCTTTCTCATCTTCATGAGTATCGATGAGCAACTACTTTAGTTTATAAACTAACATTTATTTCATTCTGTCCCAATAAAAGCTCTGATCTGCATTTGAATTCAAGTTTATAGATTAAAATTTGAAACTGAATATATATTTACTTATAATTAAAAGCACTCTTTTATTTCATTAGGTTCAAAGTATTTTGTTCTTTATAAGATTAGTTTTTTTTCTGTTTCATATCAAGTTTAAGCTTTGCATTTGATTAAAGTTTTTCTTCTCCGAATGAATTTAATTAAGTTTTGTATTAAATTTTTTTCAGGAGATAAACTCCACTCGTGAAGATGACCGATTCCAGCGATTTGGATCGGCAAATTGAGCAGTTGAAAAAATGCGAAATCATCAAAGAAGCTGAAGTGAAAGCTCTTTGTGCAAAAGCACGAGAAATCCTCATAGAAGAAAGTAATGTGCAAAGAGTTGATTCCCCAGTTACCGTAAGTAAAAATTTAAAAACTATTCCTCAAGGTCGACTAAAAAGTAAAACAAAGGGTCGCCACAGATGAGAGGAAACATGGAAGTTAGCGAAAAGTCAGGGAATTTTGTTGGCCAGGGAAAAAGTGAGGGGTTTTGAAAAAAATGTGCAAAAGTTAAGGAATTTCTGTGAGAAACACTTTGAGTAACTCAAGAATAATCGGGGCTGCCACACATTGAATTTTTGTCACTTTTCCCCCCTTCAAATCTATTTTAGAATATTTTAAAATATTCTTACCATTTGTAACAGTTTAAAATAATATGTAAGGATTTTGAAGGATTTAGGGTATTTTTAAAAATACCAATAAATTTTTAAGAACTTTAAAAAGATTCAAAGGATTTGAAATGTTTTAGGATATTTAAAAAGATTCTAAGTCATTTTCAAGAACTTGAAAAAGTTTTAATCGATTAAAAAAAATCAAAGGAATTGAAATATTCTAGAGTATTTCAAAAGTTTCCAAGGAATCTTTAATATATTTCAATAATCTGAAGGGATTCCAAAGGATTTGAAAGATTTTAGGGTGTTTTTAAAAATGCCATCAAATTTTCAAGAGCTTTAAAAAGTTTCAAAGGATTTTGAAATATTTCAAAGGATTTGAAATATTTTAGGGTATTTTAAAAGGTTCTAAGGCATTTTCAAGAACTTAAAAAAGTTTCAAACAATTACAAAAGATTTGAAATATTTTAGAATCTTTTAAAAGATTCCGAGGAATTTTTAATATATTTAAATAATTTGAAGATTCCAAAATTTTTAAAAGCTTTAAAAAGTTTCAAAGGATTGAGGAAAAATTTTAAGGATTTGAAGTATTTTTGGGGTATTTTAAAATATTCTAAGGCATTTTCAAAAGCTTCAAAAAGACTCAAGGAATTTCAAAACATTTCAAACTATTTTAAATATTTTAGGATATTTTAAAAGATTCCAATGAATCTTTGATAGATTTTAATCATTTGGAAGCATTTAAAATATTGTAGGGTATTTTAAAAGATTCTAAGGCATTTTCAAGAGCTTTAAAAAGTTTCAAAGGGTTTTGAAAGATTTTGAAGGATTTGAAATTAGGATCCGCTGCGCTGCAATGCCCCATCTATTTTTCCAATGCGGCCAAAATGTGAACTCGGGAAACCAGGTAGAATTTTTAAGATGCATTTTAATTTATGCTTAAAAACAAGTTTATTCTTCTTTTGTATAGTTTAAAGTGATTAGTGATCGAAAACAATTAAGATTTATCGGAAACTAAGTGTTACATGTGGAATTTTCATCCTATATAGTGGAAAAACACGTTTTATGCTGAAACTATTTTTGCCAAAAAAAAACAAGCAATTATTTTAGTATGTTATAGAAGTTTCAACACATTATAAGCTTTAATTAACTCATCTTAACATAACAATGAACTCAAAATAAAGGTTTATCAATTTATACATGAAATATTTACTATCCAAAAAATTCCAACCTAAAAGTTAGGTTAGAATTCGTATTTCATTTCTGAACGTCTATAATTCATATTTTGAATCAATTTTTTTTGCTATATGCCTTAATCAAAGTTCATTATAGCTGATTGTGTGTTGAAACTTACATGACATAGTAAAATCATTGTTTTCGTGGCAAAAACAGTTTTAACAGGACATGTGTTTTTTCACTAAATAATATGAATATTCTATTTTCAACACTTAATTTCCGATACATTTTTATTTTTTCTATTCACTAATTGTTTGAAACCAGTAAAAATAATTGTAAAACTGTTTTTAAGCACACATTAAAATGGAACTTACAAATGCTACCTGGTTTCGCGAGTTCGCGACACTAGCGAACCCAAGACTTCAGATCCCAATACTTTAGAGTACTTAAAAAAATCCTAAGGCATTTTCAAGATCTGTTAAAAGCGAGGGGTTAATTACAATGCATTGTAATCCACCATACAAAAAAATATAGCAAATTCAATATAGGTCTATAGTGACGTTCCTATAATGAATTATTTAACATTTTTCGCGATTCTTGAAGAATTATTATAGAAAATCAGTATAGAAATTAAGAATGTTAAAATATTTAAAAAGTTGATGCAAAAAATCGAGAAGGTACAAATGTATGATATTTTTAGTTATTCAACTTAGGATTTGGACAAATCGTAAGCAAAACCGATAGATTTTAAGCGATTTCGTCAGATTTCGTAAACATTTCACGACATATTAAAGATTTCTAAACATATCAGGAGGTTTTAAGGGATTCCAAAGGATTTCAACAAATTTTGAAGGACTTCCACTGCTTTTAAGGGTTTTAAAAAGATTTTAAGAGTTTTCCATGCATTTTAACTATTTGAAAAAGATTTCATCGGTTTTCAAGAGTTTAAAAATATTTCAAGTGATTTGGAAACATTTCGAGAGAGTTTGCAGGATTTTAAAGATCTCCAAACATTTCCGGGTATTTTAAGGCATTCCAAAGGATTTCAAGAGATTTAAAAAAATTCAAGAGATTTCAAAGAATTTTGTAGGATTTCAAAAAATTTCAATAGATTTCTATTGAACTTTAGAAATTTAATTTAATTTGAAGGGATTCCTAGCGAAATTCAAAGATATCAAGGGATTTTGAAAAGTTTCAAGGAATTTCACAAAAAGGATTTGAACGTGTTTTTTTTTAGAATTTTAATGGATCAGTTTGAATTCCAGAGAATTTCCATGGATTTTAAGCGATTTCATAAAATGTCACAGCAGTTTCAGGGGATTTGAAAGATTTCCAAACATCAGGAGGTTTTAGGGGTTCCAAAGAATTTTAATAGATTTCGGGGAACTTGCAGGGATTTTAACTCTTTCAAACAGATTTTATGGGGTTCATTAATATTTAAACTAATTTAAAAATATTTCATCAGTTTTCAAGAGATTACAAATATTTCTCCAGATTTCAAGGGATTTTAGAGGATTTTAATTTTTTTTTCAAAGATTTCAAGGGATTTCAAAGAATTTTGTAATTTTTTCAAATATTTCAAGATTTTAAAGATATCCCAGAAATTCACTGATTTTTGTTGCGTATAAAGTTTATTTGTGCAGAATCGCTATTTTTGTGTAGTTCCATGTGTGATTGTGAGTGGTATAAAATAAAACGTTGTTTTGTAATTTTTCTATTTTTTACGTAGATTCCTTCGATATTTTTGTATTAATTATTCCAATGCTGATTATCGTATAATTGTTTTCCATATAATGCCGATTTTTTTATATTGCATAGTGTTTGGTGTGCTAAAAAATGTGATTGGTGGGTTTAGCCAAATTTTCAGTAATTTGGCAGATATTTTTATTTAAACATTAGACCATATTTTAACAATTTTTATTTCTTCTATTATATACTTCTATACAAATGTACACAGAAAGTGTTGGAATTAAATAAAATTAAACAAATGTATCGAAATATCAATTTTTATACTGTTTTATTTAATAAACAGATTTTAATTGTTTTTCGACACTAGGAAGAACTCGAAATTCAAAACGAAATAAGTAAATATAACGTTCGAAGTATCCTTATTTTAACCGCGAAGTATAGCAAAAACGTGTTTATGGATATTTTTGAAAAAAATTTGCAAAGTATTTCGGTCGCGAATAAAATGGGTATATATTCTCGAAAATTCAAGTCTCCTATCTTCTTCAAATTATTTGTAATTGCTCAAAAATGTTTAAAATCAGTGTAATTTGTTTTTAGGAATGCTCACTTATATAATTGAAGAAATATAAAAGATTGTTTATTTGTTAAAAACAAATTAGTGAGCAAAAATGCTTTCTTGAGTATTAACAAAACTCAGATATTTTATTCCATGAAATTTTCGTCGCAATATATATAAAAGTAATATTTAATCACGTTTTATTACATATAAACTTTTTTTAACATTATGTATTATGAAATTTAATAAACGAATTAATTTTTTAGCTGTTATTTAATAGATAGGCTTTCGGGTTTTCATGGAATCTACTAAATAATACTTTTTAATAACAATTTTCAACATTACTTTATTTTCCAGTAAAAAATGTTAATGGTTTAAGCACAATTTAGCCATTTTTTAACATATAGACTTTGTTTTTTCATATTTAATTTTTAAAAAAGCTATGTTTAAGTGTTAAAATGTAGCAAAGTCGTTCATTTGTTTATAAAATTATTTAAACGAAAAAATGTTTACCTGTTGGTTCCACGTAGGTCGTAGGAGAGCATTGCGGAGATACTGATGTTTAATATAGTTAAGAAAACAAAGACTGTATGTTAAAAAATGGCTGATTGTGCATTTTCATTAAAATTGTTTAAACAATTAACAATTTGTACCGAAAAATAAAGAAATGTCAAAAATTGTTACTGAAAAGTAATTTTTAGTCCCTTCCATGAAAAACCCAAAGCATACCTATTCAATAATAGCTAAAAAGTAAATTAGTTTATCAAAAATAAACCATTTTTTATATTTTCTCATCAATATAAGTGAGCAATTGCAAACAGTGTGAACATAATAGGAGACTTGAATTTTTGAGAATACCTATTTTTTTCAAAAATATAATAAAGCACGTTTTTGCTACTTCGTGGTTAACGTGAGGACAATCAAAATATTATATTTATTTCGTTTTAAATTTCGCTGTGTTCCTAGCGCTGAAAAATAACAATAAAGAATTGTTTCTTAAATAATAAATTATATTTTGATCAATTTTTCTTTAATTTCAGGACTTTCTGCGTACGTATTTTAATTTATTTAATTATTATTAGATATATTTCTCGTCTGATCAATAACAGCAATGATAAGAATGGTTAAAATATGTTCCAATTTTCAATTAACAATATCTGCCAAAATACTGAAAATTTTACAAAATTCTCCGACCATATTATTGAGTACCTTAAACACTACGCAATAACAAAAAAGAAAGGAAATCGATGACCCACTTTTTCCTTTTCAAATGGACCCCATTAATGGTAAGGGAAAATTAAAAATCAGTCAGGGAAGAAAAATCAGGGAATTTCGGAACTGAAGCATTGCGGCCACCCTGAAAATAATTATTTGAGGTATTCATCGAACCCGGAACCAGGGAAGAACAGAAATTATACTCTCTGAGATAAGATCATTAAATAACCGGGATTTTGAGCCAGCAGCTGAGATTTTGTCTCTTGATTTGAACAGTGGCGTCATTCATTACATAATATAAACAAGCTTTTATTCTTTACAGGTATGTGGTGATATTCATGGTCAGTTTTATGACCTGAAAGAACTTTTTAAAGTTGGAGGCGATGTACCAGAAACGAATTACCTCTTCATGGGAGATTTCGTCGACAGAGGGTTCTACAGTGTCGAAACGTTTTTGCTACTTCTGGCTCTGAAGGTAATAAAATATTTGTTTCAAAAACATGATTTTAAATGTCAGGGAACACAGTCCCCTTTTTCCCTCTATTCCCATATTTTTCTAAAAATACCCTATAATCCTTGTTTGAAAATTTTGTAACAATTCACCCCCCTCCCCCGCTTTTTAAACCGAGATTAATTTTTTAACAACTATAAGAAACTCGCAGCCATTAATGAAGAAATTATGAGTATCTTAGAGAAACTACGATCTAAAGAAAAAAGCAAATTGTCGTCTATTTGTTTAAAAAAATAGAAAATCTAAGTATCTAACATGATTGATTTAAAAATAGCTAAAAATGGTACCGAAAATCTCGCAATTATTGTTGTAGACTACTTGCTTGACTTTTTTTTACTTAAAGTTTTTTTAGATTAAAATTAAAAGTTTTGAAAATTAAATTTACAAATAACCCTTTTTTACAAAAAAAATCATAGAAAACATGCGAATCAGGAACATTGGTGCTTTTTCATACTATTGCGCGTTTAAATAAAAACTTTCTAATTGTCTAATAAATCATTAAAAATAATAGACATGACTTATGTTTGTGCTTTTTGCTTTAAATCAGTATTTTTTAAAAATAATTTTAGGATAAGAACAGAAAGTGTCAAAAAGACATAAAGTTCATTAAAAAAAAAAATTAGCTTGTATCGTTATCATTTGAAAAAATTTTAAAATCTTTCTACAGTCTTGATTTATGTTTGGGGTTTTCGTCGGAAAATAGTATTTTTCATTTTAAAAAATTATATTTCAAACACCTGGAAAAAGATTCACAATTTTTTAAATAATTTTTGATTATGTTGGTGTTTTACACCGGAAATCGGTATCTATAGTAATATTTCAAAGAAGATTGATTGAATTTTTCGTCTAAAATAGCTATTTTTAATCAAAAATCATTAGGTTTCAAAGAATAATTACAGTATTTGAACAATAATAGGATATGTTGGAGTTTTTCGCAAGACGATTTAGAATTTGGAACAATTTTTTGTTATGTTAATTTTTTTCGTGAAAAATTGGTATTTTTAATTAAAAAAGCCATCAGATTTTTCATATTATCATTGTTCTTCAGATTATGATTCAGAATCATTAAATTCACAATTTTTTTTTTTCGTGTTTTAGACGAAAAACCGGTACTTTTAATAAAAAATATTTGGATTTTAAAGAAGATTAAAATTTTTGAAAAATTTCGGGTGTTGCCCTTGTTTTTTAAGGAAAATCAGTATAGATTTCAAAGATTATTTCTTCAATAAAGAATTCCCCTATTTTCCCTACAATTGAACTGCTGAACGACTGATCCCTGAAATTTAATTTAAAAAATGATGTACAAGAAACTAAAGTGAATATATTATTTTAGGTTCGCTATCCCGATAGAATCACACTAATCCGAGGAAACCACGAATCCAGACAAATCACGCAAGTTTATGGCTTCTACGATGAATGTTTACGTAAATATGGTAGCAATACGGTGTGGCGTCATTGCACGGAAATTTTCGATTACTTATCTCTGTCGGCTATCATTGACGGAAGAATATTCTGCGTCCACGGTGGTTTGTCTCCGAGCATACAAACGCTAGATCAAATCCGCACTATTGACAGGAAGCAAGAGGTAATTTTTGCCTTAATTCTCTCTACAGGGTGTCTAGCGGGCTGGGAAATCGGAAAACTCCCGGGAATTTTATTTAGGATCGGGAATTTTTGTTTTCTATCGCAACATCTACGTTCTTTTACTTTATCTTATTTTTATTGTTCAGTCGAGAATCAGTGAGAGGAGAGAATCTGATTACGTCAGGTATCTTATATACAGGCCTTGTACTCACCACACTATTTAACACTTTTTTTTTGAGCGATGGCACAATTTTGCTACTATTTCGAAAAAAGTACACTGAAGACACTATTTTCTTACAATTTTCCGCTAATGCCACTATTTCTTTACTTATCCTCGAAAAATATTTTTAACTTCTTCGCTAATTGGCTAAAGTAAAATGAGTGCCATCTCAACTAATCACAACATACCGGAAAATTGTCTCAAGGACGAATGTCCGACAAAGTAGTCGATTCCTCCACCAAAACAGATTAATTTTTAACCATACAGTTGCATTTTTAACCAAAAAAGGTAATCTTTCTACCAAAAGAGATGAATTTTCATATTAAAAAGACGAATTTTCAACCAAGATTTTTCAGAGAATAAAGAAAAAAAGGGTTATCTAAAATGTTGAATTTTCAAGCCGAAAAGACTAATTTTCTAAACAAAAAATTAATTTTCAACCCGAGAATATGAATTATTAACAAAAAAGTTAATTGGCAACCAATCAGTTGAATTTTAAACAAAATAATTTAATTTTCAGTTTACAAAATTAATTTTGAACTAAAAAAACGAGTTTTCAACTAAAAGTATGAATTTTCAACCAAAAAAATGATATTTTAAGAAAGTAGTTCAACTTTCGACCAACAAGATGAATTTTCAACCTAGAAATATGAATATTTCAACGAAAACTGTAATAGTTGATATTTCAAAAAATAAATTTTTTTATTGAAAAAAAAAACTGTTGGATTTAACCAGTAAAGACGAATTTTTAACAAAATACTTTAATCTTCAGCCATCACAGATTATTTTTCAATCAGACAATTGCATTTTTAACCAAAAACATTAATTTTTGACCACAAAAAAGACGAATTTTCAACAAAGTAGTTACTTTCTCTACACAGCAGTTGCATTCTCAACCCAGAAATCTGAATTTTTAACGAAAATTAATTTTCAATTGAAGCAGTTTAACTTTTAACTAGGCAGTTGCATTTTTAACTAAAAAATATGAAATTCCTGCAGAAAGAGATGAATCTTCATACCAAAAAGATGAATGTTGAACAAAATAGTTGAATTTTCTATATATATATAAATACAATGAAATTGATGCAATTTCAAGCCAAGAAGACGAATTTTCAACAAAGCAGTTTTAAATAATTAAATTTTGAATCAAATAATAAAATAAAAAATAAAAATAAAAAATGAATTCTTGACCAAAAATTTAATAGTAGACTTTTCAATGGGAGGAAAAAAAAATAATTTTCAAGTAAAAATAGTTGAATTTTCTCATTAGGTTCTATTAATTCAGTTCGCATTTAAGTACACGTTGACGTTCATTTTTAATACATGACAAAGTTTATTTATTTTTTCTTAAATATTTTTAATAAAATCTGATGTAATAAACATTTTACAAAGTTGATAAAAAAAGTTGGAAAAATTCGAAGACATCTCATCTTTAGGAAAATAATAACAATAAAAGATATATATATTTAAAATAAATTCGATAGAAAGCTCATGAATACTTATTTCATATGGACCGAATTCAGAATAAGACGACGCGTATCTTATGGATATTATCGATTTGATATTCAAAGTAAATTTACTCAAAAACTCCCCTGTACCCGCGCCTGGAAGGAAAGAGAGAATTTTTTTTTGATCTGAAATACTAATTATGCACGTTTTTTGTCAAAAGGACACAAGGAACGAAAAAAGTCAAAGGAACAAAATTGTTTCGATTATTTTAAAAATACCGACTTGAAAGGAAAAGGATTGATGTCAAATGTTGTGATTTTATAGAAATTTACATTTAAAATGATCTAAAGGACATTACAAAATATTTATTATATTAGTTTTTATTAAAATTTAAAAAAAAATCATGTATTAAAAATGGACTTCAGTGTGTACTTAAATGCGAACTGAATTAATAGAACCTAATGAGAAAATCCAACTTTTTTTAGTTACCATATATCTTCTTAAAAAATTGAAAAAAATTACTGCAACCTGGCTCATTTTATAGAGAATTCCGATAACTTTCAACCTTTTGAAGTGAAGAAACCTTAACTCTCATATAATTAACGTTTAAAGAACCAGGGTTACTACAGGTCAGAAAATTCCAGAAAGTCAGGGAAAGTCGGGGAATTCAAAATTAGTGAGGGAATGTCAGAGAACACCTGATATTTTTTATTTATTTATTATTTTTTCGATAAGCTGAAGATTAAGTGAATTTTATTATTCTGTTGAAAATTCGTCTTTTTTAGTTGAAAATTTATTTGTTTTGGTTGAGGATTCGACTAACTACTTTGTTGAAAATTCGCCTTTTTGGTTGAATTTAACTTTTTTTGGTTTAAAATTAAAATCTTTTTTATTTGAAATATCAACTATTACTTCTTCACTGTGAATTAATTTTGTGCTCGTTGAAAATACAAATACTTAGTTGAAAGCCGAAAATTTATATTTTTTGATCGAAATGTAATCTTCCTGGTTAAAAATTCATCTGTTTGCTTAAAAATTGAACTATTTCTTGGGAAAATTATTTGATTTTATTGAAACTTAATTTTGTTACTGAAAATTTAACTATTCTATTTTAGGTTAAAAATTGATTTCTCATTTCTTTAATTAAAAATTGAACTATTTTGTTGAAAATTCGTTTTTAGTTGAATTAAATTTTTAAACTTAAAATTCCATTTTCGCTGGAGAATTCGTCTTTTTAGTTGAAAATTAATTTATTTTATTGAAAATTCGTCTTTTTGGGTTGAAAATTGAATTATTTTGGATGAGATTTTTTTTCGTTTTTGACTGAGAAATCATTCATGGTTAAAATTCATCTTTATGGTTTAAAAATTAGTCTGTTTTGGTTGAAGATTCAACTAATGTTTTGAAAATTCCTGTTTTTGGTTTAATTCTATTGTTTTTGATTCAAAACAAAAATATTTTTCGGTGAAATATCAACTATAACACTTTTTGTTGAGAATTCGTCTTTTTTGGTTGAAAATTCTTTTTTTTTTTTGTTCATGATTCGTCATTTTAGTAGTTTTTAGTATAATATTAATCTTTTTGGCGACTAATTCATTTTTTGTTGTTGTAAATTCATTTCCTTGGTTGAAAGTTAGTCTTTTTTTTTAAATTGAAAATTAATTTTTTTACTGAAAATTTAACTTTTCCATTTTTTGTCGAAAATTGATATTTCTAATAGAAATTTAATCTTCTTGGTTGAAGATTCATCTTCTCGGTTGAAAATTGAACTATTTCGTCGAAAATGTATTTTATTTTGTTTGAAAATAAAAATATTTTTTGTGGAAATATCAGCTATTACATTTTTCGTAGAGCATTCATTTTTTTACCGAAGATTCATCAATTTGTTTGAAAATGTAACTATTTTGTTTAAAACTTATTTTTTCTTGTTTTAAAATGAATGCTTCTATATGAAAATTTAATTCTTCCATTTTTGGTTCAAAATTTATTTTTGGATGGTCTCTTATAAAATTCTGTATGAAAAACTGGTCAGAGAAGTCAGGATTTTCGAAATTGGGATTTTGTAGCAACCCTGATCATTGAAGCAATCATCGATGAACAGGTGATAGGCAATGTAGTTTCGTTTAATATTGATCACTTCAATCTGTGATTGAGAATAGTTTGGTACGTGTAAATAAATATTTAATTGTTTTCTTCCTGACATAAGTTGAGTGTATCTGTATTGTAAAAATTCATATTTCTATTAGTTTGTCTGGGATAAATTTTTAAAAAATCTTTAAATTGATCGGGGAAAAAAATTTGTCCGGGAAACCCCCGGAAATTTCAAATTGCCTGATCACTAGACACCCTGCTCTAAAATTCTCTTCTGTAAAAGTAAGTTGTGAGAAATAATTTGTGTAATATTTAGGTACCTCATGATGGTCCAATGTGTGATCTCTTGTGGTCGGATCCCGAAGATACTCAGGGTTGGGGTGTATCGCCTCGAGGAGCCGGATATTTGTTCGGTAGTGACGTCGTAGCGCAATTCAATTCTGCTAACGATATCGATATGATCTGTCGAGCTCATCAGTTAGTGATGGAAGGATATAAATGGCATTTTAATGAGACGGTCTTGACTGTTTGGTCTGCACCTAATTACTGTTACAGGTGAGTCTTCAAAAATTAATAACTCACAGGATTGGGAGTCACACCATTATTGACCACTTTAAAAAAAAGCCGAATATATCATTTTTTATTTAAAACTAGCATCATCAATCGCGCGCTAAGCATGCGTGTAGTTTTTCGATTTGGAGGAAAAAAGCATTTTTGATACAAAATAAAAATTTTGAATAACTATTTATTTGCTAAATGTTTTTGAACGCTGAAATTTGAGCTCAAATTAGAATATTTGATCTGAGAACATTATCAGTTTGTTTTTAAATTTATATAAATATAATTTTCCTAAGATTCTTGAAAAAATAAAAAAAAAAATAAAAAAAAATGGAAGATTTCAGATGTATCGAAAAGATCTAGAAAATTTTAAAGAAAATATTAGGGAATATTCGAGTCAGTTTAAAAGATATTAAGGAATTTTTAGAAGTTTGGAATAAATTCACAAATAGTTTATAAATTTATTGAAATCTTCAAGTTTTAAAATAATTTTAATCCCTCTAAAACATGTAAAATTCCTAAACGCCTTTTTAATTTTCTCGAATCTTTCCTAACATTCCTTTACAATTTTGCAAAATTAAACATATTGCATTAAAAGCTTCCAGATTCTTTTTTGACAACTTTGGAAATCTTTTTAAATATTCTCATAAAATTAATTTAAAAAAATCAAAAATCATTTTAAATGTTCTTCAAATTAAAAATGTTGTTCAAATCATTAAAAAAGACGTTTGAACTTTCTAAATATCTGTTAATATCATTCCACTTTTTCCTATAATTAAGAAAAATGCCTCAAAATCTGACAGATTCTTTTTTGAAAATTTTAGAAGATTTTTAAATCTTTTTCAATTTTTTCTTAAAATTAATTTTTCAAAATAAAAAAATCATTAAAAATTTTCCTAGGAATCTAAAGAATATTTTTTAATTTTTTGGAATGCTTTCATATTCTTAAAAGCTTCTTATTTCGAAATCTCTAAAAATCTACATTTAAAAAATTTGAAATCTTTTTTACAAGTTTTAAATTATTTTTGAATAGTTTCGAAATTTCTAAATATCTCTTAAACTCACTTGAATTTTTTCTAAAAAATTTTAATCTTGCAAAATTGCAACATTTTTCTTTAAAATCTACATTCTTTTTGGGAATTTTAGGAAATGTTTTGAAATCTTTTTCAATTTTCTCTTAGAATTAATTTCTCAAAATAAAAAATTATTTTAAATTTTCCTATCTCTCTTAATAAATTTTTATTATTCTCTTGAAACCTTTCAAAATTCTTTAAAAAATTCCAAATATTTTTGTAGTTTTCAAGAATCTACATTTTGTTTACATTTTTTTTTAATCTCATCAAGATTTCAATATTATAGAATTGTTGCAAATTGAGAAGCTTTATGATGATTTTTGTTTAAAAATGCTAATTTCCGACGAAAAAAACTGACAACCTAAAATTTTTAGAAATTCTAAGTCTTCTTGGAAATTCTATGATTTTATGTTAAATTTCTTTTTTTATAGTATTAAAAGTATTAAAAAGTATAAATGTTTCTTAATTAACATAAGGTTTTCTATGATTTGTAGAGTTAATTTTTCAAATTTCAAATTTAAGATATAAAACAACTTCAAGTCATGAAAAGCCAATCAGGTTTTCCACAACAATGTGTCCAATGTTTTCGAGATACTTGGTAACACCACTTTTTTTAGATAGGAAAATTACATGCCACTATTTTGCTACTATTTTTCCAAAATGCCACTATTGACACTATTTTAAATATTTATGAAATTTTGCGAAATCTTTTGAAATTTTATTGAATCTTAAAAATATTTGTTCAATCTTAATGAAATCTTTGTCAAATCTTTAAAATATTTGTGGAAGCCTTGAAATATTTGAAATCTTTAAAATCTTTACGAAATATTCTGAATTAGCTATTTCGAAATCTTTTTTAAATCTTTCTGAAATCTTTGTTAAGTCTTTCTGAAATCTTTAAAATCTTTGTGAAATCTTTAAAATCTTTGCAAAATCTTTAAAAACTTTACGATATCTTCCGAATTAGCTATTTTTAAATCTTTCGGAACCTTTTACATCTTTGTTAAATCTTTAAAATCTTTGCGAAATCTTTAAAAAGAATTTACGAGATCTTCTGAATCAGCTGTTTTGAAATCTTTCGGAACCTTTGAAATTTTTTCAATTCTTTCTAAAAAAATCTTCATCATATCCTCTGAATTAGCTGTTTTGAAATCTTTGTGATCTTTGTTAAATCTTTCAGAAAGCGTTGAAATCTTTAAAATCTTTGCGAAACTTTCTGAATGACCTTTTTTGAAATCTTTGAAATCTTTCGGAACCTTAAACATCTTTGTTAAATCTTAAAAATCTTCGCGAAATCTTTAAAATCTTTACGAAATCTTTAAAAACAATTTACGAAATCTTCTGAATTAGCTATTTTGAAATCTTTCGGAATCTTTGAAATCTTTTGAATTCTTTCTAAAAAAATCTTTATCATATCCTCTGAATTAGCTGTTTTGAAATCTTTGAGATCTTTGTTAAATCTTTCTGAAGGCGTTGAAATTTTTTAAATCTTTGCGAAATCTTCTGAATGACCTTTTTTGAAATCTTTGAAATCTTTCGGAACCTTTGACGTCTTTGTTAAATCTTTCTGAAATCTTTAAAATATTTGTGAAATCTTCAAAATCTTTACGAAATCTTTATAAATTTTACGAAATCTTCTGAATTAGTTATTTTGAAATCTTTCTAAAAAAAATCTTGATCATATCCTCTGAATTAGCTGTTTTGAAATCTTTGAGATCTTTGTTAAATCTTTCTGAAAGCGTTGAAATTTTTAAAATCTTTGCGAAATCTTCTGAATGACCTTTTTTGAAATCTTTGAAATCTTTCGGAACCTTTGACATCTTTGTTAAATCTTTCTGAAATCTCTAAAATATTTGTGAAATCTTCAAAATCTTTACGAAATCTTTAAAAATTTTACGAAATTTTCTGAATTAGCTATTTTGAAATTTTTCGGAACCTTTGAAATCTTTTGAAATCTTTCTAAAAAAATCCTTATCATATCCTCTGAATTAACTGTTTTAAAATCTTTGTTCAATCTTTCTGAAATCTTTGTAAAATCTTTCTGAAAGCTTTGATTTGAAATCTTTAAAATCTTTGCGAAATCTTCTGAATGACCTTTTTTGAAATCTTTAGAATCTTTCTGCAATCTTTCCTATAATCTTTTGAAATCTTTGAAGTCTTCAAATTTATTCTACACTCAAAAGTAGTGCGTGCAGGTCTTATTTTAGCTTTCCGTTTATAACTTTTGTTGTTTCCTTCAAGGTGCGGTAATGTGGCTGCGATTTTAGAATTAAACGAACATCTTCAAAGGGACTTTACGATATTCGAGGCTGCGCCCCAAGAAAGCAGAGGAATTCCAAGCAAGAAGCCTCAAACTGACTACTTTTTGTGAATTAAAGAATATTTTATAGCCAATTTTTGTGGCATGATGGACACTGAAGTTTTAAGATTTTCAGTACCCCTCGTTTAAGCACATATACAACTAGGAATCAAGTAAATCTTAATATTCTTAAGTGTATGTGAAAAATGCTACTTTACCAAATTAGGATGTGTACATAATTAACTGAACTACATGCATACGTAACTGTTCGTTCATAATAACTTCAATTAAAATAGAATGATGTGATTGAAGAATAGTAACCATTGTGGGTCTGCCAAATTGCAAGTCCAGTATCCTTACAAATAACCGATTGGTTTGCTTTTTTCCCTTTCTTATATGAGTATTTTGAACTTTTAATGATTGTTTCTATTGAAAGAACTTTATCAATTATTTTAATGGGGAGAAATAAATCATTGGACGACTATTTTTGGACGGGTATTGGTGGCATTACCTTATATAAAATATAACTTTATAAATTTGAGTTTACATTTGAAACGATTTAAGGATGTGTACTGAGAATCATAAGACCCAGTTTCGTTTCAATAAATTGTTATTGTAATCGGAGTTTGCAGTTAAGTATGTCATTTGTGACTGTACATCAATTAAGTGTGTATCTTCAAAATTTTTGTACTGTATACAAGAGAATGTCTGAGTTGGTAGCATTTAGCAGTCCATAAAATATAACGCGTATGAGTCACACTGTCTTTCCTTTACGAAATTACATAATATCTGTATTCATTCACGTTCAGAACAAACACTTTCTTGAAATTAATTTTCCCTACTTGACTCATAGGTTCAATTTTTATTGAATAAAAACTAATGAAAAAAAGCCACTGTTTTTTTGTAACCTTACTAGGGTGTCTAGTGTCTCCCCTACCTGGAAAACCTAGAATTGTCAGGGAACCGCCTGGAAATTTCAGGGAATTTTTTCGAGAGCGTGCTTAATTGGTTTTTAAATTGCAATTAAACATTTAATAAGAATGATGCTTCATTGGTAAGCTTTATATTATTGTATTTACCTATTTTGTTGAAAATTTGTTTGTTCTTTATTGGCCTGAAATTAATTTTTTTAACTGAAAATTTAACTATGTATTCTATTTCTGGTTGGAAATTCATGTATTTGGTTAAAAAGTCAACAGTTTTTTAGCAATTTTTTCTCTCTTGATTAAGAAATAAAATCTTTTTTTGGTTGATAATCAACCAGTACATTTTTCGTTCAGGATTCATATTTTTTGAAATAAAAATTAAATTACTCGATTGAAAACTATTTTGTTAAAAGTTAATGTTTCTGGTTGAAGATTCATCATTTTGATTGCAAATTCATCTCTGGATGAAAAATGAGATATTTTATCGATAACTCATGTTTTATTTTACTGAAAATTTAACTATTCCAGTTGAAACAATTTTGCTGAAATTTTTTGGTTGAAAATTAATTTTTTTTAGTTGAAAATTCAATTATTTTAGTTAAAGGTTCGTTATTTTAATTGAAAATTCATCTTTTTGGTTGAAAATTCAACTATTCCAGTTGAAGATTCATAGTTTATTTGAAAATTTATCACTTTGTTTGAAAATGTAACTATATTGTTAAAATTAGTTTTTTTTTTTCATTGAAAATTATTTTTTTTTTAAAACTGAAAATGTAACTATTCCAATTGAATATTCTATCATTTAAGTTGAAAAGTTATCTCCTTGAACAATAATTTTTTTAACTGAAAATTTAACTTTAATTTTGGGTTGAAAATTTATCTTTTTTAGTTGAAAGTTCATGCATTTTGTTAAAAACTAGTCTTTTTTGGTAGAAAATTAAACTTTTTGATTAAAAATTAATCTTTTTTGTTGAAAATTCATTTATTTGGTTTGAAATTCGTCTATTTCAGTTGTAGATTCATTATTTTAGTTGAAGATTTATGACTGCTTGCAAATGTAGCTATTTTTTTGAAAATGATTATTTTTTTAACTAAAATGTTACTATTCCAATTGAGTACACCATCATTATTGCAGAAAATTCGTGTATTTTGTTTTAACTTCGTCTTCTTTGGTAGAGATCAATCTTCGTAGTTGAAACTTCAATTATTCTAGTTGAGAATTAATATTTTTTGTTAAAAAATCCACTATTATCTTTTTTTGTGAAAAATTATATTTTTTAAAGTGAAAATGTAACTATTACAATTGAATATTCTATTACTTTAATAGAAATAATCTCTTTGGTTGAACATTAATTTGTTTAACTGAAAATTTAACTTCCATTTTTGGTTGAAAATTCATCTTTTTGGTTTAAAACTTAACTATTTTAGTTGAGCTTTATTATTTCAGTTGAAAATTCATCACATTGTTTGAAAATATTTTTTTGAAAATTAGCTTTTTTTGTTGAATTTTTTTTCAAAGTGAAAATGTAATTATTGCAATTGAATATTCCATTATTTCAGTTAAAAATAATATCTTTGGTTGAACACTAATTTGTTCAACTGAAAATTTAACAATTCAATTTTTCTTTGACAGTTTATTTTTTTAAGTCGAAAATTCACGCATTTTGTTAAAAAATCGTATTTTTTGGTAAAAATTAATATTCTTGATTACAAATTGAGATATCACCGTTAAAGATTCATCGTTTCAGTTGAAAATTCATGAATTTGGTGGGAAATTTAAATAATCCATTTTTGGTTAAAATTTGATCTTTTTTAGTTCAAAATTCGACTATTTGGTTGAAAATTTGTCTTTTTTTAGTTGTAAAATGAAACTCTTTCGTCGAAGGTTCATGTATTTAGTTGAAAAATCATCTTTTTAATATCAAATTAAAGTTTTTGTTTGAAAATTTAACTGTTTGGTTAAAAAATCATCTATCTTGTTGAAAACCCAATATTTTTATTTATTTATTATTATTTATATATTATATTTATTATATTATTTAATTAGAAATTAATTAGAAACCGAAATGAAACATTATTTATAATAAACTATCGAAACCGTATACATATTCGGAGTCGATTGTTTAAAAAATGCGAAATATTTGAATGGCTCCGTACTATAGAATATTACATGGACAAAATTTGAGATACCTGGGAAAAACCTAGAATTGTCAGGGAGTTTTCTTCCAAGATTTGAGTAGACACATGTCTACACTGTTTACTGTTAAAAAATAAAATAATTAAGGGTATAAAAAAACACGTTTAAGATCTGGAAAGTAAAAAAGTTTATATTTTGTGTACCAGCGTGTATAATTATATAAAATATATTAGATATAAAATCCATTAGGCCGACAGTGGTTGAAACGTATAATTTTGGGACAATCACTGTGATTCTGACGTACGAAAAATTTGAATTGAGGGACAGTCTTCAAATGCGATAATAATTAGAATGTGCTTCTTAATATTAGTCTAGTTTTAAAATTATTATAAAAAGTTAGGTGATTACTGATATACTTTTTCTACCATTTCATTGTTTGTAGATACCTTTAGAGGAAACCTCCCTACAGTGGATAATGCAACCTACAGTGGATAATCACTAATTAAGAGCACAAATAAAAGAAAAGTAATTAATTTTAATTTATTAATACGTATGGTCGCTTAAATATTCAATAAAATAAATTAATTATTTTACGTTAGTATTTTTAATTAATAATTATCCACTGAAGGTTGCACTTATCCACTGTAGGGAGGTTTCCCCTATAAAAGATCTTAGTTTCAGAGTTTCGAAGAGATGCTTTATAATATTTACATTTTCTAAAAAAACTTGTTTTTGTTCTAGATTTTGTAGGGTTTCCTTCCTGTTTGAAGTGTTCAGTACTCTGAAGAAGCATCTGGGGTTGATGGAGATTCAAGAGCGACTTCTTCATAATCCCGTTCAAGTGCTGCAAGATCCTCTCTGGCTTCGTTAAATTCACCTTCTTCCATACCTTCACCAACGTACCAATGAACGAAAGCCCTCTTGTTGTACATCAAATCAAATTTGTGATTTAATTTGGCCCAAGCTTCTTCGATGGCTGTCGTGTTCGATAACATCGACACAGCTCGTTGAACCTGGAATTATTATTTTATTTGAGGCCATGTAATACTTATCCGATAACTACTTTACCGACATTTTTTCAAAACCAACTTACATCTACATAAATTAAGATATCGAGTTGAAAAATTGGGAAATTAAATAATAGGCACTACGGAACGTCCTAAGACTTTAAGACGAAAGGTTATTTTCAAGAAAAGAGTTCAATTCTCAACCAAAAGAGATGAATTTTCAACCTCAAAAGACGAATTTTTAATGAAATAGTTCAACTTTAACTAAATACTTAAATTTTGAAGCAAATAAGATGAATTTTTCGAAGACAGTTGAATTTTCAACAAAAAATTTAATTTTCTACCCAGAAAGATGATTTTTCGACCAAGGAAGATGAATTTTCTACCATAAAAGATTAATTTTCAATCGAAAAGGACGAAATTTTCAACGAAGCAGTTGAATTTTCAATAACAACAAAAATTAACAAAATAGTTGAATTTTCAATAAAATAATTAAATTTTGAACAAAATAGATGCATTTTTAACCAAACGTCAAATTTTCAAACAAAAACGAATAAATCGCAACCAAATAGTTAAATTTTCAAGCCAAAAAGACGAATTTTTTAGACGACCATTGAATTTTCAACAAAAAAGTTTTTTTTCAAACAAGAAAGAATACTTTTCTACAATAAAAGATGAATTTTCATTCCAAGAGGACAGATATTCAACAAACCAGTTGAATTTTTAACAAAGTGGTGGAGTTTTTAATCAAATAGCTGAATTTTGAATCTACAAAGATAAATTTTCTGCCAAAACACGAATTTTCGTCAAGAAAGTTAATTTTCGATCCAGAAAGATGAATTTTCTACCCAGTAGTAGAATTTTCGACCAAGAAAGGTTATTTTCATTCTTGAAAGATGAATTTGCAACCAAATAGTAGTATTTTCAGCTAAAAATATCAGTTTTCAGCCAAAAATGAAAACGTTACAATTTCAGTTTAATACTGTATTTTCAACAACAAAATAATGAATTTTTAACAAAATAGATGAATCTTGAACCAAGAAGATAAATTTTCACCAAACAAGATTAATTTTCTATCCAAAAAGACGAATTTTAAACAAAATACAAGGACAAATTTTTAACCAAAAAATATGCATTTTTAACAAAATGGTTTATATTTTAACCAAATAGATGAATTTTCCTCCAAAAAGATTAATGTCCTGCCAAAAAAAATTTTCCACAAAATTGTCTAATTCTTAAATAAAAAAGACGAAAAATAAATAAAAAATATGAGTTTTCAACGAAAAAGTTAATTTTTTTACCAAATAGTTAAACTTTCAAGTAATAGTTTAATTTCTAATCAAGTAGTTGAATTTTCTACCAAAATAATTTAATTTTATGACCAAAAATATGAATTTTCAATAAAAAAATGTATCTTTCAACTAATCAGTTGCACTTGCAACCAAACAGTTGAATTTTCTACTAAAAGAAAGGAATTTTAACAAAATAGTTGAATGTTTAACCAAATACTTCAATTTTCAACTAAAAAGATGAATTTTCCACCAAGAATATGATTGTTCTACCAAAAAAGACGAATTTTGAACAAAATTATTAAATTTGGAAGCCAAACGGAGGAATCATCAACAAAACAATTGAATTTCTAAACCAAAAATATGATTTTTTCAATAAAACAGTTAATTTTCTACGAAATAGTTGAATTAAAAAAGAATTGATTTAATTTTTAACCAACTAGTTGAATACTCAACTAAAAATATTTTAATTTGAATTTGAAAAAAATGTCAATCTAACCAAAAAGACGAATTTTCAATAAACTAGTTGAATCATCAACCAAAACAGATTCATTTTTAGCCAAAAATTGCATTCTCAACCAAAAAGGATGTTAATTTTCTACCAAAAAATACGAATTTTTAGCAAAATACATGAATTTTTGACCAAGTACTTTAATTTTCAAGTAGAAAACATCAATTTTCGATTAATAATATTAATTTTAAACCAAAAATGTAATAGTTACATTTTTATTTGTTTGTTAAGGAAAATAAGTCCCAAACAAAAAAAGAAGGAATTTTCAACAAAATAGTTAAATTTTTAACCAAAGGAATATTTCTTGAACAAATAAAATGAATTTTTAACAAAGTACTTCAACTTTTCGCCAAGAAGTTGAATTTTTGACAAAAAAAGATGACTATTTAACAAAATAATTGCATTTTCAACAAATGAATTACATTTTTAATTAAATAGCAGCATTTTTATCCAAACGAAATGAATTCCGGATCAAAAATTTAAGACTTTCCAACCAAAAAAATTAACTTAAACAAAAATAGTTGGACTTTCTTACTGGGTTCTATTAAATCAGATCATATTTCAGTGAAAAATTGAGAAAAATGGAAAAATGAGGAATTTTCTCGACAACAGGGGAAAAGAGAAATTCTGTAAAAAAAAAGGGAAAAGAGAAGAATAGGGATAATGAATAGAATAATGTGAAGTGTGAAATATGAAAGTGAATTTTCAAACCCATTAAGTTAATACTGAACTGTACCGTTGCAGGGTCATTTGTCACCAAATTTGTTTAAATTTATCAGCAGGAAATGTACTAAACGTTATTTAAGTTATTTGTGAAATTTTTCTGAAATCTTTGTGAAATATTTTGAAACCGTAGTTTTCAGCGCCCCCGCCCCCCACCCCATTGGTATCGTAGTTTATGGACGGCCCTTAAGTTTTACATGGCATTAAAAAAAACCCAATTCAAATAATTTATAAAACAAGGCATATACGAACTACAGTGAAACCTGGATTTAGCTCCCCTGGATTGTGCGCTTCCGAGAATTGACGCCTCGCCGTGGGGATACGTGAGAGGCGTTTGCGGGGGGGTGTGCGGTGTGCATTCAAGCGTGAAAAAACTGAGAGAGAAACAGGAGAGAGACAAAATAGTTCCGAGTCTCTGGATTTAACCTCAAGGCCAGCCCCAAAACCTGCGCTAAATCCAGGTTCGACTGCATTTTGAACCATCCAAATATCTGGATTTAAAATTACTCAGTTTAATTAACAAACCCTAATTAAACAATCTTTTTATAACACATGCATGCTTTCAGACCCTTTCGATGCCTCTAAAGCGGAGCGAAAGTAGTGCTTTTCAAGCATGGTGGCTTTTGCTCCCTAGGGAATAGAAGTGTGACGTCAGAAGTGAATAATGAAAATTATCCATCTATAAGCTCACATGTTGGGCTCACAAAAAGTGATCGTCAAGCAATCAGTTAATCACGTTGACATGTTGATTGACAGATTGCAACAGCTCAAAGCGATAAGTTACCATGAATTACCGATAAATTACCATGCATGTGTTCCAATCGTGTTTGAAATGATGAATTTCCTATAAAAAAATATCGTATACATCAAGGGGGAGGGTACTTTTTATGAATCGTCTATTTTTCCTGTACGAGTCGTAGGCGAGCGACTACGCGCCGTAGGCGATTGCGTATTCGCGAGCCGAAAAAGTCCCTCTCCTCCCCTTTGGTGCATAAATAGTACATTATGTAACAAGAGGTGAAAGGAGCAGATTTTTCCCGCGGGTGCGTTTTTAATTACCCGAGGGGAAAGTCTACTTTCGTCCCGTGTTACATATAGTATTTTATTCCACTCTCGACCGTGGCCACATTTTAGCCCTGAAAAACGGGTCCGACGCATTTTCTATAGCTTTCTTCGCGGCTCGAATTCTGATCGACTCGGAGCAACTCAGATTTTCAATATTGCGACCGTCGACCAAAAAAAGAAAAAAAAGTCCATTTTATTGTCACCCCGAAAATTGTACTTTCGCCCGAAAATGTTACTTTTGCCCGCTAATTTTATTTTTGCCCCGCAAATTTTACTTCTCCCTGCAAATACGGGTTACGGGGAATATATGCTACTTTCGCCCCTATTTTCAGGGGCGAAAGGTGGCCATTTCGGTCGAGTGTAACCAGTATCAATCATAAAAGTGAATTGTTTAAGAATTTAATGTAGGATACCTAAGTGCAAACATTAATGGTCAGAAAGTATATACTATTCATGAATTTTTTTCTGTAGTGCCACCTGGATATAAGATAGTGGAAGTACTATCTCATGTCATTTACTTACCAGTCGCCGTGCATATGATAGATCATATACAGATTCGTATAGTTGATCAAGACGGACATTTGGGTAATTTTCGTGGAGAATTTATAACAATTTAAGATTATGCATAAAGTTTCTTTGATAATAATGGGTATCGTTTTCAATGAGCAGATTGGCTTTGGTTATAATAAACCAGCCAAATGCCACAAACTAATCAGTCGACAAAGAGCAGTGAAAGGGTTAACACCTCAAAGCATGCTATTCCTAAAATGTCTAGGTCTGAAGCTCAAAAAAAGAAGAACAAGAGTAATGGGATCTGAAGGCTTTGTAATGTTGAATGATAGACCTCCCAGCCATACGCCAGCGAAATTGACATTTGTAAACCACCTGGGAAGGAGCACGATTGACTTGATTTTGATTACCGTAGCTTGTTTTCCTTACATAAGGGACAGTAAGATAATTTCATTAAGAACCAATATAGATCATTTTTAAATCACACTCGAAATGGGAGTCTCAGAACAGAATAAAAAGGATAGAAAAGATTAGAGGTCAAAAAATAATAAAATACTGATTCAGGATACTTATAGGTGGAAGGAAGAAAATTCAGAGTCATATAGGTTGCATCTAGAATCCACGAAAATTATTTAAAATAAAGAACGACCCATAAACGAACTGAGTTCAACTTTAGAAATATCGACCAAAGTCGCTGAAACTAATGCTTATCCTTGCGGAATACGACCAACAAGAAATACAAATAAGTTAAGGGTGTTGGTCAAATCCGACTGGGAATTTTTTTTATAGGTACGGCAGTGACTCATATATAATTTTTCTCAAGTATTTAAGAACGAAAGGAAGAAAGCTTGTCAAATATCGAGGATTTTGCGAGATCCTCGGATCAATGAAATGTAGAGGAATGAAGCCTTTTCGCTGAGGCAATCATTATTTTCACTGAAATTATAAATTTTTCGAAGGGGAGGAATCTGCAGATAGCAGAAGACAGCATTTGATCGGCGAGAACCGTTCGCAAATTCATTTTTTTACTCACAATTCTGACATCAGAGAAGCATTTTCAGGCGTCATCCTATATCCGAAGACCCACAACGACTGTAGTTGTAAGCAGCAAAGCAAACACGGCATGCAGACCACCTGTCAAATTCATGCTCCGGTGCTCTGCAGTCTGAAACACATATTGCCACTCCTTATCGACCGCGAGTCCAAGCTTCGAGTCTCAGCGGCAGTTTTGAATTGAGAAATAAAAATAAAAAATGTGAATAACATTGAATACAAAATATTGAAATAGTTTTTGCAAACAGAATCAGCAAATGCACCAATTTTATGGATAAACCCATTTATAATTGTATGTTAATTTGTAAATTTATCCAGTTTGAAATTATTAATTTAAAAATTTTCAAATTATAAATTATAAATTATAAATTCAACAATTCACGCAGCAATAAATTTCAAAACAATTAATTTCGAATTCTGAAATTTCCAAATTAGGCCCTCTGAGAATTTATTTATAACTTCCAAGTTTATCAAGTCGCCCAACTGTTATTTTTGATATTACAAAATTTTCCACATTGACTATTCCAACATTACAAAACTGGCAAGTGTCCACTTTTATTCATGAATAAAATAAATTTATCAAGTCACTCTTCAATAAATTTCAAAACTATCGATTTCGAATTCCGAAATTTCTAACTGAGGCCCTCTGCAAATGATAAACTTTGAATTTATACATAAATTTGCAGAGGGCCTAATTTGGAAATTTCCGAATTCGAAATTGATGGTTTTGGAATTTATTTTTAGTTGACTTGATAAATTTTTTAATTTATAAGGAAAAGTGGATACTTGCCAGTTTTGTAATGTTGAAATTATCAATTTGGAAAATTGTGTTATATCGTAATTCACAGTTGGGAAACTTGATAAACTTGGAATTTAGAGATAAATTTGCAGAGGGCATAATTTGGAAATTTCAGAATTTGAAATTGATGGTTTTTTAATTTATTGCTGGATGACATGATAAATCTATAATTTGAAAATTCTCCAATTATAACTTTTAACTGGATAAATTCACAAATTTACATACCATCATAAATTGGTTTATCCATAAAATTGGTTCATTTGCAGATGCTGTCTGCAAAAACTATTTCAATATTTTGTAGTCAATTTTATTCACATTTTTTATTTTCATTTCTCAATTCAAAACTGCCGCTGAGACTCGAAGACTGGACTCGCGATCTATAAGGACTGGTAATGTGTGTTTCAGATTTCAGAGCATCGGAGCACGAATTTTACAGGTGATCTGCATGCCATGTTTGCTTTGCTCCTTACAACTTCAGTCTTAGGGTCTTCACATACATAGGATATCTCAATTTTGTACTCACTTTTCTCCATTTCGCGACGTATTTAGCAAAAATGAGGTTCACCATCATCAAGTTGTGGGTTGTCGGATATAGGATGATGCCTAAAAATGCTTCTGTGATGTCAGAATTGTGAGTAAAAAAATTAATTTGCGAACGGTTCTCGCCGTTCAAATGCTATTTCTGCTATCTGCAGATTGCTCGCTTTCGAAAATTTTATAATTTCAGTAAAAATAATGATCGCTTCAGCAAAATGCTTGATTACTCTACATTTTATTGATCCGAAGATCTCGCAAAACCCAGGATATTTGACAAGTTTTCTTTCTTTTGTTTTCAAATACTTGAGAAAAATTATATATTGAGTCAGTGCCGTACCTATGAAAAAAGATCCAAGTCGGATTTAACTAACACCCTTAAGGGGCAAAGATTGGCAGGACGAACAATACATAGAATCTAAAGCTGAACTCAATAAAAGCTTGAAGAATGCTAATGAATTAAACTTCACGGGTGGAATATTAGGTGATTTTTTTGAAGCAAAGAAGAGCATGATAGTCTGAAAAAAACAAAAGTAGAAAATAGTTAGGTATAAGGATCTGAAGGCGTTGATTGACATTAGGAGCGCGAGAGAGTTTTAGCTAACCATCGAAAAATTTGCATACAAAGAATATTTGAAGTGCCCTATCTCCATTGAAACATGGGAGGATTTTAGATAATTAACTTTACAATGGGTAATCAGGATGAATTCAAAATAGTCAACATGGATATTATTCCGGAATTAGATAGACAAATAGAAAATAAAGAATTAATCAGTACTATAGGAAGACTAAAAAATGGAAAAGCCCTAGGCTCAGATAGATTAGGGAACGAATTTTAGAAAAAGATAACTGCGAATGTTCTAATCTTCTTGTTAGACATGTCTAATAAAATTTTAACTTTTGGTTTTATTCCAAAAGATTGGGTCAAAATAAAAACTATTGTAATATACATGAAAGGAGACAAAAACAAACCAAGGCAGCTGTTTTTAGGAAAGGCCGAAGTTGCATTGATAATATTTTTACATTAAATACAGCGATACATTCAATAATAAGAATTAAAGGCAGGATTCTTTTCATAACCTTTTTCGATTTTGAGCAAGCATTCCCATCAGTAAGGCACAAATTACTAAGGGAAAAGCTCACAGACCTTGAACTCAATAGAAGGCTCTCAGGTTAATTATAAAGCTTTATGAGACCTTCCCGATACATTATAACATAAATGGGGAAAGATCAAAAGATATTCAAATACATTTAGGAACTCCGCAAGGGGAATCAAGCAGTCCGATTCTATTCTCATTGTTTGTATGCAATATTTTAAAGTTTGTTAGAGAATTTGGAGCTTCTGGGGTAGAATTGGGAGGTCTTTTAGAGATTTTGATACTGGCATTCGCGGATGATATTAATTTACTGTAAAATACATAAATTACAAGTCAACGTGGTAAAAACTAAGGTATTGGCTTTTCATAAAAGCCCAAAAATAATAAATTTGCGAAGTGAACATTGAGAGGGGAAGAGGTGCAATGAGTGAAATCGTACTGATACTTAGGGATCAATTTTAAAAGTACAGTGGTGCATAGCGAGAATGTGAAAGATCGAAGATTTAAAGCTAATGAATCGACAGGTGTGTCTCGGCAAGGTGTTTACAAAGCAAAACCAAGATCATTGATAGCGGCAATCCATCTTTTTAACTCGGTTATCTCAATGACTTTATTATATGCAGCTGAAATTTGTTCTTTAAGATATTTCAATTAAATTGAATCTACTCAGATAAAATACTTTATCTCAGTATTAAAACTTTCCCTTAACACTCCTAATTACATAATTAGACTAGAAATTAATAGATACAAATTGGAATATGAGTGTGTGGCAAGGGTAATTAGATGGTGGATCAAAATTCTAGAGATGCCTGATGAAAGGTTGGTCAAGAGCTGCTACAATAAACTAATTCAACTGGATCAATTAAAAAAAATAAGGTGAAGTATAACTGGGTAACTTAAGCTAAACATATACTGGAGGACGTGGGATTTAAGCATATATTCCTGAATCAATTTTCGGAAGCAATGCCGAAATTACAAGAAAGAATTAGAAACAATGATTTATTAGGACGAAACAATTAAAAATATTCTTGCACTTTTAAGAGCGTTATCTCGTGTAATGACTATTTGTTGAAAGAAATCAACTGCAATGAACTAAGCTCATTCTGTCAACTACGTTTGAGTGGTTCTAAGAATCCGAGAATTTTCTGGGGTGGAAAAAATATTTATATGATTGCGACAGTTTTTGTCAGATGTGCAACTTGCGAAAAATGGATACGTTAGAGCATTTTATTAGGGAATGACCAGCGTACAATGGTATTAGACTCAAAAATGTAAAAAATAATAAATCGCTGGTTGAGATTTTGAACATCAACCCAAAAAATTCGATATATAATTTATTTATTTACATGATCAACGCATTAAAGATTAGTACCCTTCGATTATGTTTTAACATTACCCGTTTCAATATAGAAATAAGTAGATTAGGTATTTTATGTGGGGAACTAAAAAATTGTCACTGATGGTCACCATCCACCTTGTAATTGGGCACTGGCCATATTTTATGTCACAATAAACTGAACTAAACTGAGTATTTGTCATGGAGGGGGATATTTTAAATATTCAAGAACGAATTATCTTTGATGAGTCCATTGCAAACTGTGAAATTCATGCACATGAGTTTTAGTTACTAACGCCAACTATCATTTATTTGAAGGAGCAAGATATGAAATCAATGCAATACAAATTGGTAGAAACAAAAATGTTGTTCTCACTGGTCTCAATCAATTATTACCTATCGTTACTGGTGACTGTGATGTAGCCGTACCTGTCAGCATGATATTTAGTCTTTATGAAGATTATCACAAAATCATTGTCAATGCTAAGCGTGAACTTATTTTGACAAGATCAAAAAGTGATGCAAATTCCATCTTGCAGGCAGCCCCCATTGAGCTGTATAAAATTGAAATTAATAAAATAGAGTGGTTATTGCCTAGCATTAGACTGTCGGATTCACTCAAATTTCAGTTGCTAAAGTATATTGAAAAAGCTCCATTTATGCCAATAAATTTTCGAACTTGCGAAATGTATGAATATCCTCTACTTCCAACTATTTCAAACCATATTTGAACTGTAAAAACCTCAACACAATTGGAAAAACCGCGATTTGTTATACTAGGATTTCAAACAAACAGAACAAACAATAATTGTAGACGCTCTAGCAACTTTAATAATTGCAATCTAACTAATGTCAAACTACTTTTGAATGATCAGTGTTATCCTCATAGTAATTTGAATCTTGATATTAATAAAAAATCAGTATGCTCTATTTTATGAAATTTACACAAACTTTCAAGCTAATTACTATGGTAAAGAACCGCAACCATTGCTATCGAGAGGAGAATTTATACAGGATGCACCTCCAGTTGTTATTGACTGTTCTAAACAAAATGAGTCACTGCAATACGGAACAGTTGACATTCATTTGGAATTTCAAACTAGTGAAAATTTTCCCGCTCAAACATCAGCATATTGCTTAATTTTGCATGATCGGATAGTTGAGTATAAACCAATAAGTGGTGTGATGAAAAAGTTGGTATAAAACTACTGTAACCAAGTGGAAATAGTTTAGTTGCAATCAAGATGCAGTACTTGGTGGATATGCAGGGCTTCAAGTAACCGGTTAATGAATTTGTATTGAATAAATTGGCTATATTGTCAATTTGTGATGATGAGACAGTTACAAAGACATATTCTTTTGTCTTTCGATCACCCTGTTCTGAAAGATGCAACAACAATTTAGGTCAAAAAATTGGAAAAATAGAATTAGCTGAAACTATTTGTAGAAATATCAAGTGAATTTTTTTTTTGAAGATTTTTTTTTTATCTGTTGAACACTGCGGTTAATGATGAAAATGCACAATTATTTTGCGACGTTTCATCAGCTTGGTTTGCTGACCTCTTCAGGCTTATAAGTTTAAATTAAAGAATCACGTTGGTCATTAAAAAAGTGTGCTGATGTAGCACAATCCAATCCGAGTAGTCTTCCAAAAGTTATCCGGTATACAGACGACAAAGACAACGACAACGACGACAACGACGATGACAGATAGACAGACATATATACGTAAAAACTATTTCTTTCTGACTCAGGTGACCTCAAAACGTCGATATTTGATGGAATCCGCGAAAGTCATTTTCCACATAAAACCAATACCTTTTCATTGATGAGAATCTAAAAAAATTGCATTCAACTAAATTCAAAACTGGCTTTTACTTCGATCTCGCGTGTTTCCACTATCAAATTATATACATGGTCGTAGATGAAACAAGTTTTACTACAAACAGCCGATTTTTCAAGTATGTATTATAAATTACCCTAACTTCCCTACACTTGAATGAAATATGATAATATAACGGATAAATCGATTCGTCTCTAATCAAATAATCTTCTATATTTGTGGATCAACTTTTACTTATGCAAATGAATAAATTTTTACGACAAAAAACACATTTTCGAAATATTATAAACAAAAATTTAAAGAATAATGTTAGAAATCCTTGTGTCAGTTTTGAGGTCATAGTTTTAAAAACAAGCCCTTCAAAGTTCATGAATTTATATCTACGACCTTCAAGTTATCATGTTCACAAAAGGGGGACAAACGTACACACACATCTGGAGAATAGCTTAGAACGTTGTGATAGGAATTTATAAATGGGAAAAGTTTAATTAAAACATTCTAAAAATATTGAAAAATGTTTACAACTGAAAAACAAACTTTAGCCGATTTCAAAATTGTTTGTTATACTTCCTTTGAATGCGAAATCACAACCCTGCTAAAACTATGGCTATCATCATGCGACCTTCTACCTCTCCATCATCTGAAACAATTTCCACCCTACCTCCTCTCTTGATCGATGGGCGTCTCATCCCTTTTGCCATTCCCTCTAACAGCTTAACAGGAATAAAGAATCACTTCCTACTCCAACGCGCATCCACATAATAAAAAGCCTCATCTTTCCTTTCTTTGACAACGGCTGTGTGGTATATTATATGCCGATATTACTGATCAGCTGAATGCCAAACTTTTGGGTACGCCTAATGCTTGCATTCGGTTCATCTATAACATCCCCAAAAGTGAACATATTATTCAGTATAGAGAAAAGCAGGACTTCTTAACGTCGCCAAAAGCCAGTTTTTTATGGAAATTTGCTTTATAGCGTATTCAATAGTGAAACTCCGGACTATTTTTTTTGATCTCTTCGATTTTATTAACAAAGATCAAGCAATACATTCCAAAATGCAAAGATCTTTTATTATTCGTGGTGCTCGTCTTTGGAACAAACTACCTATAAATATTATGACTGCACCTTCACAATATCACTTTAGAAAAAACTCCTTTCTCGTTACTTATTTAACACTCAAAATCCTACCCTGGAACCACACATCTATCGATGAGCAGGTTCTCCCGACATCCTGCTACGACTTTCTTTGAGCCGCGTTGTTCGTACATCTCTCGCCAGATAGGTCTGATTGTCCGAACAATCCTATCGTTCAGGATAGATGTGAAGATCTTGTGCAGTGTATTCAGAACAGTTATTGGCCTCTGATTCTTAGGGAGAGATAAGTTGCCCATATTCGGGAGAAGCACTGTGCGTCCTTCCACCAACCACTTGGAATAGCCTCTTCCGAATTTATATATGAGGTGAACATGCGGACCAGATGCTGGTGGGTTGAAGGAAGCTTCTTCCTCCAGAAGCTCTTGATACCATCTGGTCTCGTATCGGAATGGTTCTTCATGCTTCTTTATACTTTTTTCACTTCTTCGGTAGTGGTAGGTGGGCATTCCTCCGCAGGTGTTATGAGGGTACTGTACAGCACCGTGAAGCTATTTATGTTCTTTGTGTCTCCACTCAGCGGATGCTGGACTTTGTAAACTTCTCTCAAAAATGCTTCGAACTCCTCTAGTTTGGGCGGGTGGTCGACAGAAACTGGTGGGTCTGGGAAGAGCCAAGATAAGGTCAGAGAAAAATTGTTTAATTTCTTTGACTTACTTTTACTTCCGTTCTAGGCTTCTCTTAGCGTCAGGTAGTACCCGTTTTCAGTCAGCAATGTGCCGCCTGATGGTTAGCATCTTGGACAGTTCAGCCAGATATTTTGGCTCAAGAGAAACATGGAGAAACCTGTTGCCGGCTTGTTCAGGCTGCGGTAGAGTAGGCGCTCTGCTTACATAACCCCTTTTCCGGAGGTCATCGGTACGATTTCGCTGCAGTTAGTGCAAAAAATGATAGAGCTCTCGGTCATGCAGTCGTGCCATGTAATGTTTTTTGCTCAGGGGTCATATTGATATCGTAGCACTCCAGCAGGTTGTTCCTCAGTCAATCGGTGGACTCAAAAGTATCGAGATGTTGCCGGTCCATCGTATTGACTCTGTCTTGATCGTCTCCCCCAGTTCTAGTGCAGTCGGAATTGTTGTTCGTCCCATTGTCAGGAGCCCCGCGCATTTTATTCTTTTGAACAACACTTGCAACTATGCTTTGGGTTGTCATTTTTGTTCCCACGAGCAGCTAGGATAAGTTTTCTTCCGCTCTTGCAGAGCGCTGCACGCAAGGGTAAGCATATATACTCTGGGAGACCGTCCAGTTTCCCAGAGGCACCGGTTGAGACACTACTCCCTGGGGCAGTATACGTTTCGCTCCCGACATGCACAGGGAGATACTAATAAGTGACCTTCTGCTAGGAGCGAACGTCCCTTCCACTGCACGGACTACAGATCTATCTCCTCTTCTACTGCTCCCTCTCAAGCAATGTCTAGCCTTACTCTCCCCCAACCTTTCTGTTTCCTAATCCACATGTCAATACCATACAATACTATACTAAACCATACAATACTATATAATCTCAAAATAATTTGAATAAGAATTTTGTGCACATAAAAGTTTAAAACGGAAAGCATATGGAGACTTTTAATTTTGGACTTTGCATAGTAACACGATACTAACTTAATAAAGGACAATTTCGAAAGTTCTTTAGACTGATACTTCTTAATCTGTTCTAACAAAAAGAACTGCTCACTTCTGAAATCTATAGAGCAAATGAAAATTGTTGCATTTAATATGCGTTTGAAGTTGAATCTCTTTCAAAATTTTAGTGAAATGATTGCGAGTCTTTGTACTCCCTGATTACGCCAAACTCCTGTATTTTTCATCCAGGACTGAGTTAAATGAAAACGACAGCCAAGTATAGTGACGTCAAGTTATGTGTATCGTTTCGCGTTATGTATCGCTACTTCAAAATCGACAACAAATCTACTACAATCCAAATCACTAATTATGCGTTGCGTTTCCTTCAAATCGGTAGGGAGACTTGGAATTAATCGACATCTAGCTCTATTAGCAGATAATTTAACACTTCTCACATCATCTACTCGATAATAGGCTAATGCTCTAATTTTACCTCCAGAATTGTGTGAAAAATGAAAAGGGTGGGGGAGAGTAGGGCTGGACATTGCTTGAGAGGCAGCAGTAAGAGAGGAAATAGATATGTAGTCCGTGCAGTGGAAGGGACGTTCGCTCCCCTCAGCAAGTAATGTATTAGTGCCTACCTGTGCAGTTCGGAAGCGAAAAGTCAATTGCCCACTCCCTGGTACCAAGCAGCCTTTGGCGCGGTCGCTTATGCCAGGCGTTGGCAGTGAGGGCAAATCTGGAGAGTCCACCTCTTTCAACACGTGCGGATCGCTCGCTTCGTCTCTCCCACCACGAGTCTCTACTCTAACCTAAGAGTTCAGGGTGGTGGTAAATTCTGACTTTATAGAACCAGGTCTTGAGCACCGCAGTGGGAATTACTACTGGGGTTCTTTTGTGGTGACTGAACTTAGAAATTATTTTATTTTTAATATACCTGCTTACGAACTGCAGTATAATTTAAGAAATATGAATTATCAATAATATAATTCATAAATTAATAATATTGATCATATTACGTGTATAAATAAAAGTAATCAATAGAAAAAAGCATGACATATTGGGAGGCATATATTTATTGATCATATATATTATATAATTATGTTTTGACATCTCCTCAAATGCAACAAACATTATCAATACAAAGTTATACAAGTTTTTAATTGTCTGAAAGTTATACTTTATTGTTAATTTTTGTACTTTGCTACAAGAAAATACAAGAAAATATTAGCTTTTTGTATTTAACTGTACTTTTTTGTTTAAATTTGTACATTTTCTACAAAAAAGTACATGTTTTAACAAAAAATTACAGTTGTAGAAATGTTGTACTTTCTTGTAAACATTTTTTCCATCAGGAAATTTTTACCAAAAGAGACGAATTTTCTACTACAATTATGAATTTTCATCAAAAAAATAAAGTTTTAACAACCATTTTTCAACTTTCAACCGAATTTCAATCAAAGAAGCTAAACCCTCATTGAAAAATTAAATACATAGTTCTATATTCCAACAAAAAAGATCAAAAGTTTTAATGAGAAACTAGCAATTGTAACTAAATTGCAATTTTTATTAGGACCCATAATAATTCAATTGATAGCCCTTTTAATTGTTATTCCCTAAATTTATTCTCGAAATAAGTTAAACTTTCAGCAACAGGAAAGGTGTGTTGCAATTTTAATAGAAGAAGCTTTTAACATAGATATGTGAAAATGTTATTTAAAAATATACTTCCATATTTTCAAAAATAACCATTTTTTAAATTTATGGGCGTGTAATTTAAAAATATTCTTTCACATTTTAAGAATAACATAGTAATAATATCATAAATACCTTCAAGTTTTTCTATTCACTGGTAAATTTTCACTAAATGAATTTTACTGGTAAATATAAACAGCTAATTATAACAAAAAATTACTAAACTGAAGTGCTCCTGACGAAAGATTCTTCAAAACTGGCCAAATCCACATTCACAGTCCTTCCCCGCAGAAACTTTCCCGTTTTTTTCATGAGAAATTCTCCTACAGATACCTGCATCTGCTACAAGTTATAAAAAAATTAACCTGCCAGGGATACCTGAGAGCTGCTTTGACGGCTCGATCTCCCGCAGTTTTCACGAAGAACTTCATACTTTACCTCGATGAAACTTTATTAAAGGTGACATCAGTATTTGCTATCATTTTAAGAATTTAAGACATTTGTTTTTTATACACGATATACCGCCCCGATATCTCATTAACAATTTGTTTTCAGTTAATGATATTTTTTGCATTTAAGGAGATATCAAAACATAATTATATAATATGTATGATGAATAAATACATGCTTCCGAACATGTAGTGCTTTTTTCTATTACTTTCTGTTATTTATGAACGTAATCTGATCAATGTTATCAATTTATAAATTGTATTATTGATAGTTGATATTCCCTAAACTATATTGCTATTAATTAATCATTTTAATATTTACCAATTTTTTCATCATGAGGTTCATAAGCAAGTATATTAAAAATAAAATAATTTATGAGCTCAGTCACCCCAAAAGAACTCTGGTAGTAATTCGCACTGCGTTACTCAAGACCTAGTTCTATGACCTCAGAATTTACCACCACCTCGAACTCTTAGAGTTGAGCAGAGACTCGTGGTGGGAGAGACGAAGCGAGAGATCCACACGTTCTGAAGGAGCTGGACTCTCCAGATTTCCCCTCGCTGCCGACGCCTGCTCTAGAGTGTAGACCACATTGCTTTCAACTCTCGTGTTCCTTCACACTGCATGTTAATAAAAATAATTATTTGACACAAGGAAGACTTATAAAGTGAAATTTACATTATTTATTAGATTTTCTCCTTAAAAATATTTGATCGATATTAATTTTAAAGAAAGGAATATCTTTTTTATCCTAAATATGAATTTAAAATTATTCCTCATAATCTCATGCACTTTACATCTATTATTTGTTGTGAAAATTTGACTTAAACATTCAATCATTTTAAATAAACACGTCAACGGTAACTAATCAGGTTGGCCCTCCGCGATGGGTCATTTGCTCTTCCATGGATGGTCGAAATGAGTGAAAACAGGATGACAGTATTGACCATCCCGAAAGGATACATTGCTAATCCCTGGTAGTGAGTTGGATCTTCTTATAACAGTCAGACTGTTCATAAAATGAGAGCCTCTCCGGCTATGTCAAAAAAATTCTGGATGGCTCTTCAGACCATCTAGAAGAATGGACTGGCTCTCTAAATTTTGACCCTCTAACTTTGACCATACATTTTTCTCCGTGAATCCCCTTTTACATCCAGTGTAATCTATTTATTGAGAAACTGAATTGAATTATAGTAATTAGGCATTATAAATGTGTATGACATAACAGTAATTTTCTTCCTCTACCTTTATCCCCCGATTATTATAGTTTCATTATGTACTTTCTTTTCATGTAATATTATATGAGAAAAAAATATTTAAAATGCTTGAATTCATGCAAAGCACACACATACATACATATGCATATAGTATTATTATACACAAGCATGGTTGGCTTTCACGTACTTACGTAATACAATGTAAAGTTATGTTTGATGTAATAGGGTTGAAAATATCAAGTGTTATGCTCATTTTCTTCGGATCTTGCGTCAGGTCTTATGTCAGCTATAAAGCTGAACGAGCACTTATTGATATGGCGAGAGTATTTGCTGGGCCAAGGTTTAAAAGTTGGGATATAAGTAACTATTATCTCTAGGACATTTTCAATCCACCAGACAGCGTAATTAAGTACCACTTTTATTGTATAACCGGTTTTCTACCTCTTAAAGACTGTACTACAAAAAAAGTTTGAAAGAAATAGTAAGATATGCGATAAATGTCTACAAAAATATAAATTGTCGATGAACTTGCCAAACTGTTTAATATATATTAGCATTGTGTATCAGCTGAAAACGCTATTACAAACAGATCACATTAGAATCAGTTTGTTTGAAAATCTGCATGAAACACAGCGAAATTTCAGAAATAACGGAAATATTCGGGATGTGTGCAACAGTCAGTTATATCTGAAAGTATTATCAGAATCGCAGAAAGTGGAAGTACGTGTCATTATTTTAACATATATTTTTTACACTGATGGTGCGGCATTATTCAACAGTTCAGCAGAATGTTTCTGGCCAAAGCTTATTGTTTTAAATGAATTCCCAGCTCACATACGTTTTAAATATCCTATTTTCGCAGGAATATGAAAAGGAAAGAAACAGTCGAAACATGCCTTGATGAATATGTATCTTAAACCTTTCATTGATGAAGCTCAAATTCTAAGCACTCAAGTGTTTACATGTACACACAAGAAAGGATAAACTTTTCGCTTCTTACCAAAGCCTCTATTATGCAGTGGGGATACTGTAGAGCGACCTATTTTGCAGAATCGTGTTCAGTACAATGGACGTTACAGTTGTTCTTGGTGCAACAGTTCTAATGTTTGGACAGACGGCTCGATGCGTTATTACATGAAAGAAACAGACCCATTACTTAGGACACATTATTTTCATATGGAGGATGTACAATATGCGATTACAGCAACTAAAAAGTGTCCTAAAGGAAAGAATACAAAAAAATCTGAAAAAGGGAAAATTTATCAACGGTATTGAAGGGTATTCCATGTTGTGGGAGTTGGCGACATTCGATATGGTATGGAGTTTTGTGAGAGATTACCTTAATGCAGACTTGCTCGGAGTTTCCCTTTATTCACGGAAAGCTTGGAATAATCGCAGAAGTCCGATCCACACTTTCAAATCAGATGTCGATAAAATTAACGAACGATTTATATGTACAAATGTCTCCTTCACAGGAGAATCATCGACTATCAAGACCTCTAACATAGGAAAAGTGTAAATAGAACAGTGGCGTATCTAGGGTATAGCTGGCAGGGCTCGTGCCATGGGCGCCGTTCTAGTGGGGGCGCAAAAAAGCACGTGAGCTAACATACATTAGTTTTTCACACAAATAGGGGGGGTGGGCGATTTTCTCTTTGTCACGGGCACCATTATCCCTTGTTATCTCTTGATACGCCACTGAAATGGAAGGCAACAGAATGGCGATCCTGGCTACTCTTATGCTGAACCGTGTCTACAAAGAGTCCTAATCGAATGTGCTTGAAAACATTTTGCATAATTCTCTAATTCAATATTCACTTTACTCCAAATGAATATTACTACAGAGGAATTGGACCAATGTAAAGTGGAATTGTTAAATTATGACGCATCATTCGAGGTACTGTACCGAGAAGGCTTCGTTACTTTCAACGTGCACACCCTTTTACATTTGGTTTCAAATGTTAGAAAAGGTGGTCCAATATGGAGCTATTCAACTTTCGCGTCTGAAAATACCATTTTTTCTTTAAAACAATGTTTTCACAGTCTAAAAGGAATATACGACCAGATAGCGATAAGAACTTTGCAGGCTAATGTTTTCAAAAGCTTTGTACAAAAATCAGCCGACATATCTCCTTGCTTATCCTACTGCGAATCACTTCTGCCTGTTTTTGTAGGGAAGGGGAACAAAGATTCAAATTATTTTAATTACTCTCAAAAAGGCACGGATGTTTTGACTTTTTATCGATGCACTTCTCGAGGAATGATTGTTCACAGTGTGAAGTATCGTCGGCCACGAAAAAGAAATGACACAGTTTTTCGTCTCTTCAATGGAGAATACATGAAGATTTTAAAGCTATTATATTTTGACGAAGAAAGTTGGGCAGAAGCTTTATTTTTTATAGTGCAAAAATTATTATCAACTAGCGGTACTGGGGATTCTCCATGCAACAATTGTAACATACTTTACTTTCACTTAAAGAATATAATTAAAATACTTGATGAAAAAAGCGAAAAAAAAGTCATATTACTTTCGAAAATCAGTGACAAATGCGTTTTCATTGATGTAGATAATGAAAAGTATCTCTTTAAAGTTGCAAATACAGTTGAAGTTCAGTAGAGCTTAATATTTAAGAAGACGAAAACGCAAAACAATGCATATACGAGTTTTACTTGTTCAATTTAAAAGAAAAAAATAAGAAATTTGTTTTGCCGTAAATATAAAGAAAATAAATGATGTTAGGTTTTTTGGTTTATTGCTTATTTATTTTCTAGTTATAAGATACGACGTTTCGCCCACTAAACTTAAGGCCCTGTCAGGATAGTATGTTTTTCCAAATGTGAATCTTAATTAAAAAGAAGAAGAACAATAAATAGTTAATTTAAAATTAAAATCCATTCGATATACAATTAAAAAATAATCTCACCATCGATGAAAATAACGTAGACGTATCTAGTTATTAATTATTGACGTTTTCATATACCAATCATCAGTTAAAAATTTCTCGTTGGTAATAAACATTTATAAATTTGTTTGAAAATTCCGTTTTCACTTTCACCCATGGCAAGGCAGTTTTTATTTTAGTATAATATATAAACGTGGGCTAACACATGTCAAACATTCCTTCGCCATGTGTGTAGTGTCTGACTAGGAAAGTTTGCAAATATTACAGCAGTATACACGGTCTATCTATAGACAAGTTTTCGCGGAAGGCAAATGGCAAGGTTAGTTCAGATGGCGTGGAGAGATTCATGTGACGTCATAATTTTCGAAATATTAAAAAAAAATTAGTGGCTTTGATTCAATTTCCGTATGCATAGCTCAAATTTTAAATGTCTGTTCTTTCGTTAACTGTGTTATTGGTTTTCACAATATGGAAAATTTCTTTAAAGATTCTTTTCTATAATTTTTTTCTGTACATAGTATTTTAATATTATCAAAATCAAATTGGTGGTCGAGAGTGTGGGAGTTCTCGACGAGTGCAGTTTTTTTATTGTCCTTTTTGCAGTCGTTTATGGTGGAGAACACTCAGAGCCATATTTTTACCAGCCTCCCTTATCACAGAACATTCTTCTATCGTTATGTAGATGATATTCTTGTTTGTGCCCCTGAGGAAAAAATAGAAGATCTACAATTGTGGTACAACAAATACAATCCTAGATTGAATTTTACAATAGAGAGATTGATAGGAGTATAAACTTCTTCGATATCACAGGTAGAAGGAGCGACGGGAGATTAGAGACTGATTAGTACAGAAAAAAAAACTTGATCTGGAAGGTATATGAATTTTAATTTATATGCTCCACTCCATACGTAGAACAAATTGAACAAAGACTCAGAAGTGTGCCATATATTGAAGGTCTAATGAGCGTTTTTCCCTCTCAAAAAGACGTTTTTGCTTGCTTCCGAAGTTTGGAAGATCCATTAAATAACGAACAAAGAAAAATTTCTATATCTTACATAGGATCTAAAGGATGTAGAAGATTTTATATCCGCCAGTCAGAAAGACCTATTAATATCAGAAGAAAAGAGTACATAAACGACTGCAAAAAGGACAATAGAAAAACTGCACTTTTCGAGCACTCCCACATTTTCGAACATCAATTGGATTTTGATGAAATTAAAATGCTGAGTACATAAAAAAATTATAGAAAGAGAATTTTCAAAGAATTTTTCCATATTGTAAAAACTGATAACACAGTTAACAAAAGAACATAAATTCAGAATTTGAGCTATGCATACAGAAATATAATTAAAGGCACAAATTTTTGTTAAATATCTAAAAAATTATGACGTCGCATGAATCTATACACGCCATCTTAACTAACATTGCTATTTGCGTTTCACGAAACCTTGACTACAGACAGCCGTGTGTACTGCTGTAATATTTGCAACCGTCTACCAAAAATTAATTAAAAGCTTAATTGAGGAGTTATAGATGTTCAAAGCTCGACCAATTAGCAGCGCGCTTCAAGAGGTCGAGCGTGCAAATGCCGCTGACGAGAGTGTGTGTGCAAAGAAGCTGAGGCCGTTTAATCTCCAATTTACAGGAGGTTGTGGAAGTCAATGGTGCAATTTCACACAAAAACTGAGTCCTGTTATGAGACATGTCGTGTCGTGTTATATAACGTATCATGTCATGTGTCTTGCCATGTCATGTCATTTCATGCTATGTGTAATGTTTCATGCCATGTCATGTGTCATGCCATGTTAGGTATCTTGTCATGTGATTTCATGTGTCGTGTCATGCCATGTCATTTCATGACCTGACACATAGCACTTGGCATGAAAACACATTACATGAAATTACATAATATGGCAAGACACATAACATGACTTGACACATTACACATGACATAAAATTACTTGCCATGAAATAACAAGACATGACGCATATCATGTCACGTTACATATTATGTCATGTGTCTCGCCATATCATGTGTTATGGCATGCCATGTTTCATATCATTTCATGCTATGTGTCATGTTTCATGTCATGTCATGTGTCATTCCATATCATGTTTCTTGTCATGTGATTTCATGTGTCATGTCATGTCATTTCATGACCTGACACATGACACTTGACATGAAAACACATGACATGGTGTGGTGTGGTGTGATGTGATGTGGTGTGGTGTGGTGGTGTGGTGTGGTGTGGTGTGGTGTGGTGTGGTGTGGTGTGGTGTGGTGTGGTCTTGACGCCCTTTCCAATTTTCGGGGGGGGGGGGGGGGGGGGGGTTACTGACATGAAGATGAAATATAACTTCCATCTGTCACAACGATCGCCCTTTTTTTCTCTATTACGGCCCATTATTTTAACGAAAATGGATTTTTAAACGGATTGGAATAAACCTAGAATTCTTTAAGATTCACCATGAATTCGTTGGAATTCTTAAGAATTCTGCCGACAAAGAAATTACGTGTACGATAAAATATTTTGGGAGAGAACATTTATATGATGGAATATACTATTAGAAAAAAATCACAATCAAATAAATGACAAAAAAACTCATTTTTACTTTATTTTAAAATATTTTTATTTTCCTTTATTTATGAATTTACGAAAAATTAAAAATTAATGTTATCATTTGATCATTTTTTAGCTTAAAGTCGTATGCTTCTTGTTCTTTAAATTTTGTATTTTCGCACTCTTCTATATTACACTTAAGGAAAAAATACTTTAAGCCATTTGGAAAGTTTTGTTTTAAATCTCAGAAGTTATATTCCATAATATATTCTTAACTTTTTGACAGTATAACAAAACTAATACTGGAAATCATCAAGTATTGTTAAGATTTTGTTTTTAATTTCTTTTGTTTTTATAAACATTAATTAATTAACTATGAATACTTATACTTTGGAATTCGTTTCCACTGTTCTAATTAATTTTTTTTAAAGAAATGGAATCATGACATGTAAATCGGTGGTGCGTAATTTGGGCATGCAACTAGCAGATGGTAAAGAAACCATGAATATTTCTGATTTTTTGAAAAAAGATCATATTACAGAGAGCATTTTTTTCACGTAATATATTGTATGCAATATATTTTTTAAGATTTTAAATTAGGCTAATCTGACTTTTTCTGATTACAGATTGAAACGTGTTCAATAAAAAAGTGGCGAAACATGACTACAAATAAAATTTTTGTGAAAGATTTCACGAGCCAATCTCGAATTCTCGGTAATATAAGATTTTTTAATATTAAGATATCCTAGAGTAATAAAGTTTTTGCCAAGAGTAATTAGTATTAATTCTTTTGTCATTCGAGTATATGATTCATGGTTTGATTAGTGGATGACTCGTGCACAGTACAATCTTTTGTCGTTTTATTTTTTTAAAACCAAATTTCAAAATTCAAAATTCAAGTCAGATTTCATTGGTGGGCTTACCGTCTCGCGTTTTTGTACATACATGGTTTAATACCTTCAGGTCGGCATCATAGGGCAGTGTTTTATCCCAAAGATTTGGCCCGAGGAAGGCGGCTTGAGCTTCCACGTTGCCCCAAAGCTCGCCATCTGCGTCCTTCTTCTCATCGGGTCCATCTTTGCCTTGCTTCCCTAAAAAGAAAAAAAAACTTTAGCATAAGACGATTTTTATTAAGTAATTTTATTTAAGAATCAATACAAATTATTTATTACAATATTTATATAATATTTTAAACATTTGAAATAGTTTAAATAAAATAAACGAGGGTTTCAGGTTTGAAATATTTTAATTTACAGCATTTGAGTTCAGAAATATGTAAATTTAAAAATATTAGGCCTTTACGCATTTATGTCAAGGATATCTAAAAAACTGAATGCGATCCAATTTGAATAGCTATTATAGGCATCAGTATTTAAAAAAATTAAATCATTTAAAGTTCGATACTTTTACCGCAAAAAAATTATTGAACGAAAAAAATTAATTTGCCTGACAATTTTTATAGTACAATAGGTTCTTAAACGCTGTGCTACGGGACTTAAATGAAACAGCCTAAAAAGACAATAATAATAATAACAACAACAATCTTTAATATTGGAAGGATTTTAGATTGTTATCCTTTTAAAATTATTTATTTTGTTTATTCAAAATGTTTTTAATCTTGGCATTCGATACGAAGAAGAAATGCAAACAAGTTTATTTTAATCTTTAAAATCGATGTTTAAAAAAATGCTTTACACGATGGTTTTCGTCTGGGTTCAACCCAAAAGGGGTTATAACTACCGTTTTTTTCAAACTACTGCGATATCTCACGATTATTTTGAAACCAAATAGACAAAAATCCCATCGGTCGTTTTTGGAAAAACGACCAATCGGCTTCTTTCCAGTACATATTGATAAGAATAAGAGCGTATAAATTTTTCCGAAAGCAAAGAATATAGTTTCGGAGATATGGCCTTCAGCATGGAATATCTTAGAACTATTTTTCGATAAAAAAGCAAATTCTTCGCCAGAGCTATTTTTGAAAAAAGTCAAGTTTTACTGTCAAAACATCGAAATACCCAGGTTTTCGAAAAAACCAAGCGTGATATGAAACAAAAATTAAAAGAGCAAAATTGTTAATTCGAAAAATTACAACAAAAAGACCACTTTTTAAATATTTAATCTTACTTCGTTTTCAAGAAAAACTGGGTATTTCGATTTTTTTAAATTAAAAATGGATTTTTTCAGAAACGGCTCCGGCGAAGATTTTGTTTTTTTATCAAAAAATAGTTGTAAAACATTCCAGATACAAAATCAAGAGAAAGATTCTAAGTGTTCGCACCTTTGGTTTGATGTTACTCCAACAGAACCGTGTCTTTTTTTAAAAGAATTTTGTTACGATTTTATAAGTGGACAAAATAATGTTGTATTTTAATACATGTTCATTATTCAGTACTTTATATCTTATTTCGATGAAATAAATCTGTCAATTGGCAAATATTAGTCTTTTATACCCTATGTTTTGGCAGACTAAAAACTAAAATATACTCATTTCCAAGTCACTGTTCATCTACTTAGAATCACTTTTGAGAAATTGCTACAAACTTGACCCTGCGTTCCCTAAAACGGCTCTCAGAGCCTTTTTATTCTCTTTTTAATTCTTTATAATTTTTTTCCAGTTAAACCCGACAAACGCGGAACAAGCTAAGCTTCTTCGAGGTCGAACCTTGCAGGCGCCGAAATTATCTAGCTTGGGTACAAAACAAAAAAAAAATAAAATAAAAGGAGCGAAGAGGAAGAAAGGGAGAAAAAGGAACAAAAGCGAGAATATCAGGCAGCGGTCTGCGTGGCCTTGGAGATGTTTGCCCAAAAATAGCACAGGTCTCTCTCTTTCTTTTCCGCAGTGACTGGAGAACGCCTCAGTATCTGTCATCTGTCAGATGAAGTGGATGGAGAAACACGAGCGAGAGAGGGAGAGAGAAAGAAAGAGAGAGAGAAAGAAAGAGAGAGAGAGAGAGAGAGAGAGACAGGAAACTGAGAAAAGGTTGAAAAGTCGAAGGTTCAAATAGTATGATAATGGCCAAGTCGCCTCGTCGTTGATGACATACTGCCTACGCAGAACGACGCAATACGCATTAATCAAAACTTTCCCTCATTATAAGACGATTGATTATTTTATACCACATTTGCAAATGAAGCTTTCCTCATTACGAACTTACCAACAATTATGTGTTGTAATTTGTTGAGAGTTGAAATGAATCAATTGAAAGTTTTCTTATTCAAAAATGTATAATGTTTTCGATTTTTCATTTTCATTTTTGCATGGTTTGGAATGCGTAGCAGGGTTTTTGCAGATACTAAAAAGCCTGAAACCCTGGGAAAATGAAGAGAGTAATGAGTGGGACTGTTTCTAAAATCTTTCAGTTAATTTCAAGAATTTCTTATTCAAATTTATTCCACTTTAGTCAGCTGAAGACCATATCACAATGTATAATTAAAAAAATCTTATGTTTGTATTAATTAAAACCAACCAAATTCTGAATAATTATAAATTTACAATCTCGATTTTTGAGCTTTCTCAAACGAATCTATTTTAATATCAGTGTTTCTAAGTAGATTTATCTTAATCCTAACAAAAATTAATTTAGAAAAGCTTTCTACTATGAAGAATTTAAATTTGAATGTTTACCAATTTTTCAAATTGGAGTGCTTTCAAGAATGAAAGTTGTCAACTTTAGACTCTATCAAATTGAAAAAATATATTTTTTGATTCCATTCAATGACAATTTTAAAACAATAAAAAAATTGTAAGTTTGAAATTTTCTTTCTAAAGTTTGACAAGTGGGCCACTGAATCAAATCAATGGGGAATTTCACTGGTCAATCAGTGCAATTGAGTGATTATTCAGTGAAGCACGTCTAACGAATTTAAATTTAGAGAGTTTAAATTAAAAATCTTTCGAATTGCGGTTATCCTTCGTATTTCAATGTTTTCTAGAACACAGCAAAGTGAAAAAATATTTTTCAATGGATTCCGATTCCAATTGTATTAAAAAACATTATTTTTCAAACTTCAAAGTTTCGAATGGTTCAATTTGAAATGGTCATTGAATTATTTAAAAGTAAACATTGGCACGCTTTTAAACCTAAAGCAAAAAATTGTCCATTAATAAAGCTTTCTAGCAAAATAAAAAATTTTAGGTTTTAAAGCATAATTTTGGACTCATTACAAAATTTAAAAATGCAACGATTTTCAACCTTGAAAGCTTTACATTAAAAACCGAACAAAACCAGAATTATTTGAAAAAAAAAATTTGAAATTCGAAATATGTGGATATATCATAAGAGCAATTATTTGTTATAACTAAACAACAAACTATTTGGCTGACCAAGTAAATTTTTTGGTTGCTTTAACCAAATATTTTGGCACATGGTGTATTTGGTTGATTCAACAAAAAAACTTTGTTGGATAAATCAAATATTTTGTTGAATCATCCAAAATTTGTTTGATTCAACCAAATTTTCACATATATCCAAGAAAACAGTTCTTTCGGTTCATTCACCACACTTATAAAATAGATTTGAAAATATTTTAAAGAAATCTGACGTTTTCTAGTATTTACGAGTATTTACATGCTTGTTTGAAAATGAACGTGTCGAGGAGAACGATCGGGTCGACTGTCAAGGTTGTGAGAGCCTGCTTGTCATGCCGCCACTATGTTGGCTACCTAGAGATCGAAAGGAAATAACACAGGATGGATATGACGATACCGACGATGATGATGATGATGTAAATTATGATGATGACGGTAATGACGATCGTTACTTATAACGACAGGCTGGTAGTGGGTCGTTAGTAATAGGTCTGGGTACTCAAAACTAGGTACTTCTTATTCCTAACCTTCATATCACTCAAATATCTCTATATGTTTAAGCAAGAACTAAAATTGTCATCATTCCTTCGCAACATAACAATTATAAAAAAGTAACGTATAGAAGGAGATTAGCGCAAAAACTGTTTCAGTGCTTTATGACTATAAGAAGCTGCACCCATCGCTCAATAGCCATGATCTGTCACCGTCTATCCATCATCTTTTAGGCAATTTCTATAACATATTACATCTACAGCTTGTTTTTAAATGAATTATTTCGTGAGACAAAAATAAGAAATGAAGAAATGAGAAATAAGTCGAAAAAACTTTGGTCACGTGCTCTGATACTAATTAGAGTCTCGCTGTCTCTTTACGCTTCATCCTTGATTTGCTAGTAGTGATCGACCGGCTTATTTTTATATTCTCGTCTGATGGATCGAATCCTTGAAAAACAAAAGTTTAATCGAATCGAATTGTCAAAGGAATTCGAAGGAGCAACCAAGTCGTAAAAAGAAATGAAAGGTCTCTGCTGTTTTCCTCTCTATGCTAACGGTTCTTTCCAAGATCATAAGATCCTCGTAAGAGAAGAAAACATCTGATTGTGAACCGACAAAATGCAATTGTTATCTCCTTTTTTCCTCATAGTTTTGTTATTCTTTTCCCGGCTTGGGTTCGATTCAAATAGTAGATTTTGGCAATACGGTAGCAAGTACATCCCACCGCTGTCACCATTTTATTTAACCAGATCCACTCCGGATGCAATGAAGGAAAATTTTTCAATAGTAAAAAAAGAGAAAATCACTTTTTGAGTTTGAAACTAGATGATGAGACTTTATAACAGATTGTTCTTGATTAGAATACTGGAAATTGATTGTCTGTTGATGTAGTACTTTTTCCACTTTACGAAGTCGCTTTTAATGCGAGAGCACAGCCTTGAGAGTTTCCACGCCGGCAACAATTGAATGGAAAATAGACAAGTTGCTAGTTGCGGTCTGGGCGAGGAAAAGAGAGATTCGTTGTTTATTAAACTGTAAAACGTGACCAGTCTCTTTATGACTCACGACCTTTTCACGATCGCATGACCTTGTACGATATTACATTTTTTTCAAAATTACTGCAGAGTTTGATCCTACCATTTTTTTATCCATCATAAATTATTCACTTCATACTCTACAAGAAGGTGGTTGAAAAATATTTCAATAAATTATCATTTTTTGAAATAATATCGAGGAAAATGTGAAAGAAGATCGCATGATAAAACCCAATCGTTAAAACAACCAAATTCGTACATATTGAATCATATCATTAAATTATTAATTTTACAAACAATTATAATATGTAACACGGTAAATAATTGTTGAGAGAGGAAGACCGTTGTCTTTCTCGCGGAAATGCATCAGATGTGTGCTTGTGTTTGCATGTGTGCTTGTGTTTGCATGTGTGCGAATGAATAAAATTAGGGAGACCCCTTTCATCCCGATTAGGTCAGTTTGGCTCTTCCACTTAAATTCGCGAGTTATCCTCCTTCTTCCCCCTCTTCTTTAATGTTGCCCCTCGTCGAGACGATCCCACTACTTTTTCCTCCCACTATCTGAATTGGATCCCTACCGCTATTCTTTTTTCCCTTCCATTTTGCGAATGAAGCCTCGCAGCACGAGATTAGTTCCGCAGCGATCAGAGCAGCCTTGAGCCAAATTACAACGGGCGGCCCGGCCCGTTGTCTAGTTGTTTAGCTTTATCCAATCAGAGGTCAGCAAAAAATCTTATCATGGGAAATGACGCCGATTTGATGCACTAAAATTAAAAGATCAATTTTGATTTTTGATTTGGTTCTGAGAGAGAGAGAGATCGAGGGGAGGATTTAATTTTTAAAGATTTGTCATTCATTTCCGTTTTTTATGATAAATGAAAATGGCCTCGAAACTCTTAAAGGTAAAATGACAAATAAAGGACTTCAATTTTTCTATTTGATTCAGTTCTAGGACAGCGAGAAAGAATTTTATTTTCAACGATTTTTCAATTCTCAATCCAAATTTTGTTCTGAAATAAGAACTTTAATTTCAGAAACAGTGAAGAACTAACTTTGAGAGATCAATTTTAATTTTTGAACTTAATTTTGAAAAAGTGAAAAAGAATAGAATTTCAGGGATATATGAACATATATATGTCGTAGGATATTAGAAAATTAAGGTTTCGACTAAAAATCTAGAAAATTAGCTAAATGCAGGAGTTTCGGAAAATCTTACATTCAGGTATTTCCTTTTCCCTAAATACCTGATTAATTTAGTTACGAAGTGATTTGCAATCGCTGAACGAAGTGTAATGTTAGAATGTGAACGTTAGAATCCTCGTACTCAAAATCAGAGTTTAAAATTAAAAGACAAATTTCAGAATCAATTACAAATATACGTTTACAAAAAGTTTCTCCACGGTTTTTAAGTTTTCCGCTCTTAAGAACTTTTAACAGTTTTTATTGTAACTGCACTTTCTGTTACTTAAAGAAAAAATACACATGAATTATTTATTGCAACAGGTATCAATTTGGTGGCTAAGTATACTTTTAAGAAGAAAATATTCTTGTTTATAAAATTAATTAGAAAGATTAAATAAAAATTGTTTATTGAAGCAATTTTATTTATTGTCTAACGATTGCAAATCAATTACTAACAAATCTTTTTAATTATTTTAGTTTAATGTATTTTGATTTTAAACTCTAAATGAATTATAAAACAAAAGTAGATATCTATCTAAATGAGCACAAAAGGTTACAAACGAAAAAAGTCTGAAATCCCAAGCCACAGGTTAAAATTTTGATCTCTCACAAATACTTAGTAATTTTGTTTCCAACAATACTTTTTGCAAATGAAAGTATGCTTATTTTCGAAATTAGTCACTCCTTCCTCTTTTTAGATGAGAAAATTTACGATCGTGTTCAAGGACTCGTTAGACTGTTCTTTGTTGTAGAACTAAAAAAAATATTTTATTACAATGGAGACTAGCGTCATCAGACTCGCATTTTACAAATTTCCGTTTCGACCTCGACTCGCTTCGACGGAAATTCTAACGAAGCTACTTCCGGCCACGAATGCTATGTCCATCACATACATCTTTTCAAACATCACGCAAATGCATTTCGCACCATATGATGTTTGAAGAAATTCTAATGCAAATAAATTTTCCACTTAACAGTCCTTAGAAACCTACTGTGAGAAATACTTTACAAATATACCGATATTTTCTACTTTCCTAGTTTTTCATATCAGAGAAAGTGAATGGACTATAGTATTTACAGTTATTTATTATCAAATAATATTTCCCATCATAAAACTGTAATATTTATTCAATGTTTATTTTTTGTTTTTCTAGGAACCGGAAATGCTACTTTAAGACAATAGTTCCAGAGGGAAATTTACTATTGGCGCCAGTTGTTGAACAGTAGAGAACGTAGTTATCATTAGGGCGTTTGCCAGTACTGGGGGTGCTATATTGCAATTTCCACCTGTGGTATCATATGGAAAATAAGAACAAAATGTATTAAACTTTCGACAAAGGGTTCGTTAAGCGAATAGCAAAACGAGATCCCTATCTCTGGGTTCGCTTCGATTTTCACCATAATAGTATAGAACCAGTTTATTCTTCACGGCTGAAGACAAGCTGCTCATCCCTAATGGTGGACCTTACATAACTGGTAGCACGCGAGTCTACCTGTAAATCTTCATTCCTCCAGAGCACGTGTCCCTGATCATAAAGCGCTATTATTTCCCGCAAAACGCATTCCGACGAATTCGAAAATTGTATCAAGCCACAAAAAAATAATTGTCGGGCATAAATACCCTAATAAACGCTCTAATAAATACGTCTGCTAAAAGAACAGACATCTTGAAAGGGGCCAAACATGATATTTTATGCAAATCTGAGGATAGACAATTGACCTAAGGAGCATAATTTTGTAGTAGCTGGAAGTTCCTTTATTGCTTCTCAAATTGCTATACATTTATAGAATCATCGAACATTTTTTGTTGAATCGAAAAAAACTATTGGGTTAATTTAAGCGAAGACGCTATATTATTAACGGTATTCTGTCGCAGTCTTTGAGATACTTATCTTTAGGATTTACTGTGTTGTGAAATTATTTGTGCGATTTTCGAAGTAGTGAATTGTATAATAAATTTTTTTTATCTCGCGTGAATTCGCAACGAAATTCGGATCTTTTCGGATGGTTTGAAATGTTCAAGGGTACAGGAAACTAAACAAATGGATAGAATAGTTTATTCATCCGCAGAGTGTAAAGCGTCTCGCCCAAGTTGGTTTGTCGATCATGGTTGCGAACTATTTTTGTAACTCTGGAAAAAGAGAGATAGGATTTAGGTGGGAGAGAAGAGATTGAGAATTATCGGTTGGTTGCGAGGGATTCACTTTAGTATCGCGTTCGCACGAGAATCTTGATGCAATTCTATATCCACACGCCTTATCCTTGAGGACCAGGTCTCGGTTCAGTAAGAACGACACCGGTTTCAGTATAAGAGCAATGCTAAGAGCATGCCAATCAATTTTATAACAACTGCAACTAGACGATTTTCAATTTCAAAGTAGTTCATATTTCAAGGGAAAAAGAAGTTTACCTATGGTAATTAAAGAATAATAGAGCCTCTTGAGCAGAAATAATAATCGATGGCACTTTGAAAAAGATCAAATTTCTTTAGAATTATCTTATGCAGTTATTGTTTTTAAAAGTGGTACAATGACTACAATATTTTTGAATAGATGATTGATTTCAAAATAAAATTTTTACAACATGTACAAACAGACTTTCTTCTCAAAGTTTTGAATTTAAACTTTTCAGAACTTTTTAGAAATTTGTGATCACATTTGTAAAATCTCACAGAGATATTTTAAAAGACAAGAATGATTCGGTCACTTTGAAAATATGACTTACTATATAATTCTTAAAGTATACAGATTTTTATTTAAATGGTGTGAACCTATACAATCTCAGTCTTAAATAAACCTAATTCTGGTAGGGATTAAGAATCTGTTCTCGGCTGATTAAAGCCATACAAATCTACTGATTCATTCGTGGACCCAAATGGTGAAGTATGTATTAGTGGATATAAAATATATTATATAATAAATATTACTTTAATGCAAACATAGCAGTATTACATGCAATTTTTGTACAATTTTCAAAGAATTACTCTCAAATTTTTATAGAATTTCGCGATAAATTTGGAGACATTCCTTAAATTAGCCAAATTTTGTTAATTTCATAAAGTTTTAAATATATTTGATAGAGATTATAGAACTTATCAATAAGAAAAACTCCGTTTTTTGCAAGAATTTAATTTCAAGGTTGAAAATTTCATACTTTCAATAAGTTTTAGAGACGATTCTCAGAGAGAATTGAAATAATTTGTATACATATTTAAAAAAAAATCCATTTTCTACAATATTTCTGAAGAAGTTTAAAAAAATTTAATTTTCATAGGATTTTGAAGAAGCTATATAAAATTGTAAAAGGTTCTGATATCCAATAATTCATGCAAATTAAGAAAATTAAATATCTGCATTCTTTCAGTACAATTTTCTGAAAATGGTTATACGAAATTCATCAAAATTCAATCGATTATGTCAAATGACTGACAAAAGTTCTGTGAAAATTCAAGAGATTAGAGTTTTCAAGAAATCCATTTTCAACAAAATTTGAGAGAAACATTTGGATATTCAATATAAGTATGAAAATAATAAGATTACGTATTAAGCCCTTACAAAGTGTTACGGGCATACTGTTGAATTTGATAATTTCAGAAATACATTTTTTATTGCAAAAATGAAATTTAGGTTTATGGAAATTCCAACGAAATTGCAGCACTTCATTAAAGTTACATGTTTCATAGGATTTTCAAGAATTTATATCTTATGAATTTTCTAAAAATTCAGAAGGACTCTACGAAAATTTTCCAAATTTTTCACGCAAATATCAATAAAGTTCCATACTCTACAATTTATGAATTTTGCAGAATTTTAGGAGAAATTGACGAGGATTTTAAATTAATTCTACGGAGATTGAAGAAAAACTGCATTCTTATATGATGTTCTTCACCAAACAAATTTTAGTGAATAGTCAGAGTTTTCAGTCTTTTTCATTATTGGTTAAGGTAGCCAGAAGTAAGTTACGGCTTTCTTGTGAAATTTCACTAATTCTCATTGAATTTGTGCTGATTCGAATTTCGAAAGAGTAAGAAAAAATCAAGTTTCTAAATTATATTGAAAATATTCCCAAAACATTTTATTTCTTACTTAAAGTTAAAAAATTTATTGAACTGCTTAGCATGAAAAACGCCAGTTTAAGTTGGCCTACAAAAATTCAAATTTATATGCAGTCAAATGAAATTGTATGCCTTTAATGTATAGCCATTCTTTTTATTTCAATTAACAAGAGGTTGGTATACGAGTAATAAAGTATGTCGCTGGATTTAGGAAATTTTTTACAAAATTAAAAAAATGACTATAGTTAAATAAATCCGCCACTACCTAAGGTTAATTAAATGAAAAAATATTCTGCGTCTTATATTGTTAAGTAAAAATATAAAATAAATTTAGGTATTACGGGAAAAAGATCTAAATACAAAATAATTATAAAATATTGTTTCTTTGTAAAAGAAATAAAAAACGTATTAATAAATTGTCTCTTTTATTTGCCAATTCAATTTGATTTCCAAGTAGTTAATCATTACTAGAGGAGACTAATAACTTATGAGCAATAAATTTTACCCGTTGTTGGTCGTTTCAAGATGCGGTCTGCCGCACTTGTCTTTTTGACAAATGATTGGTAACAGTGGTTACCCAGATTCTACTCGTTTAGCAAAACCTCATTCTCACCTTCAACAGGCTTAAAAATCTATAGATTTTGTTTAAAAAATTAAACATTATTAAAAATAACTACAAAATTAAAAATCATGTCCTGAATTCAATTATTATCTACAGACATAAAAAATACTGGTTTAGATATTAAAATTCCTAAATTTGAACCAGTGGCATTACACAGATAATAACTGACTCTTTTTTCAAGATTTCAATCAATGAAAATTCACTGAAATTTCAGTCGTTCCGCTGATTCTCCAGAGATAAGGCGACATAAATTCTCAGTACCCCTCACTGGAACTTTAATAACTTTTTTTACTGAAAAATCAGTGTTTTTGGGTTACAAGTGCAACTGTTTGGATCAAAATTGATCTGTTTTGATTGAGGATTCAACTATTTGTTTGAAAGTACGTCTTTTTGTCTGAATGCAACTGTTTTTTATTTAAAATAAAAATCCTTTTATGGTTGAAATATCAATATTATATTTTTCGTAGAGAAATAATCTTTTTTAAACGAAAATTCACCTACTTGGTTGAAACTTGATCTTCTTTGTTCAAAACTAATTTTGTTGTTGTTAAAGATTCATCATTTTAGTTAAAAAATGAACCATATTGTTGAAGATTCAATTGTTTTATTAAAAATTAAACTATTTTGTTAAAAAGTGATATTTTTCGTCTGAAAAAATTCAACTGTTTTGTTGAACATTGGCCTTTTTGGATAGAAAATTCGTCGCTTTGGACTCTAAAAAAGTTGCCTTTTTGGCTTGAAGATTCAAATATACTCGTATGTTTACAAATGCAACAGTTCATGGTTGAAGTTTAATCTTTTTTGTTTGAAAATTCATTTTTGTAATGTGAAAATTCTACTAATTTTTTAACAATCCAACTACTTTGTTGAAAATTTCTCTCTGTTGCTTAAAAGTTCAAATATTTGGCTGTACATGCAACTGTTTGGTCTAAAAAATTTGGTTTGAAAACTCTACTCTTTCGTTGAAAATCTCTTTGGTAGAAAATTAATTATGTTGTTGTTGAAAGTTCAACTATCATGCTGAAAATGCAACATATTTCAAATTTAAATCTAAAACTTTCAGATCGAATTCAGTATGGTACCTATACATTAATTTTATTCAGAAGAATTTACTCTGCTACTACCCCTATTTTCGTGAAAAAGCACCCAACTTCCCATGTTTTGAGAGCATTTTGGGCTGTGAGGTCTGTTAAAATATTATGTTTGTTTGTTTTGTATTTTATTTTAGGCGCTTATCAAATGAAATCGAAGAAAACATTTAGACTTAAGGGGGGCGGGTGTTCGCGATTGTGACGAAACCCTGGGGGTTACAAGCTTTGTGTGATGATCTGTGACGAAGAAGGAGAGTGATCTGAAAAGTTTTCAAATTAGCGTGACGTGGTTCTTGAACGACCCCTATTATAACATCTTATAGGATCTATAAATTAGAATCAATGGAACCTGGTTCGCTGAATCAATTCACTGAATCAAATCAGTAAAATCTCAATAAATATTTAGTAAAATTCACTACTTAATCAATGAAAATGACTAATTATGGAAAATGTCCTTTGATGAGTCGAGAAATGATTCGAAAGCTCAGCCAGACACGCGCCTACGTATAGAAAGTGAGACTAGCAAAAGTGTTTTTTTTTTTCGTGGCCAAGAAACGATGCATATGTGTAGGTACGCGTTTGTGTTTATCGACCTTATCTCGCTGAAACCGCTTCAAGAGCGCCTTGTGCAAAATCAGGAAAGAGTTATGGCCCGTAGGACGTTGTATTTCTGCGGATTTCTATTCCGCGTCTTACTCTGGTATCTCTCCCCTTAAGAGATCTCATTGTTCGAACAACGTTATCACAGTTGAAATCCCGTCTTAAATTTTATGAGCCATTGTTCGCGACACGCGAATCCAAATTAACGGTGTTCAGACATAAAACCTTTTTTAACGATCCCTTTACCTTTTTCTTCAATCACAACATTCAAAACAATAGCTTTGACTCTTTTCCTAAAGTAAAATTCACTTTTGTTATGAATTTTCTCTAATTACCAACTTCCATTATAGGGTAATCCGTGCAATAATTATCCACTTGAAGAATTTTTTGGGTTGATCAATTTGTAAAAATATATACAGATGGATAATAAGTTTGTTAAGGATTCGAATGACCATTGTAAGTTAAGCGTTAAAAGTAGTAGATAAATCATATTGAAAGATACACATTGGTCGGTCAGGAGAACATAATGATTGGTCGGGACAAAACATTGTTTTCTGACATTTCCGCTTAGTATTCGTAAGGAACAGTGAAGAACAATTATTTACATGTTCCATACAAAATTCAAACAATTTTTAATGATTTCTTGCAAAGATATTAGTCATTTGCTTTTCACGTAATGTTGCCAACTACTCTCGGGTATTTTAAATCGTCAAATTCAATTAAAAGCTACAACTTTGTAGAAAAATCTATTGTAACAATTACAAAAAATTCTACCATTTTATTTAAGCTATGGAATTATGCACGCACCAGTGACAATTTTAATTGTGTATATTGCAATTATTTTTGTTTTTGTAATATAAGAATTATTATGATTCCTAGATTCAAACGTATTTAAGTTTCTCAGTTCCATGTCCGAATTAGACTTCTTTTCGAAAATTCCCTATTCCAAATCAAAATTATAAATATTTTCAAAAATGCACTGTCCCAAGTCAGATTTATACTTCTTTTTCAAATCTAGGTATATCTAAAAAATAATATTCTTTTGAAAAGTTCCCTCAACCAAAATTATCAATGTTTTAAAAAATATTCTTTTCAAAGTTTCAATTTCAGAATTACAGATATTTTTCCGAAATGCCCTGTTCCAAATCATAATTACAGTTCTAATATTTTTATTTTAAAACTCAAATCTTCTCTCTTTGATAAAAAAGAAATATTTACAATTTCAGATAAATAGTAATAATTTACGAGTTTGAGCATACATCAGATTTCAAGATTTCAAAATATAAAAAAAATTGCAAACAGCATCACTTATATTACTCTCATTATCGACAATAAAGTCTTTCCATTGTTCGTTTCGTGATTGAAAAAACTTATTGTAATAAAATATCAGAACACTTTTAATATTAAATTTATAGTATAATCAAATGAAAAATCCCAGTCACTGAAGCAAATTCCCGGTCATTTCCGGGTTTTCCCCGCTGAACAAAATTCGCAGCCTCTTCCCGGTCAGATAAGCACCCTGATTTAGAGTATCCCTAAGTTATAAGTTTATGATGGCAATTATTAGTAATTAATTATATAAATTAAAGTTACTTATGTTATCCCTATGTTAAATATCTGACAAGGAAGTTTTCGTTCTGAAATATAAACGGAACTTCAATATTTGAACGATCTATTAACAAATGCTTTAAATTCGGAAATATATAGTAAGTATAAAAGGAACATTCATTTTTGAGCGAAACATTAATTTTCAAAATTAAAATATAAGATGATCTTCCATATTTTAACGGAGTTGGTTAGTAACACTGAGCACAATTCCAACCACATTTTTTTCGAAGAGCGCCACGAAATTTATTGCAAAATTAAAAAAATTCCCGGTTTTCAAAACAATTGTCTGCTATTTCCCGGTGCTTCAGTCTTGTCACTTTGAGTATCGAAGCTTACTTTATTCTATAGACTCAGAATAAATAAATATATAATTTTTCATATAATTTGTATTTTATCTTAATTTGAATCAGTACATTTCACTGTTTCGAATTCAGTGAGTCAAGTTCATCAGAACCGGATATTAATTTTTATGTAGCCGAACTAAAGAATTGTGGATTTGCTTTCGAAATATTGAAGCGAGATAATTTTAGGCAATAAAGATAAATAAAATGTCGTGGAGCAAATACAATTGTGTTTTTTTTATATTGGATTAAGAATGAGACTTGCTGTAGTAAAGTTACGAGCTCAAGTTTTATAACGGATTGAAACGCAGGCGCGCAGTGAGCCACGAAGTCGTCCTTGGCCGCTCCTTCAGCAGCCTCCGGACCTCCTGGGAATCATTTCCTACTGTTTGAACGCGCTCACTCATTCAAAGATTCTCAAGCAAGAACGTCTATAACGCATCTTAAATAAATACAGCAGCCATTGAAAATTTTCCGTTGCTTTTCGAATTGCGAAGGATTTCAGAAAGATTATTCTTCAAAGATGGAAAAAGACATGCCAAAAGACTGTTTCTATAATTAATTAATTCTATAATTAATAATAAGCTTCAATCGAAGAAAAAAATTCACGGTCATTTCTCTTTTGAATTTCAAATTTTAACAATTGAAGCTTAAACAATTTTTTAATCAAAAATATTTAATTTAAATGCTTAATAATTTACACAGATAAAATGGAAGCTTTTAACACTTTCATTTTATAAATTGAAGAGTTCAAAGATTTCTGATTAAAAATATAAATCCACGCTATCATGTCTAACTGCTATAAATTCAACCTAATCCTCTCTTCCAACATACATTAATGAAAATGTAAAAAATAAAACTTGTCCCTCTACCTATTCAGTACAAAATTCAAAATAAAAAGTTCTCGCTTTTTATCTGAATGTTAAAAATACCAAATCTCCCCCCCGTCCACTTAACAAAAATGTTAAAAGAAAAAATTGGCCTCTTCCAATTTTTAATTGTGTAAGTCTTCAAAATTGCATTTTTAAATTTATTATATCACGTGATAAAAAATTTGTAAGATTCCCAGCCAAAAAGTAAATTCACTGTCATTTCCTGGTTTTCCCGGTCATTTCCCAGTTTCTCGGTCCCGCGGTCACCCTGATTTAACAATACAAACTTGTAGAATAAATTAAAAGTGGTATAACTATTATTTTATTAACTGTATCAATATCGGAAGAGGCTTTGGTTCCAAAAGCTCGAAATGGTCTATAAGGAAATTTTTGCTAGATTAAAAAAATAATAAAAAAATTAAGCAGAATCTAAAAAGTAAAACTACATAAAACTCATCAACTGATAATATTTCTTTTTGAAAAAAGTGTAGATATGCTTTTGGAAACAAAAAAAATCAAAAATTTAATTACGTAGAAGGTACTGTAAAACGAGCAAGGATAAGTCACTCATGTATACATGAGGGACTCATGAGGCAAGTATCAATAAAAATTATATTTAAGCATAACTGCCTATTTTTAAATTTGTCTTAAGTTGTGTTAAAAACTGATGCGGAACTTTATTTGCATATTTTAATGCTAATTCCATCTATGTAACTTATTCCACATCACCTTTAAATTATTTTCACAAAGTTTAACCTATGTATGATATATGATATATTGTTGTTGTTATAGGATAATTTTTCAAAAATGTGTGGAATTTCTAGGATAAAGTCGCTCGTGGTGAAAATGAGGTCTACAAATGAATTCGGTGCCTTCACTTTGATGTCTTGTAACTCTTGGTCAAACTTGAATTTTTTCCCGCCCTGAGGTAGTTTTAAAGGGCGAACCTTAAGCTTAAAAACGCAATATAATAAGTGGTGGCCCTGCGGACTTAACCGAAAAAATAATTATTGAATAAAATGCTGTCCGACAAGGAGCATTTGAGACATCGCATTCTTTTTGCATTCCAATTGAAAAAAATGCAGCTGAGGCGAAAGAAATGATTTGGTCAGCCTTAGGAGAAGGTGCGGTGACACATAAAACGTATGAAAAGTAGTTTCGGAGATTTCATAATGGTGATTTTTCAATTGAAATGCAAAAGAATGCACTATCTCAAATGTTCCTTGTCGGACGCCATATTGCATTCATTAAAGATTTTTGAGGTGAAGTCCGCAGGGCCACCACCTATTGGATTGTGTTTTAAAGTTTAAGGTTCGCCCTTTAAAACTACTTTAGTACGGGGAAAAAAATCAAGTTTGACCAAGAGTTACAAGACATCAAAGTAAAGGCACTGAATTAATTTGTAGACCTAATATTTATAAACCAATGCTGGACCTTCGAAAACTTTCATAATAATTATTCAATGTGACTATTTAAATTTTAATAAATAGCACGCTTTGAATTTTTACAGTGACTGTGCGACTTTACCCTACACTGGCTAGTAAAATCGCTCACACTACAGCCATTAATAAACAGTTTGCTAATTAATATATATGCATAAAATGAGCAACTTTACCCGGTATTGCGGTATACTTTGATTCAATAAAACTACTGACCAGAATAAACAGGTATACAACACTAATTTTAAGAATGTTTATGCCGTCGCAGAAAAGAAGGCACGAAATAATTCCTAGCATTTCTCAAACGCAAAAGTAAGCAAGGTAAAAATATCTCAAGAATCAAGACGATTTGATCGCACGAATTGGAGAAAGTCTGCCTCTGCTGCAATCACTATAGCGATTCACACTAAAATGTTAAAACGTGTACAATAAATTACGATAAATCTTCCGCGATATGTAAATTTTCGATTTGATGCAACACAGACAATCTTTATTGCGTACATCAAGTTTTATTTTTAAAAAAAGTGTAAATTTCTACGAGATTTTCATTTTTGTCGTATGGATAAATTTATGATAAGCCAACTTTGAGTAAACATATTTATTATTTTATTTATCCTATACTCAGTATTTGTAAATAGTTTATCAATTATAATGAAGAGTAATTTATTTAACAATAATTAAACTTTGGAAGGAGACTTGTATATGTATATTCTATATTTTTCGTTTTTTTTCTGTTACAATTAAAAGTCGTTTTTCATGTCTAATCCAAGAATGTAAGAGGCGTCATAAATGACTTAAGATAGTGAAACTATTGGCATAAGTAAGTACTCGTATAACAAACGAGAGTGAAAGAGTTCTCGCTTTCGTTGGGAACTCCCGCCTTTTTCTTACGGCGCACTTACTCTCATGAATTTACTTTCTGTGTTTGAGGTGTTTGTGATTCGAAGCTGAACATCACTTCCTTTTACCCAGTGACCCAGTTTGTTAAAAAATTACCAGGAAATGGTTTCTACTCTTTAAAATATTTCACAAATTTGAATTTCCCGCCTTTTTTAATTCTTAAAAAAATGCCACTTTCCAGTAAAAAACTCTCACAAAACCGAAAAACGTAAATTGTTGAAAAATGTTAATTGTTTGAAATCTAAAAATTTTCATTAAAAATACCCATTTCCGGCGTAAACCGATAACGTAATCTAAAATTGTTGAAAATTGGGAATCTTGATGATGAGTTTTATTTAAAAATGATAATTACCGATGAAAAAACTAACACAACCTGAAATTTCTGGAAATCTTTTTCAAAACTTTTTGATTATACATATAAAAACTCTCTTTTAAAAAGACTAATTTTTAGCGAAAATCACTAACATAAAACACGTACAATATTTTCAATAATTTATTAGATGATTTGAATGTTTTAATTTAACCACGCAAAAGTATTAAAAAGCACAAATATTCCTCAATTCGCATATTTTTTCCTATGCTTTTCATTATTATTTTATATATGATATAATTATTTTTATTATTAAAAGAGATTATTTGTAGATTTCATTTTCAAAATTTGAAAATTAAGATATAAATCAATTTCAAGTAGTAATTTGAAGCCAATCAGATTTTCAACAACAATGATTGCGCGATTTTCGAGACATATAGTTACATCCCTTTTTTAGATAGGAAATTTAAGTAATTTGATTTTTTTGCTATCATTATCAATTAATTAAAATAAAATGTATAGGGATAAGTTTTTTAAGTTCAATAAAAATATAAAAAAGTAAAACGCTGAAAATGCTATATTTAAATAGTTTCGTAAATTCGAGTCGGAACCCTTATATTTTATGTATGGTATACGGTATCTATGGTTTGGGTCTTATACATTCGGGACTTATCGTTTTGAGTCTGATATCTTAGGGACTTATATGGTTTTGGGTGTGATACATATTAGCCTTAGTGTTTGGGACCTTATTTTTGGGTCTCATAGTTTTGGAACTTGTGCTTTTTGGCCTAACATTAGATTTGGGAGTGAAGAAAAAAATTTAAGAAATTTTCTCTTATTATTGGATTTATTATTAATCTATTGAAATAATCAGGGCTTCACGCTAATAATTTAAAATAAAAATATAAAGTTTAAATATCTTAGATGATACATTTAAATTATCTACGAAATCTTCTTTGGGCGCATGCCGCCTATTTTGACTAATTTTTTGTAGATACTTGGATTGATCCACGGTCTAAAGTCGCTTATTGATTGACGGGTATTTAATTTAAATGACACAATCTAAAAAAAATGTATGCAGTTTCTCACGGTCTGATTCATAATCTATATTTAATCGGAATAGAATCTATAATTTACAACACGAAATATTTACACACCGCGTATAACGTGAGGTGGAGCATAATACAAATGAAATAATTAGCATTGCAAATAACTGACGCACAGTCCTTCGGCATAGTTCATATTTATGCACTTCCATTTTGTCGCATCTCACGAAAGATCCTCGTCTTTTGAAAAAGACTTTCAAGAACAGTGAATACAGAATATATTTCATAGATAATTTTAAATCTTCTAGCATGTGCTACAATGTAATAAAAATAATACGGAGAAAAATATAAATAATTTTTGGTATCAATAATATGTTGTATGCTAGTATAGAACTTTATTATATTTACATATTTCATATATGTATAATTGCATATAGATTGCTATATCGAGGCGCTAATGAAATTATTTTATGTTTCAGAATAGAAATTACTCTTACAGCATTTTCAGTTAATTTGCATAGGAAATAACGATTAGAAATAGTCGCAATCACCTGCTTTGATTGTTAGAGTTGACAGACATAAGAAAAAAAATGCTCCTCGTCAAACTTTACGGGCTATAACGTAAACCTGTCTGGGAATAATAATTCATGTTAGTGGTGGATAGTCTCATAAAAAGGAATGCACTGTAATATCACCACAAGACATACTCGACAGCATTGCCGTTACCACAATAACTAGATACAATTATTATCTCTACTTATGTACATGAAAATGTCATAAAATCTAGGAAAAAGGAAAATTAGATAGATTTCACATCGAGAGTTACAGAACTGAATATGTTCAGTTAATTAAAACAGAACTGTATGGGATTTTTTTCATACTTGCAAAAGAATTTTCACGATGTAGAAATTTTATTGCAGAAAATCGAACATGAAGGAGAAATAAAAAATGGATAAGAATTAAATTTGAAAATATATGCTAACGTTTCAAATATTGAACTTAATAAGTTCACAGTGAAAACTGGAGTTTCTTTTTTTGCAGTTCTAATTTTATTTAGGGAAATCACATAGAACGTGGCGCCATCTGTAAGATTTACTTTTTGCTGAAGCAGCCTTCGAACAAAAAAACGGTTCTAGTAGAAACTCTAGTTTTTTTTTGTGTTGTCAATTTAATGTGCTGTTTTCCCATTAAGACGACAATATATTTTGTAATTACGTTTCTAGTTACAGCTACTTCAATAATTATTTCTTATTGTTTACAACTCCGAATAATTAGTCTACTAATTAAATTCTTAACATTTCTTTTTCTACTATTTCAAAAAAGGCTTCACGCGAGTCGATCCAATCACGAATCCTCAGTATTTTCTTACATAATTAAAATGAATGAAAGTTATCAAAATAAAATGTTATGAGTTTCAAAGAGATTGGTGTCATTTAATTAAGAATTTGTAAAATAACTCTCTAAATTCGAATCAGTGAAAGTTCAATGGTAATCAGTGTCGTACTTCTGGTTTCCTCGAGCCAGTATCAAAATTGACTGAGAAATTAGTGATTATTCAATGAAATTCCAGCCGGATTTCACTAATAATTATTTCATGCAAAAAATTCTTTTTAGAGATGCTTACTAAAAATTCAATAACTTCTTCTGATGGAAAGTTAGTCAGGGTCGCTGAACATTTTTTATTTTCCCTGACCATCAATATTCAAAGACCAGCATTTAATTCATATTAATTATTATTAATTAATTATTTATTACTAATTATCTTATAATATTTTTCACATATAGTCGTTTATAAACGGAATAACAATAAAATTGCAGATTAGAAATGAAAATTGATTTATTTCAACCAAAAAAGATTACTTTTCTACCATAGAAGTTGAATTTTCAATCCAAGTGAAAACATTTTCAACAAAATAGTTCAATTTTCAACTAAAAAGGATCAATTATCAACCAAAAATAGAGAAGTTGAATTTTCAATAAAAAAATTAATTTTCAATAAAAAAAACTAATAAAAAAAAGATTTTCCAACAAATTAGTCACATTTTCAAACAAAGGGATGATTTTTCATATAAAATGAGGAATTTTTAACAAATAAAGATTTTTAGTTGGAAAGAAAAAAAACTTAATCCAAATCGTTGAACTTCAAGCAAAATAGTTAAATTTTCAACCAAAGAGGTGAATCTTGAAAAACAACAATATAATTTTCTAACAAAGTGATTCAACCTTCAACTATATATAGCTCAGTCTTCAACCAAAAAAGATGAATTCTTAACGAATAATGTAATAGTAGATATTTCAACCAAAAATAGCAATTCTAAATCAAAAACAGTTGAATTAAATCAAAACAAACAGTTGTATTTTTGTCCAAAAAAGATGAAATTTCTACTGAAAAGGATGAATTATTGAAATTAAAAAAACGAACTTTCAAAAATGGGTTGAATTTTGAACCAAGAAAGATTTCAGTGGAATTCTCAACACAAAGATATGAATTTTCAACCAAAAAAGACGAATTTTTAATCCGGACGAAGCTACTGTAAATAAAAGAAATAGGCGTCCGCAAAAATTTATTTTCACAATCCCTTAACCCCCTGACCAATTTTTTTATTTGCCCTGACCATTATTATTCAAAGACCAAAATTTTATTTTTGTAATATTTTTAACATAGAATCTTTTATAGATGAAATAAACCAACTCCAAATTAAAATGTGAAAAAGTAAAATGTATCTCCCTTGGCAATTATTTAAAGTGCCTCTCATAGAAATTCTTTGACTTTTGCAAGATTTTTTCAAAATTCCTCACTTTTTTTGACCAATAAAATTCCCTGACTTTTCTCCGATTAACAGGTTTTCCCTGACCTACGGCCACCCTGATTAGTGAACAACTAAATTTTATTCTAAAATAAAAAATTAGTATTGCAATGTCGTTATAAATAATACATTGAGGTTCCGCCCATGAATGCCATAGTAATGCGGTTTGATAATTATTTCCCAGGATTAATAACTCGCACGGCTAGTTCGTGGAGAAACAAAAACAAAGGAATTTTAAGTCGTTCTTTTTCCATGTTTCTAATAAGAACAAACACTTTCTGAGCGAAAGAGAAAGAGCAACATTCGAACTTTCGCTTCACCGATAATCGCTTTTTGAGTTGTACACGTGTACTAATGTTATACGCTACCATCACGCAGTAGAATAATTTATTTGGCTCGTCTGGATTGCAGGCGGAAAAATAAGAAGGAAGTGCAAAAAATGAGAACATGATGAAAAGTTATCACCTTTTCCGGGTTCAAATCGCCTCGTCATAGCTAACTTCTAGTATGAGAGAAGATTCGAATTATACGGGTTTTACAGCGTTCGTTCACAGAAAAACCCCAAGTTTTATTAATCTTAAAATTTAATAAAAATACTGCAGCAGACAGTTGACAACACTAAGAGATGAAAATGTAGTTGTAATTGTCAATGTATGTAGTCAAAACAGATGTCAACTATTTGCAGCGTTTTTATCTAATTTTATTATAAAAAGAGGTTTTCTCACAATTATGAAACTGTACATTATTATTAAGTATTTGTAAACTTTAATCCACATTTTGTGTATCAAAATATTATTGTGCAGAATTAGTGAATATTTCTTGAAATTATTCTTTAAATAATGTGTGAAAAGCAATAGAAAATTTTTGTTCACTATCGAATTGAAAGAATTTATTTATATTTAAAATTTAAGTCACTGTTTCATTTAATTATAATCTTGGTTGATCTTTAGCTCAAATGCACAGTTTTTTGTTTAAAAAATGCAAAGCCCAACATACGTTTAGTATAAATTCACTCAGAATCAGTGATTCTTTTTTCAGGATTGAAGTTAGCGAAAGTTCACTGATATTTCAGTTGTTGACCCTGCACTGACACTTCACTTGTTTTCTCCAATGAAAATCAATAAATAACGATTAACATTTCAGCGAGTTTTAACTGGTTCCCAGTAGATTTTTGCCGATTGGAATTTAAAAAAAAAGAATCACTGATCCACGAAACCCTACAGATTGAATAATAGAGAGACAAGTATCATAAATCCTGTAATTTACCGTAAGAAGGGACTTAGTGGAATACGTGAGGTAAAACGGCACGCTCGTTTTTTTATACAAAATAGCAATATCAAGCAAAGAAATGGTAAATTTCGCGTATCCAGTTTTACCCCACATTTTCCTGCTTAGCCCCATTTTACTGTACTGTTCCATTCTTTTTTTACAAACATTTCCTTACTTCAAAGCCTAAATTACTTAAATAAATTATATTAATCGCCCCATTGATGAATCTATAAATTTAATTATCACTTTTGGTTTAAAGGATATATGCTAAGAAAGACAAATGAATTGAATCTCTATAATAAAATTAAATATCATATTACAATTTTCCAGATAGAGTTGGACGTACATGCAATTAATGGTGTGTACCGTTATAAGATATAAGTAATTTGTATATTAAAGCGCGTCCTCGAGTAGACTTTATATTGTATTATTGTTAATTGGGATAGCAGGGATTATAATTATAATTTAATAGAGAAGAACGGGTGTGTCGCGTTTAATTGCCCAAAGCTTGTCACGATAAGCGGGGACTGTCTATTTCTTTCTTTTACATTTTTTTCTATACGACGACAATGCTCAGCCGGCTTGTCGTGCCGCATGAAAACGTAGCCCGCGCCTGCCAGCAGTGAAAGTTGCTCAGGCCACTTTCCCCCGGGCAAGCCATGCCGATTGCTCAGCTGGTTTCCGGGCTCCGATCCCACCAACAGATCATTAAGCTGATCCTCCAGCCTCTGTTATATTATGCTAAGTTTATGTGTCTGAACTAAATTAATCTGATTTTATATTAATTACTTTTAAAATTTTCGATTAAATCTATTTTATTCTACATTTTACCCCGTTTTAATCTGAGAGTGTTATTTTATGTTTAAACGGTATTTTATTATTTTATACAAAAGAAATTAGAATTATTTTTAAATATTTTTACCAGGGAAACTTCCACTGGGAATCAGTGAACATTTAATTAAATTTGAGTAATTTTTCACTGATTCTCCAGTAATAAGGTGATTGGAATATCTAGCATCTGCGTATCTGAAATCTCAGTAACTTTTCATAGTGAGAAAGGAGTGACATTTTATGGATTCGCAGTACAATTTCATTGATCGATGCTTTAAAAATCACGGTGAAAATTCACTGAACACTTCAGTAACTTTGTGGATTCATAAATTAGTAAATAAAACTTTTCGATGGTGAGTGAAAATCCACCGACTTCACTGTAAATAACGTTACTGAAGCTTTAATGACTGGTTCTAAAGTTTTTAATAGTTTTTTTTTTACTTGGGAGTCTGTGAAAAACGATTAAAATTTCAATTATCTTTAATTGATTCCTAGTGAATTGTCTCTCATCGAAATCTTGAAAAATGAATCATAGATTCTCATTGAAATTCCACTGTTTTAAGTTAAGATTATTATTTTAAATAAAAATATCATAACAATATGAAAATAGTGAATTAATTCTCACAAACATATATATTCTATTCTGCTCAATAAAAACGGAATACAGAAAATTATTTAATCTGATCTTTATTACCACCATTAGACAAAAAAAACTTCTTTATTTCTTTGTATGATAACTACAGTTCTGCGCAGTTTGAGATTTTGCATGAAGTTCACTTCTAAACACATAATGTGAGTTTAATTAATCGACTTTTCCTTTTATTGCCTCATCTCGTCAGTTGTTTTATCTCTTGGACTTGCAAATTTTGAAAGTGACTCTGACTTTCTACTACTCTCATGCGACCTACCTATATAAACAAGGTAACTTAACAAAAGTTCTAAGCAAATAATTATATATGAGGAATAAATAAACATTTGTCTTATGCAACAGTTTATAAAAAATTTCAATAAAGCTCAATCCAAATTGAACAAAACTAAATTACTAATATTTACTTTAGAAGAGTAAGAAAATTTAGCGAATCTCCTCGGCTTCTAATATGAGATAGATTAAAAATGGTGATTTATTTATTCGTACTTTCATTTTTTCACTGCCTTATATAGTAAATTATTTAGTGAAGATAATTTGTTGACTTAGTTTGAATTATTATTATCTGTTTATTTACGATTCAGAATTTCGAACAAATTAGTAAAAAAGTATGAATAATTCAATCGGAAGGATAAGGTCATTCATCAGGAGTAAAAGGCTCATACGTCAGACGAATATATAGGTATTTTTTAGTCCGAATGAGAAGAAATAAATTTAAAGAGGAAATCAAGGAAAAAATTGCTAAAAAGCAAACAATTATAGTAAAAAAATTCTTTGTTATGTTTGTTTTTAATAAAAAGAGCCCTATTTTATATCTATTAAAAATATTTTAAGTCTATGTAAAAAAATGTTTACATCATCTCCATCTGCGGAAATGGTTAATCATGCCATAATAATAAAACTCCAATCAAAAGTCGTTAAAAAATTAAATAAAAATATTTGATGATTTTTTTCTTTGATAATTTTCTTTTAAGTTCTTCTAAGGTTTAAGTTACAGTGGAAAATGCTTGATGAAATGACAAAGCGGAAGAAGAGTGAAGAAGCATAAAGACTGCTAAAGGAATATAAGATAAAGTGGCAAGGAGCAGTTTATAATTTTCAGGAAAATTACGCGTCCGTGGGAAATGATCTGTAAAATTACGGTCTTCGTTTCCTGGATCGCTGTGGAATAATCATTATGCGGTTTCAAGTGGTCGCTAGTGAAGTCTATAACCGAATCATCAAATACGTTAATACGAGCCCTTTCGCACTTTCTCTGAATTCTATACATTCTTTCTAATAAATCCTCGCCTTCCTATTTCGAAAAACTGACGCGACATGATGAAAAAATGTATGTTCTATGAGTTATAAATGGAAAGGCCAGATTTTTTGTTTAAAAATATAAAAAGGTGGTTGTTTAGACAAACAATTTGCTTGAAACGTGCGAAAGAAAATAATATATTTTAAGGTCAATTAATTAGCAATAAAAAACTTAAAATTAATACAGCCATATAAGAGAAGCGAAACCTATCGTTTTCTCCCATCAACTGAGCAACACTGCCTTCTCTTTTTTTTTCATTTGAAATCTATCATATTAAAGAGCGACCTATAACATAGTTAAAAAATAAAAGAATTGCACAATCTTAGGGATTAATTATTGAAAAAAAAATCTATTTTTAGACCATCCTAGTATGCAGTAGGCTTTAAATTGTACAAATTCAGATATTTTCAGATAAACCGAAATTCTTAAAGTTTCAAAATGAAATTTTTGAACTTTTACCTCTCTAAATTTCATCAATTTCTAAATTATCGAAATTTAAACAAATCAAGAGCAAGCAACCAGTACGAATAAGTCTATTTCAAATTTTTTTTTCTCCTAGTATTTCACAAAATTAAAATAGATTTATTCGCTTTTGTTACATTCTGAATAAATTTTTCTGCTTTTCGGTGTGAAAACAAGTATTTTTATTTACATTTTAAAATGTATTTAAGATCAACCTATGATTTTTTTATAGTTCACAGTTGAAACTTTATTACATTCTAAAATATTTTCAAAATATGGCAATAAATTAGTTAACAAATTTATTTTAAAATATGGTCTGTTATATGAAGGTTTAAAAATATTTGTTAAATTATAATTGGTTTGAAGTTTTTAAAGCTTTAGTTTAGAATTATAAATACCTATTAGTGCGGTCATAATTTATAAAAATGTTCAATTTCGAGTGCAAAAATAGTAAATTGTTCATTTTTAAACATGCCAAATTGAAGTTATTGAATTTTCAACTTAAGGTAACATAAGGAGGAAAAAACAGCTCTTGGAAAAAAATGTTAGGGGATAGTTGCATGAATTTTAGATAATTTATTTTTTAAATACAGTATAAAATTCTAAAAATTGTAGTACGCTAATCGGTTGGGCATTATTTCCCGCGTAGCAGTCGATCATCAATAAATTAACTGATTTTGATGAATGATAGCTTATTTTGTAAGTGAAAATATACGCTACAATTTCACCATATCTAACTTTTCAAACAAAAGGCATTTTAATACCTAAAATCATTCCAAATATTTGACCAATAAAATGTTTTATACGCAGTAAACTAAATTTAATAACTAATTTACTTTTTAGGATTTCGCAGAGCTTTGTGTCCGTTCATCGTATTTGGACCTTATCGTTTTGGACTTTGTATTTTGGGCCACATGGCTTCGAACTTGCGATTTGGGTCTTAAATTTTTGGACTAATCATTTGGACCTCACTGTTTTCTATATTTTTGGTTTGAGACTTACGGTTTGGGATACAAGGCTTCATATATTTTTTTTTGCAAATTGGGTTGAGATTTGAAAGTAAAGAAAAAATGTAAGAATGGTTCATTATAAGGCCGTGGCTACGTGTACGGAAATTTCGGTACGAATATCCGGATTTTTTATTACGAACAGCAGGATCTAGAATAGGATACCGAACTTTTGTACCGAACCGGCTGTTTTCGTTACACATAGAAAGTGCCTTATTATAATTGGTTTCTATTAAAATCATTAAGTTTACACAGTAATAACTTTAAATAAAAATAAATAATTTTTTAATATATCTAAAATAATCCATGAAACTCTTTACTGTAGGTGTATATAGTTGACATTGACTAATTTTGTTTGAATTGGTTGTGTTGTTGTCGTACCGCGAACAGAACAGGGGATAAGCGGCGCATATGTGGGGAAAGCAGCGCACCTTTAATTCTGTATTAAAATGCGATAATGCTTCTTCTAGGGTTTTCAATAGAAATTTTACCATTTTTAGTTACAATACTCTATATTTTTGTTTCTAAAAGAAGCAACTATCGTATTCAAAAATGCAGAATCAAGGGTGTTCCGCTTTCCCCCACATGCGTCGCCTAGCCCCAGTTTAGGGTAAGGAATATTTCCTTCTGATAAAATAAGATGGCATTAATTAAAATTGAATACATGAAAAAATCAAATCAAATTTATTAAATAAAAAATGAGGGAGATTTGTGTGTGTGTTTATTTGATAAAAGTAAGTCTTGTTATCGTAGATAAGAGAAGTGTTTTGCATTGCATTATTTGGGTGATGTATATGGATGATAGTGGTTCTTCTGGAGTTTATTCCACTTGATGAAAGGCGGCCAAGCGCGTTGTTGTAGGTCAGTTTTGCGTCACTTTCGCTGATGTCTCTTGCGCGCGTTACCTAACAATTACGTTGGCTCGACGACCAGCGTGAACGGACGTTCGTAATATCGATAATTAAACTCGGTACTGTAAGAGATGTAACGACGTGGATTACCTTACAGTTATAGCGATTCGTCAACACCAGAAATCTAGATATGTTCACACGGTCAAGGACGAAGCCTTGCCTTCTTTAGACCGATAGATGCCGGTTATGTTAAAATATTACTGTATAAACTTTGCCATCGTCTATTCAAGGATCTGTATTTTTGGTGACGGAAGTTCGAAGAAATGCTATGAGACACTCTATTTTCAGAACAAAAGAGAAGTTTATGGTCTTTTCATTAGATTCTATTTCAAAGTCTGAAAGTTTTAACGATAAATGTTGTTATTATCATCATTAAATAAAATAAAACCCCCTGAACTGTCCTTGACTTTAAATTTGCATTTTTATAGATGTAGAGGGGGAAATAAAAATAAAAAACTGGATTTTCCAAAACTGTTCGACCTATTTTAATGAAAAAAATATATCTTAACGTATATGTTTTTTTTCATCAAAATCGGTTGAGCCATTTTCGAGAAAAGACACTTTTTTATTTTGATTTTCCTCTCCACAGTTCATACAAAAATGCAACTTTTGCATGCTAACTAATCTTCAAGGCCCTTGATATATAAAACGTTCAATTATTATTCAATGATACTTCTTACCGACACACTCTGAGGATAAATGGGAAAAGTGGCTTACCTGAAACAAGCAAGACAAGAATCCGTTAGAAAATTCAGTTTAAAAATAACAAGGGAATGAAATGAATGTTGCTTACGTAAGCGAAGAAAAGTAGAGATTACGTTCTTTCTTTAAATAAATATTGGAAAAGTAGTGAGAATTTTATTGATCATTTTTTTAATTCTTAAAATTTGTGGAGCATAATAAACGATTTGCAATGTGTTTCATATAAAAGTACATTTCCATACAATTTAAGAACTTATTAACTTAGCAGTTTTTTCTTTTAAAAAAATTTCTAAGTATAAGATTCAATAATATGGTACATTTAACTGATAAATTTGGTCGAATTACTCAGAAATTCATTGAATTGATAAAATTAAAATTAAATCCAGAAGCTAATATTCTCAATATCGATTGTTCTCAGTTTGCCAAACTGAAATCCGTATTATAAACTAAATTAGAATTGGAATATTGGCTGAATTTCAAAATTAGTATGAAAATGTGAGGTATGGGGAATTGTGAGACACGTCAAATTTTCACCATATTTGAACAGTTACGCATGCACATGGCGGTCATCGTCTTGTCATAACCGAAGCTCATTTTTCTAGTAGTACTTGGTGTGTACACGCACTTGTTAGCTCTGTGCGAAAACCACTTGGAAAAAAATTTACAAATATTTATTTACTGCGTTCGTCTTCGTTTTATTTTCACAACATTTTTCGAAGAGTCAGCGCAGGTAAATATGCTTATAATTATCGTGTGACATTGATATTTCAACTCCCAGAAGGAATTTTGCATGAAAATTCAATGAGTGAATCATTAGTTGCCATCTTCTAAATCAGAGCATTTGGGGAATTGTGAGACAGAGTTTTTTGTTGTTTTTTTTTCTTTGAATGAAAATAACTTTCATTTCATTTCCAAACATTCAATAAATATTTTCTATCGATATTTTTAATTTTTGATTAATTCAGATGGTGTCTCACATTTCCCCCACTTTTTTGACAATCTCAAAATCGCATATTTTTTTTAAGATGCATTTTTTTCAGCAGATAGCAATTTCGAAAAACCGCCTTAACGAGAAGTTAGGTTTTCCATCTAGTAACAAATTTAGTTTAAAAATTTGCAAATATTTTTATTTTTGTTGAAGTTATGGAGCTTAATAAAAGTTTGTCTCACAATTCCCCAATTTCCCCTACATATATGACTTCTTGAGTGAAAACCTTAAGCTTTCCTTATAGAATAAAATAAAGCGTGAAACCTGCAAATTTCATACCCGATTGCAGGAATGACAGCGAAAAAAGAGCTCTAAAAAGGGGAGATAGGGTAATTTTTTAATGAAAAATTAGAAAAATAGGGAAAGATTAATCAATTATTTTTACACGTAGAGAAGAAGAAACAATGTTTCTATACGAAATGTAATATTTTTAAATATTTTTTAATGCTTTTTTCAGGATTTCTGCAATTAGAGAATTGTTATTTTTAATTTGATATACGCACTTCGGTTGTTGGAAATCTATTTACGGTGACATAAAAAAGTCCGAGAAAAAATCAAATTTGTTAAATAAACCATTTGTATATATTTAAAATCGTTCTTATATTCAAGAATATTTTCTCTCTTAAAAATTCCAGCCTTAATAATTAAATCATGATACTTAAAGTATAATTGAATATTTTTTTCCAAGATTTGTCATTTCGTCCTTACTGTAAATCATACTTCGAATGAAAATTTTGAACTGCACTCTTTAATGCTGTTAAACTAAAATTAAAAATAATTCAAGCTTGAGCGCCTAATATAATATTTAAATTTCAAAAAATATTGAATTTGTATAGATTCAGCGTAATGAAATGTTATCCAAGTTTTATTTAAATCCTAAATAGTTTAGTTTGAAATTGGTCACATAAACATTTGCACATTTTTTATTGGTACAATGTAAAAATAAAATTTTCTTATTAACCACGTAAAATTTGATTTTCAAACTACCTTCTTTCTGGCTCATTAGAGACAAATTATATTTGTATCTAATAAATTAATAATATTTTGAATTTATATGTAAAAAATTTTAATTAATTTTAATAGATAATTCTTAAGCTAAAGAAACTTCACTAAATACGGTAGCATTTTATAGTCTTGAATGAATAATTTTGCAGATGTAAAACAAACAATGGTTCTTAGGGACTATTCAAGTATTACGTAAGCATTTTGAGAAGGAGGGGGAGGGGTCTTAGGAGATGCTTATTGTATATTCATAATGCAAAAATATACTTACAATGGGGAGGGGGGGGGGAGAAAAGGGAAATTTATGCTTACGTAATACTTGAATCGGCCCCTTATGGTTCTTACGTACATTTAATAATTTCATAGAATTGTCCGCATAGTTCGAATATTGTAGTTTTAAATATCGTATAATTTAAGAGAATAGGGGAAAGACTGTGATCCCTGCGCTAGTTCGACAAGTATTTGACAGAACATAGAATATTTTCCCCACAAATTACGCTATCCAATGGTTTTCAATGCGATCAATCAAAATATTTTTCGCATTGGAACGTCGTGAAGTGCCTCCTATGTGCAGTAGCAGGAAATCAACTTTTAAAAGTTCCACTGAACTTTTTGCAGCACCTAAAAAAATACCGGACAATCTATCGTAAAAGAGTGCAATTAAAATTCTTCTCTTCTAACACTGGGTATGGAAAACATTCCAGTCTCAGATTTTTCTCTTCCGCCTAGCTGTGACAACAGTTCCTCGTCTTCTCAATCGTGAGAAACAAGTAGAAACTAGGATACTGCGCAGGGAATGGAAAGAGAAAGCAAAAGAGCGTGTAAGTAGAGTCGTCGGTAAGGATCAGCCAGACACGAGAAGGATTGGGCGGAAGTGAGTGCGGTGTGTCAGGATAAGACTGTAAGTAGTGTATGTCGGTTAGTGAGTGAGTCAGGCGTCAGTCGAGTTCCCGATTCGTTCGAGAAAAGTGGCGTCCCACGTAAGTGGTAACGGTCGAGTTCGGTTGGACTGCGGAAGCGCGCGCTTAATCTTTCTCTTTCCCGCGCTTTTCTTTTCGTCCTCCGCAATTTTTTCCCGCTCATGCAAGAGAGAGAAAAAGACAGAAAATGAGAGAGCAATAAAGAGAGGGTGCTTTACCGTTTTCGCTTTTGTGTGAGAGGGGAAAAATGAGGGGCAACCTGTAGCTTCTTTCCAGCAGATTTTCTTTTTCGCACACTATCGTACTTCCCATTTTCCATTCGCAGACACTGTGAAATATTTCATAACCTGTGATCTATTCCCAGGGATTATTGCTGTCGTTGCCCTGCATCTTGAAAGCGAAAGCGACGTGAATCAATTTGTCTTGTGAATCCGGCGCTTCATTTCCTTCAGCAAATTGCATGTTTTGTGCAACAAATTACATAGGTTTTAAACTTGAGGCAAAAATTGTGATTATTTCACTATTAGCCACCTTCAGAGTATACTTTCAGAGCGTCGAAATTTTGTAAACAAATTGAAACTACTACTGGTAGTTTCAAAGGGATTGAGTGGGTCAACTTTAGAGAAAATAGGGGAAATTGGAAAGAAAGGGGTTTTTTCCTTCTGCAAATACCAGCAGATATGCCATTTTCAAATTCTCGGGGTTTTCCCAATCACATTTTTCCGCGACCAATTTAAATATGTCTATTTTTAATTTTGCAATTATTTATTAATTCATGTCAAACTTATCCGCAATCATAGATGAAATGATCAATATGAATCAAAACTACATTACCGATCGCAATGGTCTTGAGATCACTTTTAAAGTAAATTTCTATAGAATAGCACCAATTTATCACGATTATTGTAAAAAATTATCTTGCATAGTGCAAAATGTTTAAAGTAGAAATAAAAATGTGAGAAAAATGTAAACATATTTTCTGTTGAAAGAAATACTTTTTCTAAAATATATGAAATAAGTAATCATGAGGATGCTTTCAAATTTATTTAAAATATAATATATATTCATTTGATTTTTATTATTATTTTCCTACAGCTGAGAATGTCTTCGAATTTTTCCAACTTTTTGTTCCAACGTTGTTAAATTTGTATTATATAAGGTTTTATTCAAATTATAAGGAAACATTGAAACTTGCACCATTTTTACAATATCTTCTTAAAAAATTGCCAAAATGCCTTCACCCTGACTCATTTTATAAAGAATTCTGATAGCTTTCAATCTATTAAAGAGAACAAATTTTAACTCATATAATAAACTTTTATGGTCTCACACGTTAAACAATAAGATTTCTCTCTCTCTCTCTCTGATTTTCGACTAAATAATAAAAAGAAGATATAGCAAAGAAAAAGTCGAATTTTCGATAAAAGAACAAATTCCACCTGGGTTTTCGGTCCACCAGACACCCTGCTTTTATAAGTATGTGCTTGAAGTTATAAACGTACAAATCAACGATATTTTTAACTGATTGCTTTGAAAATTGAAAACAGTGCAAAAATATTTGTTCATATACACTGAAAATTATATAGTATGCAATAAATGTATAATGTACCGCAAAGATGACTTTTTAATTTTTTAATTTCTTCTATTTTAATTATTACGTCTTGTGCAATGCAAGAAATCTTTTATCAGAGTGTTGTGTGACCCTCAAATGTTCGTTTAAAAAAAAATTCAGAATATTTGGCATATAATTATAAAAAAGTGATAAAGTCAGTTTTAATATTATTGAAGTGTAAAAATTACATTCAATTACATTAAATTCATTTAAACAAAAAATATTATTTAAATACATCATTGCCCTTTTTTATAAGATTTTCCCGAATTTATAATTATTTCAAAAATTTATTTTTCAATCCCAGAAATTGTCATGAAATCAAAAATTCAAGGGTATTAATACTCTTTCTAAATTTCATCTTTAAACGAAAAACATTTAAGGGTCGTATAATACTTAAACAAAGGGCTTCATGTACTTTAATTCGACAAAACTAAGGGAAAAGGAATCCTTAAAATTAAAACTTTTATGATAAATTTTTATAAATTCCTTACATATTGCCTCTGTATTTTCCAAAAGATATATTCAATAGAAAATTATAATCTAATTGCAACTAAAAACAAGAAAAATCGTGTCATACATATATTAATCTTCAATTGCGCGACAAGTCTTGAAATTTACGTCTAAACATTCCAAGCGACCGAAACGATTATCATCACGAGAGACAAGTTGGCCTCTATATTCGCTTTCAAACTTTCACGTTACGTGGAATGACGGAGGCAACTGAGAAAAAAAAATTAGGAAAAAAGGAAGTCAACCAAAAACGGAAATCGTAGGTTACGCAACCAAAAGGAACGAAATTAAACGAAAGTGCGACTTTTATAGAAACACAAACTAGTTCCCGAATCTTGTACTTATTTCGTGCAATTAAGATCATTTGTCATTAAGGTTAACGTGTTACCTAGATGAGCATTAGCCGATCTTTGTAATAAAGATTCTCGCGTGGGATTATTATTAAACACATAAAACCTTTTTGTCATGGTAAGTGACTCAACTTTTATAAAACAATTCTGACAAATAAATTATACAAAATCAAGTTAAGCGACAAAGACGCGATTTCTAAAATAAAAGAAATTATCAAAAAAACCATCGACTGTTATTATAAGGCTGGAGAGTCAATCCCAAAATTCATCAAACCTTTATTAATGATTTATAAAGTCGACGCAAGTAGTTCCATTGTTAATTTCTGCGAATTTTCAAGCAAAAATGTAAGCACCGTTAGGAAGAAAATTGTTCAAGTTGAAACAGTCAGAATTGCAGCTTTTTTCTACAGCGTGTATTTTTCTCGATCTGATATGTAATTAAAAATTTTCAATTTTGAAGAAAACTGTACATACTGAGCACCCTTCATTTCTGATTATCAATGTAAAATTTAAAATCCTAATGATTTATAAGTTATAACTTTTTTAATGGTTTATGATGAGAAAAATGATTGGAACGAACAATTTTGAAGCTACAGTGCCAATAAGATGAATGTCCTGGGCAGCGAAGTGTCAAGGCGCAAAATATAGGAGAACGAAAGTGAAGTCTAGCGTGGAACGCAGCGGTGTTGCGAATCGGCTCTTCCCATGTGAAACGGTATCGCTTGCTATTGGTGAGACGACAAAATCACGTAAATCAAGAAAATCATGCTGTTACGATGACCCCACATAAATCGCACTCTTAAAAAAAAACTTAACTTTCTAAACAATATTAAAAAAAAAGCAGCGAAAAGAGTAGAGAAACCGATAAAGTTAATTCTAGGTTTCTACAGTGATAAAAATGTAACAGTTTTGAAAGTGATGAATGATAATTTGATTCACTGTTTTTTAAACTGAAAATAATGATAAGAGCAATTAAAGAAATTAAAATTTAAAAAGGAGGTTAATTTTTGTGATCCAATCAATCGGGTCACCGTGAGAGCTGGAATCTTAAATAGATAATTTCGATTTCTCAAGATTTTGGGATCGCAGGATTTAAATGATCGAAAAGGGTTTAATTTTAAGTTGAAGTGTACAGGGAGCACGTCCTTAAAAGTATTCCTAGTGAAAAGAATGTAGGCTACTAAACGAATTTCAATTGAAACCCCAATTGTACTAATGAATCTACATGAAGATAAAGGATACAGGAATGATATAGGAATGATGAAGGTTTGATTTAGAAATTAAAATAATTTTCTTCTGTACGAATAATGGAGTGTACACAGAGTACGTAAATCCTTAAGAGTATCATCAAGAAAAAGAATGAAAGTTACTAAACGAATTGTAATTAAAGAAATAACTGTGCTGATGAATCTGTGAAGATAGACATGAGAATAAGGAATGTTAGGTCTAAAAATCTCAAGAATTTTGAAAGTGAAAAGAGAATTGACCTTGTTTGAAAGTGAGAAGAGATAGGAAGGAGAGCAACTAGATTCGTGAACCTATTTCAAAGGAAGAAAAGTAGTTATGTGGTCGTTACTACTCTTGTTGATTCGAGCAAGTTGACCTAGTCAAGCGCCCACTGGCTGCGTAATCTAAAATTAATTCCTAACAGCTGCTAGTTGCTGATACGTGCCTCAGTACTGCCATGCTTCTACCATCTTTATTCTTTTCATGCATGTCAAGGCCACTATTCTTTGCCTTCACACGTTCTATGGAAGCCACCTAAAGTCCCTTTTAATAGTTCACTCAATTCTTGACCTCTGTCATGTCAAATTGAAAAAGAGAGCCCTAGAAATCAACTCTAACGAAATTAATTGTCAAGACAAACTCTCTCAATATGAAACAGGCAATATTGTCTGTAGTGATGCGTGTCGATCATTTAAAATTTTGTCTAAAATCTCGTCAGATTAAATTGAAACCTTGAACACCATACTCATCACATCTAGATGAACGATCACTCAATCGAGATGATCGTCTCGTCTCGATCGACTTTTTTCATTACAAATTCTTGGTCTCCATTACATTTCAGTTCCATCTAACTATGTTTCAAGTAAATCTCGATTTTGTCCAAAAATGATCGATATGCATCACTAATTCTCTGATAAAATACATAGTGAAAAGAGAAGATCTGATCAATTACAATAAGTGCCTTCCTCGACAATAAAAAATCGAAAGTTCTGATCAAATCTGAGTCTTTGATTTCAAGTTTGGGCATCACTTTCATTTAATTACTTATTCTTTCTCTTTGATGCGATATCTCAAATAAAATTCCTTATCTTTAATATCCTTGAGGCACACATATGGGAATGCTGACTGAACTGACATTCAGATGGCCTCCTTTCTCCGGACCATTGGCACGTGGTCCTGAGATTTGGCTGCTAAAGTGAAAGTATTAGACCACCTCGCTTAGACGGAACGAAATTCGAGATTCTGACCTTTGAACTCGACCATTTCTTCCTTTATTCCACGTACAAAATTTTTCAGGTGTACTATTCAGATTTCAATAAACACTTACAAACAAAATTTGACATACATTTCAGAGTCTAAAATGCTACACGGCCCACTTTTTACCGACTCTGGATGAAAAATAAGGACAGAAAAAGTCTCAACATTTTCTCTGAACATCGTCCGAAATGGAAAGTGTCTTTAAAAAGAAGTTCAAATTCAAGATTCTTGTTGCCCTCATTCACCGACATCTACATCTCTTAGAGCACTTTAAGTCTTTTCAATAGCTGAAACAACGATACCAAAAATATCGATGAAACGACTATCATTATTAATAAATTGCATTTTTAAACCCTTAAAATAAAGATATTATATAGCTGAGATAAAAATAAGTGGTTT